>VZRQ01004567.1:237878-269065 GCA_013397975.1 Machaerirhynchus nigripectus | reverse complement strand
GAGAGCAGGGTGAAGGAGAGAAGAAGGAGCTGCAGGCTGTAACTTCATAGGCAGCTGTGATGATATTCCAGATTTTTTCCTCTCGGAGCCAGTTTGGGGCTGTTTACCCTGCCCTGGAGCCATCCCCGAGCCAGGCCCAGCCCCATTTGGCTACAAACCAGTGCTCCCCGTGCAGGGCTCCCAGCACAGGTGAGGGAGGTGCTGAAGGGCTCATACCCCACTATGCACAACAGCCAGCACACCTCACACCCTTCGTGGCACCCTAAAACAAAGGGCCAGGGCAGCAATGTGCCACTGTCGGGGGCTGCCTGCTGCCTGCCCGTGCTGTGGCCCCAGCAGCAGCCCTGTCCCAGCCCCAGGGCCACGGGGAGCCCAGCCCAGCCCTGGCTCTCCCTCTCCAGCCCCGCTCGGGTCCCGCTGTGTCAACGCCCGGCTGACAGAGCTGTCTGGAGCCTTCCCCGGGCAAAGGGATTGCTGTGATTAAAGCTCTCTAATGAGCCTCTCTCCAGCAAGGCACAGCCATCATTCCACAGATGAGAGTGCCCATTTCAGCCCTCCCTCCCCAGCTGAATCACCTCCTGGAGCTCTACCTGCAGGCAAGATTGATCCCCTCAATCCCGTCTGCATCACACAGAGCAGGGAAGGAGTTTTCTGGATCTCTCCTGTCTGGGACATATCACTGGGGGCAGTAAATCCGTGTTCCCCCACGGATGTCACCTGTCTGACACCTGTCTGCACCTCCTGAGAACCCCAGCTGGCAGAGACACGGTGACATGGCTGCAGAGGCAAGCTAAGGTTCATTCCGTTTCCAACAGAAAAGTGCAAACGCAGGAATAGAAACAATTTGTGGAGAAGTGCCTGCAGTTCTTCCCTTCTCCAATGCAAAGCTCTCTGACCGAAATAGCACATTGAAATTAAGCTCGTTTGTTCCCAAATTGAAATCCCAAGACTCTCCCATATTTGAGAAGTGTCACAGATGCTTTTCGGATGGCTGCTCTGCCTCGCCGAGAGAGAAGCAGCAAGTGTGAAGGGAGGAAGGCATTCTTCTAAGCACAATTCACCAGGGGCTTCACCACACTGACTGGGCACAGGCTCACTAAATCCTAAACATTGCGAGGGATGAGCTGAAAGCCATCCCCAGACTTTGATTTCAGTGCTAACAAACTTCTGCCTCCCAGAGATAAGGACATCTCTACACACCGTGCCCAAGCTCTCTGGCACAGCCACGTGTTCCCCTCCCCACACACCCAGCACCACATGCTCTGCACGTTGGGCTCAGCTCAGGGCATTAAACCTGAACTTGAGGGGTTGTAGAGGTTAATTGTAACCTAACGAACAAGAACCGAGCTGGGGACTTGTGGGGTCACTCACTCAAGTCCACTGCTTGCTGGTTCCCTTCCTCATTTCCCATGGTGGGAACATTTTGCCCTCAGTCTCGCCACAAAAAAGGCAAATGGGGGCCATCCTGAGCCAGGGGAAATTGGGAACCCGACATGAAAGGCACAGATGACATGGGTAACTGATTGGTTTAATTACAACCTAATTTCCTCAATCACAAGTTCAAAAGTAGATGGCATTGGGTTTTAATTAAGAGGACTGCTTGAAGGATCTCAACCTCATCATGTTTTTGTCAAAGAGCTACGGAATAAAGGCCAGGAAATTGCACTTTTAGTTAATACAAACCAAAGGAATTATCAGATCCAGCAGGAAATTCTCAGAACTGTCAATACTTATTGACAGATGCTGCTCCTCCATTAGACATGGTCCTCAGACACTGCAGCTTGTTCCCAAATCACCCAGGGACAAACCCAGGCTCAGCTCTGGCTGGGCCCTTGTGTCCTGCTCCCAGCCCCAGGTACCTCACAGATGTCCCTGAGGTGCTGGATGTGGTGGGGACAGGCCCAGGCCAGCCCCCAGGCATGCCCCAGCCCCAGGTACCTCACAGATGTCCCTGAGGTGCTGGATGAGGTGGGGACAGACCCAGGCCAGCCCCCAGGCATGCCCCAGCCCCAGGACCCTCACAGATGTCCCTGAGGTGTTTGATGAGGTGGGGACAGACCCAGGCCAGCCCCCCAGGAATGCCCCAGCCCCAGGTCCCTCACAGATGTCCCTGAGGTGTTTGATGAGGTGGGGACAGACCCAGGCCAGCCCCCCAGGCACGCCCCAGCCCCAGGTACCTCACAGATGTCCTTGAGGTGCTTGATGTAGTGGCGCTCGGTGCTCATGATCTCGTTGATGACGTTGGCTCTCATCTGGTCCCGGTTCTGCACGGTCCTGCCCAGGCACAGGCAGTCGGCGCTGGGGTCCAAGTGGCCGTTCTGCACCTCGCTGGTTCCCTCCTCCACCCCATCCTCCTGGTTCACCCAGAGCTGCAGGAGAGAGGGCACAGCACAGGGATTATTCCCAGCAGCAGCACGGGGGGCTGGCTCGGGGTTGCACGGCTCTGGGAGGTGTTGGATCCACCCCTCCTTGCCCCACCGGGGTGTCCACAGAGCTCCGGCCCCACTGCCCCGTTCCACACTGGTGCAAGCAGCCCCAAACGTTCCCTGCACACTCCCCACCTCTGAGGGGGCTGCCAGCATCAGCTGCTTTGATCCCAGACATAAATCATCCTGTGACAGGGTGACCGGGCGCTGCCAAGAGCTCCAGGCTGAGATGGACACCAGTAAACCAGAGCAGCCTGGGCACAGCTGCAGCTACAGGTGTGAAGCACTGCTGTCCCAGCTCCTGCCACCTCCAGCACGGGAAGGTCCTCTGGGAGCAGGGATCAGCCCTTCCCAGGGGACTGATTCGAGGTGGAGACGTGGCTGGCCCAGAGATCTGAACCGGACACCAGCACTGGGTTGTGTTTCTGGGGCTCTGTGACCTCCCAGGCCAGGGGCTGGCAAGGAGCCCTGACTGCACTTCTCAGCAGCTTTGCTCATCACTTACCAGGGACAGCCTGGCTCAGGCAAACCCCACATCTCAGCACGCCAGGACTGGGATCCCCAAACCACGGGATCCCCCGAGTGCACGGACAGGACACCCCCGAGCAGGTCCCCTAACGCCCGGGGGGCTGAGGGCAGCTTGGGACGGGTGCACGGGGCACTGAGAACCACAAAAAGCAGCGAGAAAGGACCACTGTGTTTTCAGCACTCTGAAGCCTCCTTCCAGCATCAAATACAAAACAGACATTGAAATTGCAAATTCCAGCTCTCTCCTGTGTGTCTGAACCAGCTCTGCACACACCATACGGATCAAGGGCTCCTTCTGTTACCTTTTCCCACAAAACCTGCTTAAAATAACTCTTGATTGACTCAAATTGGGCTCGGGGTAGTTTGTAAACAAACATTAAATAAAGCTTAGGGCTGACAGAAATACCCCTGTCTTTCACAGACCACCTCAGCTGTGATGGGAATGAAACAACTTCTCTCCTCAGCGTTTGAAGTCCCCAAATCCTGGGGACTTTCAAGCCTAAAAATACATTTTCCTGTGAGCAGTGGAACTGTCCCCACACAGAGCACAAGGAAACCAAGCAGCACCATTAACCTGATCTTCAGGCTTCCTTTCAGTGTTAATAGCTTTTCCTACTTCCCCATTATTCAGTTTAAGCTGGGCTTTACCCAGACTGTCAAGGGCAGTGTTCCTGTAAATTAGGGAAGTAAAAACCTCCAGAGCTGCCCCTGCTCCTTCCCTGCTTTCCCAACCAGCAGCTGTTCTGCTAAACCACCTCTTGCAGCTCCCACGTTCTGCCCTCCCACGGTGAGTTGTAAAGGCCAAAAAACCCCAAACCCATCTCTTCTTCAGCAGGATGTTAATGATGCTGCAAATTTGGGGGATAAAAAAGGGGTTTTGTAGGATTTCCATCAGCACTGGGAGGCCTGGCTGAGCCCTGGGTCACTGTGAGGGAAGGCAGGGAGCTGGTGGTCTAATCCCACCCAAACACAGTGGGATCCAGCATGGAAAACCTCTCCTGGCACGCTGAAACAAATTCCTTTTGTTCAGAAAAACAACCCAAAAGCTGGCTAGAGAAGTGTCTCTTCCAGCAAACCCACCCTGATCTGGAAGAGGTTTGGGGTCCACTGAGGCAGAGCAGCACCCCATGAACATGAGCAGTGATTTATGCTGAAAAATGAATAAAAAATAAATTAAAAATCAAGTGCTGCTGCTGGGTAACGTCCCTGCTGGTGCAACTCAGGGGCCAGCTACTGACATCAGTGCCACCAGCTCCAGTGGGGCTCTGCTGGGAAAGCCTGGGGCACCCTGAGAAGGGAAAATGGGTCCTGGGAAGGATGGAATGGCACAGGGAGCCCTCCAAGGGATATGTCCTTGTGCCAGCTTGACTGGCACTCGGAACCAAACCCATGTGCAAAATCCAGCGGCACCAACGTGGGGATTAAACCCTGCTGGCTCAAGTTTAAAATAACTTCCCACCCTGCCTTCCTTCTCCTATGAAAAGGGATTTTGCAGCCTTCCCAAACCCAGCTGGAACAGCTTGCTCCCAAGTTTCCTGACATTCCTGCCAGTTTGGCAGCAGAGAGTATTTTTAAAGCTCTACCTCCTGGAGTCAGGTGATCATGAGAAAAAATTTGATTTTCATTTACTAAAAAAAAAAGCAGGAAAGATCTAATGCTAACAAGGCGTGCGTGTGTAAGCCTGAGTCATGAATCCTAAAGGCTTTGAAACTCCGAGGCAGACAGCAAACTTGCAAACTTTCCTGATTCCTCAAATCCAGGCTGCCTTTTGTGCACGGCAGGAACACTCCCTCCTTCCTCATCTGCGAATCTCAGGAGTCCTGCTTTCTTCCTTAATGAAATTTTTGCTCCTTCCTGCCAGGATCCGTGTTCCCAAAGGGAAAAAAAAGTTACAGTTCTAGCCTGGATGGCTTCTGCCTCAGATGAAAAAAAAAATGCAACAATTTTATCAGCTCCAGAGGAGGCTGAAGGCGCTTCCACCCTGCGCTCCCCAGCCTCGGCCGCTGGAAGGATGAATCCCCCTGCCTTGTTCAAACGCTCCTGTTTCCATCTAAACCTCAGAGGTTCTCTGGAATTCCAGCAAGGATCCTTCTTCCAGGGCATCATTTGAAGTTGGGACCACAAGTAATAAGAGCTGAGGTGCAGTGGCAGCTGTGACACCGACCTTGGGCCAGTCACTGCAGCTGGAGGGGGTTTCTGACCCAAACCCAGGGATCATCTTGGGAAAACTCATGGAGCTGCTGGAATATGGACTGAAACGCATCACCAAACTCTTGTTCTTGTCCAGGAGACAGAGCTGGGGCTGGGTTCTGGTCCCTGAGACAGAGCTGGGGCTGGGTTCTCATCCCTGAGACAGAGCTGGGGCTGGGTTCTCATCCCTGAGACAGAGCTGGGGCTGGGTTCTGGTCCCTGAGACAGAGCTGGGCTGCCGTGCTGGGCCCTACCTCCAGCACAGCTATTTTTAAGCTGGATTTGCCACGGGAGAACCAAATCTCCTTTGGAAGGCTCTGACTGCAGCAGGCACTGCAGCACACCCCGGGCTGTCCGTCCAACAGGTGAGGACACCCCAGCTCCACCCTCTTTCCTCGGGAAACCTCACCTGGATGCCACTGGCTCTGAAGGAATGCTAAGCAGAGGGGAAAGCAGGTGAGTGGTGAGCTGTTCCAACAAGACACAATCAGATTTTACAGGCAAAAAGAAGCAGATGGGGCAGTGAGATGTGGAATTACACCTGCAGGCATGGCTAAAAGCCAAACCCAGCTGCCCAATAAAGGCACGAGCTGCCAGGCACTGGGACCAGGCTCTGGGTTCAGAGTCTCCTTCTCCACAGCGCCTTAAAAGCTCACTCCCAATTTCTCCAGCACTTCTCCTTTAGCAGCAGGAAATAAAGTGGGTCAAAGGCAGCTTTTCAGCAGGAAAATCAATCTAAAATTACAACACTTGGGGGAACCAAGGCAGTGGTGAGAGAGAACACAGAGCACTGCCACCCCTGCACTTCTCCACCCCTGCACCTTCTCCTGAAGAGGAGACCACGATGATTTTACAGCCCCTCCTTGCTCAGGCCTTGGGAGGACCATTCCTTCCCTTCCCCAGTCACCAGGCACTGCAGGAAGCTGCAGTAAAAGCTCCTCAGCCCCGGTTTTGCTCTTCACCTTGGCTCAGTAACGTAAGGAAGGGAGAGTCAGCGTTGCTGAGGTGAGAAGAAATACATTCTGCAGGCTCAGTCTGGTGTCCAGAGAGACTAAGGAGAACTTTACACAGGAATAAATCCCCCTCCCTGCCCAGGACAGGTGCACTCTGCCACGTCTCTGAGGGAAGATTCCACTGCACAGTGTCCAGAAGCTTTTCTCCTTTCATTTCTCTTGCAGTGGAAATATGTGAGAGCCCAAAACGAAGCCGTTTGATTTCCTGTGTCTGGAGTGTCTCACCTGGGCTGTTTTGGACACTTGATGAGGGGCTCTGCAACCAAAACTTTGTTTTGAGGCTTGCTGTGCTTTCCAAAGGAGACCTCGAGGCACAACAATGGATCCATGGGCGGCCCAGGACTGTTATTCTCTGCTATAAATCCCTCCCTCCCAACACTGAGCCTGCTATTCTGAGCCAGTGTCAATGTGCTGGTTATGCAAAAACTCAGCTGTAGCCCGTGATGTACACACAGCCCAAGGCTCTGCCATCCACAGAGGAGCAAAACATGGCATTACCACCACAAGAATGGGAAATCTGGTTTAAAATTCCTGCTGTTTTTTTCCCCAGCTGTACCTCCCAAGCTGTCAGACCCCTGGAAGCTGACAGGATGTTCAAAGGCACCGTGCAGCAACCACGGCTGCACCCTGTGGGTGTCCAGTGTGCTCAGAGCAGGCACTGAAATGCAACACAGACACCTTCGTGTGTCTAAACCCAGCTCTTGCTGAGTCTTAAATTTAGTTCTGAGTTCTTATCCACCTTTCTGATTGAGGGGTTTTCATACCCTTCTCCCTGAGTGCAGCAGCTCCCTGCAGAAACCATTCCCCATTCCAAGCTGGCTCCAAATTTTCCTTCTCCTGTGCTGCGCTTTCTCCTCCCCCCAAAAAAACCCCGTTGCTTTATCATCCAGCTTCTCCTTCAAAGTTCCTGTGCTCCCGAAACTCCACGGCTTTCCTCTCCCCCGCTTCCTTCTATCCAGAGCTCCTGCAGGTGTGAGCAGGGAGACAACTGCTGTGTGTGCAGGGAACTCAGGAGTGGTTTTGTTTGCCACCCCTGGCTGTCATGTAAAGGAGGCCAAGGGAATCAGCAGGTTCCTGTTTTCCTCTCCACTTGCAAATGTGAAGTTTCCTGCTAGGAGAGCCTGCGAGTGCCAAATGCTTTGCCAAAGGTTTTCAGATGATCTGGCTGGAGAGCAAGAAGCGTCAGACATCTCATTGCAAACTGGGTTCCCAGCCCAGTTTTGTCCTCAGGAGTGATTCAAAGGACTTTGAGAGGAGCCCAACTGTGCAGTGATCTTCTGCTGCGCTCCTGTTAGTACTTGCAAGAGGCCTGAAGTCTAAAATGTCCTGAAATTAATCCTATTTGGCTTTATACCTGTCTGGTCTGTCTGACATCCCTCACTTGAATGCTATTCATATTCTGTGCAACATATTGTTCCCTTTTCCTTCTGTGCTTGCATAAGAGAAACATAAAGAAAAGCAATTATTTTGCAAGTAAAACGAGAGCCACCCAGGCTAAATCAGGCAGTTTTCTGGCATCATCTTAAAAAAGCAGGGCTCAAAGTACAACAGAGAAAAACGCAGCCTCCTCATGATGTGAGTGATCATCTGCTCTTCTCGCAGTTCTTCCATTTCTTACTCAGCTGCTTTGGAAACCTGGGGGGCAAATCTCCCCCTCCAGCCTCCCTTCAAGTCCTGCAGACAAAACGGGCCAGAACTCCTGGTTTTAAATATTAGTTCTCATTAAGGCAGCACAGCCGGGAGTTGCTCCCCTTTGGGAGGGGAAAGGTGTCTGGGCCCTGCCTGCCCTCAACAAGTGATTCCCAGATGGAATAGCCAAGCCAGCCTCTTGCAGAGCTGAGGGAAGGATTGGTCTCACCGGGACACTGGGCAGAAACCTGCCTGGTAAGGCTGCTGTGACCCTCAGCTCTCAGGATGAGGATCCAGGATTTGTCCCAGACGTTTGTGTACCCCACTCTGAGATTCACTGATTCCCCTCCCCTTTGTTCTCCCCAGTTTCTAAAACCATCCTCCCAGCCCTGGAAAAGTGTAGGGAGAGATGGGGAATTCAGCCAGGCTGAATGATCCATGGGCTGGGGCCTTGAAGACACCGGTTCATTTGGCTTTTTGGTGTGTTTTTAGCAAACAGGACAGGGCAAAAGCAGGCTGTGTTTGTTTGTGACATCACACAAAGGGCTGTTAAATCTTTTCCCTGGAAGCACAAAGGCATCAGCACTGGTCAGGGCACTCAGAGCTTAAACTGGCCCAGAATATTTCAGTGCTTAAATTAAGCAAACAAAATGAGATTGTTCTCGTCCAGCCTTTCCAGCTGCAGCACAGAGGAGATGGGTCAGTGACACAGGTGAGAGTGTTTCTGCAAGAAGGTTTTCACCCCAATCACACCTGACACAAATCCATTTTCCAGACTTGTTGCCACCACCAGCTGCAGGGTCAGACTGAAAACACCAAACACAATTTGTTATCCTGGGCCAGACTAACAGCATGAACTTTTCTGGGCAGCCCAGCTCCAGTTCCAGTCATGGATCTCTCCCTCTTGGCACTGGCCAGACCTGGGGGAGACACAAGAGCTACACCAGAGGGGAAAAAATTGTGTGCTGGGGAGGCAGCAGCAAGCAGAGGTCTGGGTTCCTCATTGGTAGTCACTGTACATCACCAGGAAACACCAAATCACACATTTTAACCCAATTTTCCTAAGGCAGTGGCTGTTTCCCAGATGAACTGATCAACACAGGGATGCTGATGCTGCCCGAAGAGGGAGGGTTCAGAGAAGAAGGCAAGACAGGCAGAAAGCTCTTCCAAACCCAGGTCCCCTGCAGCTGGTTTGAATTTTTAGGCCCCACCAAACCATCACCTCACAGCCCACACAATCCTGAACTGGTCTTCATGGAATCACAGCATCCCAGAGTGGTTTGGGTTGGGAGGGACTCTAAAGACCACCCAATCCCACCCCCTGCCATGGGCAGGGACAGCTTCCACTATCCCAGGTTGCTCCAAGCCCCGTCCAACACTTGGACACTTCAGGGATGGGGTTTGTTGAAGAAGAACAGCTTAAGGAGAGATGCCCAGGAAAGGCCCCTCCACATCCCAATAAGCCAATCCTCATTCCAGCCTCCCTCTGCCCCACTCTCATTTCACTGGAAACCTTCTTTGCTCCCCGTGTTTTGGACAGAAAGCAGGCAAAGAAGCGGGAACCAGCATCAGGGAGAACAAACACAGTAAAAACTGAGTAAGAGCTCAGTTCGTGATGCCCTGAGCCTCAGCAGTGATTCCTCAGAGCAGTAAAAAGCAGAAAGCCACTCACCCTCACGAAGCTAGCGGGAAACCATCCTTCTTCATCGTCGATCTGACCCCACCACCAGTCCTTGTTGGAAGCATCCAGGACCTTGATGACGTCTCCTGCTTTAAACGCCAACTCCCGGTTGGCCATGGTGACGTGATCCCATACTGCCTCAGCACTGACAATGGAGCCACCACTGATCAGCTTGGGGAGAGAAGAGCAGAGTCAGGGAGCGCCGCGGCCCGGGCGCGCACACGCACAGCAGCACACGCAGCAAAGCTCGCGGCCAGACCGCCCTGCCCCGGCTCCGGCCACCCCGCTGCCCTCACCCTGCTCCCAGGCCATGCCAGGCAAGCCCCAGGTGCCGTGCCCGGTGCCTCCCAGGTCCTGGCACCTCCCCTCCCGCCTCCGCACATGCACACGTGTCAGGGACGATTCCAGTGGCGTGAGGTCCCAGAAACGCAAACAAGCCGTGGTGTCCTGCAAAGGAATTTTCACTGCGGTTGGAATGTCCCAGGCTCGAGGAGCTCTCCATGCAGATCCAAGCAAAGTTAGTGCACGTATTTAGAACACTTTTTGAAACTGGAAGTTGCCCATTTTAGTGCTGGGGATGTACTGACACCCCTCACTTTTGGCACGCTGCTGACCTGGCCCGGCCCCGGCCTGGAGCGCAGCCCAGCCCAAGCTCTGCCCAGGGAATCCTGCCGGCCCTGGCTGGTGGGACAGTCTGCACGGAGCAGATCCCGGCCCCTGGACACTGGGCTGAGGCCAGCCTGGTGTCTGACAGGAGCTCGGGATCATCTCTGCACGTGGAGCCCACGGAGCCTCAGCACCAGCACAGGCCAGGCCTCCTTCGTGACAGGCATGAAACCCCCGCTCCATGCTGGCAGGAGGGATCATGCCAGCTCTGATGCCTGGGCTTCCACACCACCAGCCCTCCATCCATCCAGGCCCAGGACAGCCCTGCTCCTCTGAATGACAGCTGGGTGTTTTTTAACAGAGGAATAAATTGTGTTTATGGTTTGCCCACTGAGGAATTCCATGCTGAGCACTGAGGCTGCCCCAGCAAATACAGGTTTTCCCCACGTGCTAATCAGCCTGTCAGAGCCATCCTGGGCCTCCTTCCTTAGCTCTGCCACTGAGACACCCTGAGCATGGACTCGGGCTCCCTCAAATCCCAGTTTCAGCCCACAGGGACGGAGCTCAGCCCTGTGAGCATTCCAGACCTTGTTGTGGCGAGGCTCTGAGAGCCACAGCATCCTCTCAGCTCGGGCAGGAACACAAAGCACACAGACAATAACCCCTTGCTGTGGTTATGCAAGCATAGAAGCTCTGGCAAAGGTGAGAGAGCTCTTAATGGAAGCCTGGCTTCCCCAAACCCCTGCACAGTGAGAACTTGAAGGAGACCTTCCAGCACAGCTTCAGGTTCTCAGCATCAACACAGAACATTCAAGTCGTGCAGAAAATCCAGTCAACAGATTGAAGGGCCTGATTTACCGCTTGCCTTGGACTGGCTTTCCTTTAAAGAACTGATCTCCCTGGGTTTGGGACAATCAGAGCTGCACTTGCAGCCCTTCAGCTGTAGAGTCAGTCACACACAGAGCAGCAACACCTACGAGGCTTAACCTGGCAGGGCCTTCCATCCTCAGAACCCAGATGGACCCAGTCGGTGGGCAGCGAAGAGAAGCTGTGCTCCTCCCACTTCCCCAGACTGTCCCTTCTAATTCCAAGTCAGCTGTAGAGGAAACGTCCCCTTTGTGCCACCCCAGCTCTGGGCTCAGCACAGCAGGGCAGCTACGTCCGGAGAAATAACAGCTGCAAGCACCAATCTCTGATTCCAGTGCAACAGCTGGATGCTCAGACATGTTCCAGCGCCTCCTCACAACCCAATCAAGGTTCCTGGCTGCTTTAATTAATAGAGTTTAAAGCACAGAGAACCCCAGGACAGATCTGGAAGGGATGAGACTTCAGAGCCAGAGAAACCCCACAATACATTTGAGACCAATCATCTGTTCTTCTGCCAGGACTGAGCTCTTCTCCTTCACCCTCTGCCATGTTTATGGACGCTGTCCAGGTGTTGTTTCCCAGGTAAGGAGCCCTCCCAGCCCCCAGCTTTTCCTTCCCCCAGGCATTTCATGAGCCCTTTCAGGCTCTCACATACCCTGCCTGCATTTTTCTGGAACACGGATGACCAGAACTGCAAATACCATTCCCAAAGGGACCTTACCAGAGATCTGTGAAACAGCATGAAATATTTATTCCAGTGTCACAGCAATCTCCCAGTAATACCTCACATGTCCCCCTTTCCCCACGGCCACCTCCCACCCGTGGCTCACAGTGATCCTGCATTCAGCTTCTCTCAGTAAACGCAGTCGAGTACGTTCTCCTTGGCTCGAAAATCACTTTTCTTGTCAAAAAACGACTCGGGTTGGCCTGACACTTGTTCGTTTTGTTAATGCCATTGGGTATTTTAGTCCCTTTCCCACTGATGAGGAACCAGGAGCGGAGCGATTACGCAGGAGCCGTGCTCCTGCTGCTTCTGCTTCAGCTGACACCAGGCTCTGCTGTCACTTCACACACAGCCAGTTCTGGGCACAAACTGCCACAGAAACGTCACTGAGCCCAAACTTCAGAGGGACCGTGCTTCAAACCCTCCCAGCCTGCTTTGCAAAAATCCATTCCCGAGCCTGAGGCACAAATCCCAGCTCTGAGGAGCACGGCTCGGCCGGCGGCGAGGGCTGGCAGGGACTGCAGAGGGGCACCGAGGGACAGGGGTGGCACCTCGGCCTTTCTGTGCTGGTAACAGAGGCCTGGAAGGTGCTCTCAGGGGATGTCAGGAGCTGGGGTAGCTTTGCAAGGTGCTTCTTGATCTCAAGGAGAAAGGCTCCAAGCCCTTGGTTCTCCCTGACCAGCCCCTGGTCCTTACTGAGAGCCCAAGGAAGGGAGGGATCCCCATCCCAGGAATCCTGCCAGCAAGCCTTGGTCTTGTGGAACACAAATCCAGCTCAGCCTGTACCACAAGCATGGCAGTGGGACGGCAGAACTGGAGTTCCACTGAGAGAATGTCAGTGCCTCAAATGAAAAGATCCAGTTTAATTTATGTTGCAAGACATCTTGCTGCACCCGTGGAGCCGTCCAGCTCTCTCTGGGCAGGGTTATGGAGACAGAACCTGACATCTGCAGCAGCAGGAGATGACAAACTGGAGAAAGGTCAGCATGAAATATTATTTTCTGAGAGAATTCAACACAGGAGCTCTTGACTCCAGAAAGTTCACGTCTCTCGGCTTCGAAGCTGGGGCTCGGTGCCGTGCTCAGAGATATCCAGCCAAAGACCTTGAAAGGAACTTCTCTCCCATAAAGTCAGATTCTCCCACACTGCAGCTGAGGGAGTCATCTGGACTCCCTGACAGCCAGTGAAGAGAAAGGAACACATCTGGAGTGTGATTCACCCTGGCTATTTCAGCAACCTACCTTCCAGCCAGGTGAATCATGCCCCAGAAATGACTCTGTGTTTAGCTGGCTGATGCACAAGTTTACATTGCCCACATCTTAATGCTCATCCCAGCTACAGTCTGGCCATTGCCAAAACCAAAGAACTGCATTTAAGAACAATAATCACAATAGGAATAGTCAAATATCAAAGCACACTGTCCCAGACACAGCAGTTTTCTGGAGGGTGAAGGTTGCTGGAAATCGAGTTATGTTCTCTGTGCCCACCAGAAGAATTCACAAAATCTCAAAATTTACCAAAATGAGGACTCAGATGTCTGGGAAAACGCCCTACCCATAAGAAGAGGGAAGCAGTGAGAGGAAGTGCAGCAGGTGACAAGGACATTTGGTGTGACATCCCCTGAACCCTGCCTGTCTTGCAGGTGAAGCCCTAGCTCCTATTAAAACCAATTATTCTTCTCAGTTGGTTGTTCGAAGTAAAGAGCCCAAAGAGAAAATTCCTCAACGCTTTCACCTCGTAACCTCAGCGCAGGAATGCCCAGGAGCATTTGGCAACTACAGACCTGAGAATAACGTTTGCTGTTCTACAGGAGACTGCAGAGCACCTTCTGGGCTGGAGGCAAAACCTTCTCAGTGGGCAGAAGAGCAGATGAACTCTTGGGGTGCTGTGTGTGGTCTGGGCACCCGGCTCTGCTCCAACAAACGCCTGGCCACGGGCAAAGGGAAACTCCAGGGCACAGAGAGGAGGGGCCACTCCCCACATCCCAGCACAGCCAACAGGTGGATTCAGTGAGGAAAAGGGAAAGGGCAGAAGGACAAAGCTCTCTCTGGTTACACGCACGCCTGGCACATTCCGGAGCTCCCTAGGAACAGGGTGTGTTACCCCTGCACCACCACCATCTCAGCCTTCCCAGGGATCTTCCCCCACAGGTTTCCACAGCAAACCTCCAGTAATTCAGGCACAAACCCTGCCTCTACAGATGCTCCTTCAAGACGCTCCCAACGCTCCGGTACAACAGGTGAGGGCTTTACAACAGCGAGCAAAGCCAGCGGAAAGGAATTAAATCGTTCCTGCTGGAGGGCTGGGAGGGTTTTGCTTGCTCTTCTCGCCTGGTGTCATTTCCAGGATGGAACGTGGCCACTGGAAATACTGAATTACATTAGAGGTGCTGCCAAAATAAAATGACAACAACGACAAGCAGTAAAAAAGGGTTTCAGGGGACTCTGCAAGGCCCCGTCTGTGACAGAGCGTGCCAGGGATGCTGAACTCTGCCCTCCCCAGGGCTGGGAGAGCTCAGAAAGGCCCATCTGGCCAAAGATCCCCACTGTCTCCTTCTCCCCTTGCACTTTCCAAAGCCAAAGGGCTTTAATGTGTCATTAATGCCACAGGGGAGCTTCCAAGGAACACAGGGGAGGTGCTCAAAAGTGGGAGTTTGACTCCAGATTTTTCCATTTTCTCCTCCGTCCGTGCCTTTGTGGCACCTTTATCAAGACCAAGTAGCTCTCCCCATCAAAGTGAGCAGGAAAAGAAAGCATGAAAGGAATAGCAGGAGCAGCTCCCTGCTCCAGGACCTGGTGGAATCACTCTGTCTGACCCCGTTACTGGAGCGGGTCTGGAGCAAATCCACAGGAGCCAAAGGAGAGGAAGGGAAGGGGAATGCCAAGGGAGACCCTCCTGCAGCAGCAGGCCCCCCACACCGTGTTCAAGCCCATCTCACGGGCTGCACCCACAGCACAGCCTGATGAAAAAAAGCCCAGGAACACCACCTGGACTGGATCCCAAAGCACATTTACAGAGTGACCTCTGAGCTGGGGCTTACAGCTTCTCCCAGGCCACTGCAGGCTTTAAATCTCCGCATCCCTGCAGAGGGGCTTTGCTCCAGCTCCACACGACAGGATCAGCTGGGGAAGTATTGTGGGGAATGGGTGAGCCTCTGCCTCCAGTCTGGGGCATTTTCCCCGGCTCTGCTCACTCCCCAAGCCAGGATGCACACTTGGAGGCAAACACCTGCTCCAGCTCAGCCCCCGCCTGCACTGAGGCAGGAGAGGATTGAACATCTCTGAGTGAAATCAGCCACTCCTGCAACATTTTGCTTAATAGTCCCAACTCATCAACACTTACTGGCTTCTTATGGGCCAGCTTGAAGAAGAAATCAGGGGCTTAGTGGTCCCTGGAGACTGAAATGGGCAGAAAAGGGCCATTCAAACCACTCTCACCTGTCCACACCTCTTCCAGGGATAAAAAATCACTGCTAGCCCACAAGATTCCACCCTGAGTTTTCAGCACAGAGCTTCTCACTAAGCCAAAACGTGTTTAATGAAGAGCCACGTTCCCAAAAAAACCCAAAGAAATCTACCATCAATCACCATCTCCTCAGAAAACTTCAAGTACCTCAAAGTTTCCAGGACCATGGATGGCCTCTGGGAATAGGAATAATCTTAAGGCAGGGAAGTGTTCCTCTATTAGATGCTTTATTACTGCATCAGTAGAGTTGTAAGAGTGAAAAAGGAGAGCTCTGGGTAGTTCCCTTTCAAATCAGCATTACATAAACTGTGTCCTCCTCCACAGGAGCGGGATGCAGGAATAGGAGCAGGCTGTGAGGGGAGAGGGAGGGATGTGGTGAGTGGATGCCGTTTGTTCCGATTGTTCCTGTACAGAGATGCCCTTCAGACGCAAAAGCCCCGTGAAATCACAACAGCATTTCCCACACCGCGTTCACCAGGCCCTTCCACAACGGAGGCAGCCAAAACAGCTTCGAAGGAGGACACACAGGGAGCTGGTGCTCAAGGAAACCCACGCTCAGGGGAAGGGCAGGACACAGCAGAGCTCCCCAGACCCCCAGGCAGGCGAGAGCTCTGCTCCCCGACAGAAGGCACCTCACGCTGCTTCCGCGCCACAGCGCAGGCTGGCAACCTGCTGGCACCTCCCAGATCCCCTCAGAGCTCTGCTGGGATCCACTGCCATGAGTTCCCAGCAGGGCCATGCCCAGGGAGCGAGGAGGGGAGCAGTGCATCCCGTGTCTCAGTCCCACATCCCGCTGCGCCTCCCAGCCAGGACGGGGTCACTCAGCTGAGGCAGCAGATGAAGGAAGGCACAGGAGAACCTCACCCCAGCCCATCCCGCCGCACTTCTGCTCTTGCATAATGTCCCCAGAGTCCCTTTGATGGTGTGTTTATTTTTAAACCTCTCGTCAGGAATTATACAAAGTGAATAATGCCCAATCTCGGTGAATGGCCCCACGGCTCATTCACCAAACACAGGGGAGGGCAGCTCCACTTGATTTGCTCATTCTCTGAAGAGGTGCAATCACCCAAAGGTTAAGCACAAGTCAAAGAATTTCCCTTTTTGCTTTCAAGCCCGTTGATGAATTTAACTAATGACTGGATTCCAGCTGAAAGAGGCTGATTGGAGTGAGAGTCTCCCATATCCCATGTTCTGGGAAGGCTGCCACACTTGGTTGGAAGCTTTATCTATCTTTTATTTATCTGTATGTTATGTGGAGAGTCAGTACAGACAGAAAGGTTCCTTAGGATTGGGCTGCTCTATTTTTCACTGATTTACACTTTCTTGAGAAGATCTCACCTGGCAGATAGGAAATCACCTGGCCTGAGCCAGGCTGCAGCAGCAGAGCCCAGGGGATGGCATTAGTCTCATTTTCCACCTTATTATGATTATTGCCCGTGTCATTCCTATTAATAACAGCAGCCACAAGGCAGGGCCGTGGACAGAGAGCTGAGAGTGCCTGAAAAACCCTGGCAGCAGTGAGGAGAGGGATGGAAGGTGGTGACAAGGCACAGTTACCCCTCTGAAGCACAGCCCATGCAGGTCTGAGCTGTTTCCATGGAGCATATGTCACCCTAATTGCCTCCAGTCCCTCCTAAGGACGGGGCACATTAAGGCTCCCCTTGCCTCACGTCGTATCTTTTATGCAGAATAATTCCAAATAAGCACCAGCCATCATCTTTTAACTCAGATAAATGATGAGATTGGGGCTGGAAGTCCCAGTTTGAACTGCTCCAGGGCAAGCAGCACCTCCAGCAAGCAGAGCCAGGGCAGCTCCCACCACATGGACTCGGGGCCGACAGGGGCTGTCAGCACGGATCCCTCACTGCAGCACTCAGCAGCAAACAATAAATACTCTCCACGATCCAAACCTAAAACACTCACACAAATCCCAGCCTCCTGCCCCGAGAAGGGACCCCTGACATTCCCAAGCCAAGGCCACAACAGCCTCAAAGACCTGGAGTTGTCCTGAAATCCTTCCCGACCCAACCCTTGCCAGGGGGCCGGAGCTGGGCTGTGATTTACACCTGCTCCCGTCTCACTGGCTGAGCCTGCGGGATGATGGCCGGGTGGGGAGCACTCAGCATTCCCAGGAGGTGTTCCCAGTTCCACAAAGCCCCAGCCCAGCGAGCACCGGGCCCAGGAACATCGAGGCATCGTGTAGAGCCCACAGCAGCACCCGGGGAAGGAGGGATCTGGTTCTCTCTCGGTCACCCAAAGGGCAGAGTGAGACAGAGAAGCAAAGAGAATATTACAAAATAGATACAAATATTACAAAATAGATAAAAATTAGGCTCTGGGAATGTACAGAGAAGGACAAGATGCAGCTGGAGAATGCTGAGGTCTGGACACAGCGTGGAAAAACAGCACTGAACCATCCAGAGCATCCCTCTGCCCATGGTGCAGCCAATCCACAGCCTCAAAACTGCTCCATGGGTGACCAAGACTTGACTGGAAATGTCAGGAATGCCAAATCTAGACTCATTTTACCCCAAAAGCCTGTCCTTATTCAAACTGGAAAGCAAACAACTTCCGTGCCGTGGAGCTGACTGTGGGAAAACTGAGTTCATCCGAGCCCATCTGACAGAACGGCTTTTGCAAGAGAGGAGATAAAACTGTCACTGCTCTGAGGAAAGCAGGAGTAACCCACGTTTTAAAGGATATTTATTTCAAAATGTACGTCACCTGTTACTCTGGGACGTGGAAGTTTCCAAAGCAGAAAGGAATTAGGGAGAAAATCACAGAACTGACTCCCAGAGGATTGAATTATTGAACACAGCAGAACTCCTTGCCAAGGGAACAGCACACGGATCTGCTCGTCCCAGACATGGGATCTGCACCCCTGCAGCTGCAGAAGTGCCACCAGCCAGCCCAGAGCTGGTGCCACACAGCTAAGCCATGCAGCTGTCCCCAGCAGGAGCCATGGCACAGGGACACACCCCAGGAGCCCCCAGTGCAGCCACATCCCTCAGCCGGGCCCAGGAATTCCCAGGGAAACGAAGAAAGCCACAGGACCAGAACTCACGAAACTCTGTGTGGATACTCTGTCCTCTAAAAGCTTGCACAGTTGGCCAGGTCTTAAAAATCAGGGAAGGAAATGAATTCAAATGCGGGGCTATTAATGCAAGCCAGGAACAGCACTCCTGGGTGGCCAAGGACAGGGAAGCAGCAGCAAGAGCCCCTTTGTGACTGAGTCACTGCAATGTGTTCTAAAACCCCTTCTAGCAGTGAAGCAGAGGCCTGGGTTGTGTCATGTTAGACCACAGTGTATTAAACACATCCCCAGGAATCCCCAATAATGCACAACTCCCATACTGTAGTAAGAGGCCAAAATTATAGTATTAAAAAGGATATTTTTAGTACTGAGAGCTTGGAACTTAAAAAGTGGTGGCTGTTATTAGTGCAAATCAATGCCCAGGCTGGATTAAAGTCCAGATGAATGTATTACCCTGATTAAATTCACCACCTGGGCTCCTTATTTGCTGTTCTCATCTCCTGGTTTCCCAGGGTAAGTCCCTGCAGCTGACATCTAACACAGTCCAGGAGGGGCTTGTTGGCAGACGAGGGGAACGACATCTCCAAACTGCTTCACAGACCCTGAGCCCACAGAAAATCTAATTAAATGGAGCACAATGGCTGGAGAAGCAACACCTGGGCCCAGGAACCAGCCTGGGCTTTGGGTGACTGCAGGGGCAGTGACAGCCTTTTGTCCCAAGCCAGGGGGAAGCAGAGCCCGTCTAGCTGCTCTTGGGCAAACCAAGAGCCACCCAGTGAAAATCCCACTGCTTCCACCTCCAGCAGCAAAAGGAAAAACCAGGATGAGCACCCAGAATAAGAGACAGCCAGACAAAGCCTCTAGCCCCCAAAATTATGATCTTTGTGAGAATCATTCCAGCAAAACCACAGGTCTTCCTCGTGATTTCCAGGATTCCAGCGACTGGAGCAAAAAGCAGCCATGGGCATCCCGAGGGAACAGGGGGATGAGCAGTCCCTGCCATCCAGCACCCCCGTGCTGGCAGCCAGAGCACAGCAAACCCCACCAGGCACAGCCCAGGTCCTCACAGCAACCACGCCTCACCTTCCACCCCCAGCTCCTGAGAGGGCAACCAGGCACGACTTCAGAGAGACAAAGCCAAGAGATAAGAGCAAGGCAGCTTCTCCCCTTGAGACACTTGCTGAGCCAAAGCCTGTGGCATCCTCTGGCTCTCAGAGCCCCCTGAGCTCGCCGGGGTGCTGCACTGGCCCAAGAACACCCTGCCTCACTCCCAGAGCTGGGAAGCACTGGACACTCCCAGAGCAAACCCTGCCTTCCTGCTGGCTCTGGGGCAGCAGCAGCTGGGGCGATGGGAGGCACAGGGGTGGCACTGCGGGGCTGTGTCACACCCCCACCTTCGTCCCTGGGTTCCAGCAGGGACACTCCAGCTGGGATCTGGCATCGTGTTCTTTTTCCCACAGCTTCTTCCTCCTGCAGGCTGAAGGGACGGCGCTGGGTGGAAGGGCTGCCTGGGCAGGAAGGTAATGAACGGACGCTCGTTACAGGCACGGGATTGTCCCGCAGATTCCATCGGATCCCGTAAGCCTATTACAGGGATTGGCCAGATCAGCACAGGGATATGCAGCCTTCCACCTCTAAGCTGCTTTGCTCAGTTCAGCCAGGAATGAATGGAAGTCACTGTCTGATGGCTTCTGAGATGTCATGGACAAGTGCCACAGCCAAAATGTCCCCTTTGACAGGAGTGACTCAAGGCAGCCACTGGCTACAAGCCTCTCCCTCAGCTGGGCCACGGCCTGGATGACACTTGCACAGGGTGGAAAGGTGGTAGAAGGTGTTTTTCCAAGCCATCACCACATTTGGAACCAGGAGTTCCCTCCCAGGCCCCCGGGCTGCTCGGGGAGCAGCAGCAACCCAGGCACAGCGAGAACAGCCACGAGCACCCACGAGTTCCTGCTCCCACCTCCCAACCCCACAGCTGCCTGCACAGCCCCACACCCTGTGAGCTCAGCGCTGTGGCAGGAGCCCTGAAAGCTCTCAGAGAGGGGGTGGCATGGGCAGGGGCTCCACCAGGACACACCAGTGTCACCTCACCTACTGTGTAATTGTGCCTTTCCCCTCCCTCCAGGTCATGCACAGGACACAGCCAAGTGCTGTCCCTCCCTGTCCCACTTCTCCTCGTCATGGGGCCGCATTCACTGCCCGGTGCATGGAATTGATCACCTGGACAGTGCTGGAGAGAACAGTTCTGTAGCAAGATAATTCTATTCAAAGTCTAGAGGGCAAAGCTGTCACAGATGAAGTATGGCTGTGTATTATCTGTTGGCAAACACGGCACATAATGGCAGCCACTCAACTTAATGGCTCGAATTCCAGCTCCTCCAAACGAGCCCAGCGCCGCTGCATGTAATCACACAATGTATTTAAAAGTATAATTTCCATCCAAAAGGACCAGAGCTGGAGCAATATGACTCATGCAGCTCCCTGTGCACCGGGAAGCATGTCAGGAAGCCTGGGAACTGGCGAGCCCGTCGCCATCTGTGTAGAAACTGGGCCGTGGACATGATTCCTCAAACCATTCCTGTGGCATCCAGGGAAGTCTGGAGGCTGCTGAGCCCCCAAAGTCGGGCCCTTGCCTCTGCACCCAAGCGGGCAGAAACACTCTGTGAAGCTGCACGTGAAGCACAGGGATACAAGTACTAAAGAGAAAGGCAACAGAATTAAAAGGCATCTCTCCCCGTGTACCTATTCCAGCACTCCAGAGCTCCACAGTTCCAGCTGCAAACTCAGCTCCATTTCTGCCGTAACAAAATCATCTCCACAGCATAATTAGTGGGCTTGTGTTAAAACGGGTACAACACACCGAAAGAGGCATCCAAATATGATTTGTTTTTCAAGACAACGTGATGTTTTCCCTGGCTAATAGATTCGATTCATTGAGGAATAACGAGAGCCAAGCAGCACTTGCAGCAGACCTTGCTGCTTTCAGCAGTGAGTTATCCATCCCCAGACTGGTTCCACACCGTTCTTTTTTACCTGCTATGACTTGACAACCTTTTTCAGTCTCACTTGCCTACACGTGGCTTACAAACTATCTTTTAAAATCCTGCTTATTCCTGATTTCCTTAATGGCTCAGTTAAGTCCCCTGGCACTGCTCTGCTCCAGGACTGGATGACTCCCACAGTCACACGCAATTTCCAAGAGAGCTGGATAGTTTGTGTAAGCAGGTATTTGCACTAGGATTTGCAACACTCTCTTAGGGCAAACATCTGAGTTGTCTGAAGGGGTTTGGAATGAATAATTTCCTGAGTTATCCACCTTCCTCTAGAAATAACGCTCCATCTGTTCATGGAACAGTTCCCTTCTCTTACCCAGGCACGATGAAGGTCACGCAAGGGGAAGAAAAATTTGCACATCCCCAACGTCCTCCAACTAAACACAAGGCACGTACCTGGCCAAGGTCATGAAGCAGTGGAGGGAAGAAATACAGCTGTCAGGTTACGGGGAGTGAGTAATCACCCAGTGCATCATTGCTGCGACAAGCACCCCAGGACACGGGCTGGAGTCACAACATGTCCTGTGCAATTAATCACTAATCAGGACGTGCCACAGAGAAGTCAAATGGCAACTCTGAAGGTGAACCAAAATGTTGCTTTTAAAACACCTAAGCTTGAAAAGGAATCCTAAACCTGAAAAAAAAAATCTCAACTCCCCAGTGCGAGGGGAAAGGCAAATGGAGTGTGCATAAAACCCCAGCAGGCTCTGGGTGGCAAACAGCTCCTCTGGGACGTGCTTCACCCCAGAGGAACCGGCAGCAGCAGGGCCCGTGCGAAGCCAATCCCTGGCTGTGCTGGCTGGGGAGATCTGTCCTTCCCCTGCCTGATCTACAGAACCCTGCACTGAGTCCCAGCTGGTCCCCATGAAAACAGCAGGGCTCTGCTCGTCCTCCCTGTGCAGAGCTCCCGCCTGGGCTGGGCTCTCTGCTCCCTGCACGTCTGTGCCACGAAGGGAGCGTGCTACACACATGCAGGGACATCCAGACTAACCACGGGCAGGGAGTTGGTCACTCACAGCAGCTGGATAACCCTCGACCCAGGAGCACTCACAGTCACGGAGTTACCAAATCATTAGGGCTGGAAAACAACTCCAAGGACATCGAGTCCAACCTTTGACCAGATGCCACCACACCACGGAGTGCCAGGAAGGAGCAGGTTAAATGCAAGTCCTGCTCAGGCTTCAGTTCAGAAACGATCCAGGAGCCTCACGGACACCTGGGCTCCTGCTCTGAAGAGAAGCAACCAACTTCCCTCTCAGTCACATCTCCAAAGCATCTCGACTTTCCCTCTCGTGGAAAGGTGCCTCCAGGAGCAGCACTGGGAGGGGCAGTGGTAGATTTTGGGTGGGGATGATGCATTCCCGGGCTGGAGCAGCGTGGAGCTGATCCCTCCCCAGGACTGCCCGAATTGCAAGAGGTCCTTGCTGCTCCCTGCTCGGACAGGGCCGGGAGAGGCTGGGATTTCCCTGCAGTCCCCCTGCAGCCAGCTGAGCACAGCCAGCCTCGCTCACAGGGTGAGCCTTGTCCTTAGTGAGGAGAGGCACCAAAGCCCATGGGAACACCTGGGAGCCCACGTTCCTCCAGCACCTCGGGTTCTTCCTGCAAGGATCACACAACCCTGGTGGCTGATGGACAACTCCAGGGCTGCTTTCCATTTCTAGAGCAAAGCTGGAGGAAAGCATGAATGACAGACCAGGAGCTTGGCACACAGAGGTACAGAGGGCTCTGAGGGCACACAGAGCTTGGATCTGGATTGAAACGTGCCCAAATCGAGCTGTCAAGGCTGACTCCAAGGAATTCTCATCCAAGGATCCACTCAGGCTCAGCCTCAGCTATACCATACATTATTTGCCTGGCAAGCAGTCTACACTCAATTATATCCAGAATATAATTATTATTCCTTTCAGACATAGGTTTTCCCAACTCAGAACATGGAAAGGATGCCTTAAAGGACTGTTACTTCTAGGATAGAAATACCCACAAAAGAGACCAAATAACAAAGGTGGGAGATTCTGACCTAATAGGGAATCTCCAGCTCTTCTCAGTGTGATTTTTTTTACAGCTAAAAGCAGGAGTTGAGTGTGTGAGCTTCCCTCAGGTGTTCCATGGGGTGGGCAGGTCACACCAACCATGCCACGGATGGGACAAGCAGGCCAAAGGGATCCACCCAGGGAATTCCCAGGCATTTTGCAATGCAGTGCCACAGGAGATCACATGAATTGATAGTGAAATATGCCCAGATCTCCGAGATAAAACTTTAGCTAGAATTATTTTGACTAATAGCTGCAAACCAGAGCATGTACCCTCACTGCTCTGCAGCCCGTTTCATTTCTCTGTCCATCACTGCAGCAACTTCCAACTATTCCCAGGGCTGTGCCAAGTCCTGCCCCACTACCTAATGGGCCATCATTAAGAACTGATACTGCTCTTTGAAGGCATCCAAGATGTTCTCTTCAGGAAAGTGCTGGCTAAGTACCCTCCTGAAGACATCTGTAAGGAATTTTTACTACTGGCCTAGATATTTACTCCACCTGCAAGAATTAAGTGGCTCTAAGGAGCTTTTAGTTGAAGTAAATCCTCATTTAAACAAGCCCCAGGAAAATGGACAGGGAGCTCCAATTGCCTCATTTGCTTTTGTTTTATGGCCCACTCAGAAGAAAAGAAACAGGGAAGATGGAATGTGATCCTGTCTCCCAGGTTTCTGTCGCTACTCCGTACCTCACTCCTCAGTGCTCTTCTCTCCTCCAGCACTGCCATGGAAACCATAAATTATCCTCCTCTCACACATTTTCACCCTCACTCTTATGGCCAGCATTGCTCCAGGAAGGAGCTGCCTTGCTGGAACTGCACAGCTGGGGCAGCAGGGATGTGGATCCAAAAGGAAGAAGCATGGCAAAGAGCTGGCATTGGAGAAGAGTGGCCAGTGGCCACAGACATGGCCAAGGGGTGGGATGAGCAACTGGGCAAGCGCCTCCATGGTCAGGCATGATGGAGAAAACCCCCTTCTCCTCCCTATTTCATCTGTAAGAGCTGGAGTCAGGGAGAACCTGGGCATCTGAGAAGCACGGAGAGATTTTTCCTTGGGTTCATGCTCGGACAAGGTGCACTGGGTGGGTTTCCTGGCTCAGATCCTGTGTTTCCCAGAGCTGACACAGGTGGAAGAGGCTGTCCCAAGCCTGCTGGTACCCCACAGGAGATGGTGTCATTTCCACACTAACATGATGGAAAAAAGGATAATTTCCCCTCCAGTTCAGCTGCAGTCTTTGATAACCTGGATCACAGCCTGAGTCTGCTGTCACACAGGTTTAGGATCCTGTGATGCAGCACAAAGCAAGAAAAAACAAGTGCAAAAAACCAAAGCCAACAGTTCCTGTGGTCTTTGATACCTTTCTGTCTCCACCGCAGTGTGGAAGAGGTGATGTTATTCCCTGACATCCTCTGCTGATATCAAACAGGCAAACCTCGGGAATGAATCTGAGAACTGAGGAACAGCTGATAAACAGGAAGCAAACTCATTCCAAACCCATATTCAACGGGAGAGATGCTCCCAGGGCAAGGAATCACAGGAGCAGCGGTGGCAGGGAACCAGAGAGGAGTCGGGAATGCACTGAAATGAGAGCAGGATCCACGGGAGGCTGTAACATTCCCTCCTCCATGGCTTGTTCTGCACCAAGCAACTCATTCCAGACAGATATCGACAGCGTGGGAGGCATTCAGAGAAAAAGCAACAAATTTTATCAGAGGTTCTGGAAGGATTAATACCCAGGAAAAGATTAAACCCGTTAAAAGCTCAGCTAAACTCTCATTTCAGAGCCTGCTAACACGGCTTCAGTAGTTCCAGAGAGGTATTAGTTATGTATAATGGGGAGAGCTGGCAGTCTGAAATGGAGAAAGGCTCCATTTTACCCCTTGGAAAGGAAAACACCAACAAAGGATTTCAGACAGAGGATCAACAAGGTGAGAAATAAAAAAAAAAATTGAGGAATTTTCCCAAGGCAGCCCAGGAAGGCTGGACGGAGCAGAGCCAGGGGAGAGCCCCTCCCTGCACCAGGAACCAGAGCTCTCCAAACCACGAGAGCTTTGGACCCCCTGAGCAGCCAAACCCACCATCAATCAGCCAAAACCAAAGCTGTTCCTGCTGGGGACATCCCAAATTCTCCTGCAGGAGCCCCAGTGCAACAACCACTCTGTCCTGGAGCCACAGCCCCAGGGAAAACCCCTCACCCCGCACCTGCAAACGTCTGAACCCCCCACGTGCCAACAGCTGAGACTCCAGGACCTCTCGGTGCTGAAGGCAGCAGAGAGTTTGGAAATCTCATTCAGGAGCCCTAAAGCACAGTCATTCTTTCCCCAGGGCTCCTTCTGCGTGCAGGTAATTGCTGCAGGCACGAGAGCACCGAGGCACTCGTGGGATCACAAGTCTCCACCAAACTTTGTCAGGTCGTGGCCATCACCACGCAGGAGCTGGGGAGCTGCAGCTCCAGCTGATTAAACCTGCAGGAGGAGAGCATTCAGCAAGTCTGAGGACAATTATCCGAGGAAGAATTTGGGCAGGACACCGTGACTTAACCCAGGGCTTTGTGCACGAAGTGCTGAAGGAGTTTAATTGTCACTGCTGAGGGGAACCCGCTCCCTGACTCACCCCCAGCACAGAGGGGATGTTTTCCCACCCCTGATTTACATCCAAGGCCACCTCTCCACCACCAGGACCACACTGGGAAGGGGCAATTTCCTCTGCATTCCAAAGCACCGGGCTGGATCCATGGTTTCCATCTGGGCCCATCTCTAACAGCTACAGCTGGCAGGGGAACTGGAGCGAGAGCCAGCAGTGGGGGCTGGAATTTGGGAGGAGTCCTCAAGAATCAGAGGTTTTTTCCTGACATAAAATAATGTAGTCTTTAAATGTGAATTTGCTGATTCTTTCAAGCATTTAACGTCTAAAATTGACTTGGGCTTCATTTAATCTTTTAAACACCAAAAAAACCCCGAGTTAAAATGTCCTACCAAAAAAAAAAAAAATAAAGGAACATAAAAGCCTAACCACTTGAGTTATGCTCTTAGACATTTGTCAGGATAATTTTATTCCTCCTGAAACACAAACCCTTTCCAAATGGTGAGCAAGGTTTCAGTCTGAAAGCTGCAAGGTCAGAGCACCAGGGGTTTGTGCTCTCCGAAGGTTTGCGCTCCCGTCCCCGTGCGCCTTCGGAGTGGCTGTTCCCAACCCCTCTCCCCGGAACAATCCTGTCCAATTAATTCATCAGTGAGGACAGATTTTTTTTTCCCCCCCGGCTACTGGGCGTTAATTAGCGCACGGGTTGCCATGGGAACCCAGCAACACTCGTTAACACCACAGAATTCACCATGTTGGAAATGAACGTGGGCAAGAGCCCCGCGCCAGGCGCGACAACAGGCGCCAGGGCTGGGGACGTGCCGCAGCCAGATCTGTCCTCTCATGGAGGCTTTGAGGTCTCTCCGCTCAGAGGAAGTTGGAAAAACTTCTAAAAACCCGGATACTGCAAGGATCTGTGGTGATAGGACAAGGGGGAATAGCTTGAAGCGGAAGGAGAGTAGATTTAAATGGGATAATGGGAAGGAGTTCCTCCCTGTGAGGGTGGGGAGGCCCTGGCACAGGGTGCCCAGAGCCGCTGTGGCTGCCCATGGATCCCTGGCAGTGTCCCAGGCCAGGCTGGAGCACCCTGGGACAGTGGAAGGTGTCCCTGCCCACCGCAGGGGTGGCACTGGATGGGCTTTAAGGGCCTTCCAACCCAAACCTTCTGGGATTCTATAACATCAGGACTCATTACTGTGAGGATGAGGCTGAGCACAGGCTCCCATTTTCCTGATGCATTAACTAATACAGTTTAGGACCCTGGCAGGAATCAAAGTGAAGCAAAACAGGTTGAGCTGAGAGTGTATGAAAAAAGTTCAGGCATGTGCCCAGCCCCAGGCACTCACTGCCAATAATTATCAATAATCATCAATAAACCTGGACCAGCTTAAAGCCTGTGGCACACACTGCTGACAGCAGCAGGGTGAGCTGTGGCGGTGACCAGGCTGCTCTGGAGGGGTCCCAAACACCCTGTCTGGAGGGATCTCTGCTCCCAAGCCTCTGTCCTTCTGGATGTGCAGCCCTGGGACACCCCAAGGGAGGTTTCTCCATCACCACACTCCTCATGATGATCAGATACTCCTCCCAAAAGCCTGGATTTTGCTGGAATCATCCCATCAAAGCTCGTTCTTTCCCCTGAAGCAGTTCTGCTCGGCAGCTCTGGCCTCAGAGCATTCACAGAGCAGCTCCTGCTCCATGCCCACCCTGCCAGGCCAGCCCAGGCTCTCCGAGCCCACCTTCACAGCCACATCCTTCATTCCCCCGTCCTTGTCCCTGTTCCAGCTCAAACACATTCCATGGAATGCTGGCCATCAGCCTGCTCCAGCCCAAGCGAGGCTGCACCTCTGCCTGCTCCAGGGCATTCATCTCTCCTGCAAATTCATTTTCCAATCCATCCTTGGATCACTCCTGGCTTTTTCCTGGCCGTGTCACACTGTCAGCTCCCCAGCAGCCTTTGATGCCCCTGAGGGAGCCCAGGCTTCGTGCTGGGCACAGAGCAGAGCAGGCACTGCCCTCCCTGGGAGCCACCCGCTGCTCCCTGCTGCCCTGCGCTGCCAGGGCCCTCAGAGCTGCTGCCTGCTGATCTGCAGCCCCGGAATGCTCCACATCCTCCTCGGCAGAAAAACCCAAGGCTTCAGCCAGCCTCTCCACACAGTCCACTTGCACTGTCTGGGTAAAAGGAGACCCAAACCTCAGCACTGGAACGAGGGAGGTGTTTCAGAGGGACAACAAGGTCCCAGCTTCCTCCAGCCAACAAGACCTGAAAAGCAGGGATTTGCCTGCACTTTGCTGAGCCAGCTCCTGAGGATGCAAGGCCAGGAGCTCACCAGCAGGTCAGGGCAGATTCCCCTCTCCTCCACTTGCTTGGAAGAGAAAGAATTTTGGCTTTTCCATCCTGTGAAAAAGCAGAGACCCCAGGCAGAGCCCACCCTGCTGAGGGCACCCACCTTCCCCCTGCACCCACAAACGCTTCACTAGGAAGGAGCAGCCAGACAGGACTTTTTTAACCCTTTTCCCCTTCTTTCTCTGCAGAGGCCTGTGTCAAAAGCCTGAAGAGGGAATGGGGAACCAGCCCTGAACGTGACTGTGCAGGAGGTGTGGTGGCTTCCCACGTAATCCCACCTCCAAACACCTCCTCCTCCTCCTCCTCCAGGATTGCTTCCCACTCGGCAGATCCTCCTCTCTCACACCTCAGCACCAGGCACTGCCACAGCTCAGCACATCTGTGTCATAAGATCCAACCCACACACCTCTGGATTTTAAGTAAAAGAAAGGGATGTTCAGGTTCACCAGAGCAAGTTATGTGGGCAAGCTCGGCTTCTCCAGGACTATCCACATTAAGAAAATTTAATTTCACCAAACCATTAAAGAAATCAAGCAGAAAAACATCCCCACTGCCAAGTTTCTCCAGCCCTTCACCATTTTCTAGCAATCCGCCCGCAGGAGTTTTTCTCATCTTGAATAAACAGTCATTTTTGCACCTAAGGAAAGACGAAAACATTTTCTATCCTTTCAAACCTTCTCTGGCATCTCTATCAAGCTCAAATCCCTCCTCAAAATACCCTTCAAACTCTGGGGAAAAAATCGTTTGTGGCTTGTGCTAAAAGCTGCAGAAACTTTCCTTCACAGGCTGATGTTTCTGCAGTGACTCGCTTCCCTCTTACATAATTCAAGGGCCCAAAAAAGACATAAACAGCGAGGAACTGAAATGCTAAACCAAGGCTGGTCTCCAAAGCCCAACTGAATGGGAAACCTGAAACAGGAGACACTCAGCTTCTGGAAAAACAACTTTTTGACAGCGCAGAGCATCTCCCACGCTGCTCTACCTCGGGTCAGAGGGACTCAGAGCTTTCAAATCACACAGTCCAAGTGCAGAGAGCCCTCCTCAGACCAAGGGCACTAATTATATTAATGAAGGCTTAAGGTCAGTACATCCCCATCAAGCCCAAATTGCTGTCTCCCGAATTAATCGTGCTCCGGCCAGTTTCCAGCAGATGGGAATCCAGAAAGCACCAGCAGAGCTGGGAAATCAGTGTCAATGTGCTAAATCCAGTGGATTTAATTTTGGGGTTTTAGGAGAGTGAATGAGATCAGGATTGGGTCTTCTCGTGCCAGGGTAGGATTGGGTTCCCTACTCCTGCAGGATTCCTGGTAAAGGGAAGAATAACAAGGGAGATCAAGAATTAAGGGCAATGAAGAAAGTAGACAGGTCATCCAAATTCGCAACAAGATATGACTATACTTGGATAATTCCCAGGCATTTCGTGAGTATCCAAGCCAAAAAAACCCCAGGAATAAATAATAAACATGCACACAGCCCCAGGGGCCAGAGCCATGCACTACCAACCCTGTGCATGCAGAGGTGCAGGTACAGCCCACACGCAGACACAATAATGCCATTATGTGATTCCAGCTGCTTCAGGCCATAACTCCTTTTACACAGTGGGGTTTACAGACTCCCTATGTCCTTGATGCAGGGAGCACCAAAAACCTCCTATGAACTGCTCAGTGGGTGTGGGGGTATGGTTCTGCCTCTCCAGCCCAGCCCTGGATTAACCCAGGGCTAGTAAAACCCTGCTCTGGACACTCCTGTGGAGTGCCAGCCCTGGAGCCAGCGCTGTGCCTCAGCCACGGAGCTGGTGCCCCGCTGGAACCGCTGTGACCGAGGCCAGGGCCTGCCCGAAGGAGGGGCTGGGGCCAGGCGGGCAGAGGGCAAAGCAGAGGAACACGATGCCAGGAGCTGCAGGGGCCGGCACTGGCAGCTCAGCAGGCGTCGGGATCCAGCGACCTGACACAGCACAGCTGCTGCGGGTCCCCACACAGACCCGAGGATCTGCCTCCAAAGAGAGATCTCTCCCCTCCTGTAACCCCCTGAACACCTCAGCAGTGCTTCTGTTCCCATGTTCCCAGGCTCCTGCAGCTCTGGAACACGTGGAGAAGCGGGAAGCTCTGGGCCTGCCAACCTCCACGAGCGATTCTCGCTCCGGTGTCTAACCCGGGAACACCGAATGCCACCAAAACTAAGCAGCCCGAGGAGACAAGGGACATGCTTGGGGAGGGAGCACCGAAAAGCAGCACAGCAAAACCAGCCACATGCCCCAAACCCTTCCCTGCAGCTCCTCAGCTCTGCCTCAACCATTACTGCTGCTTCGGTGCCTCTCAGAGCTACCGAGTGGGTCTGTCAACCGCCACTGCAAACCTCCTGGATAAGAGATGAAAAACCCCCCTGATCCTTCCTTCCAGGAGTTAATCCCCTTTATTTGGCCGGATTGGATGCTCTGCCAGTCACTCCCCCCCCCTAAGCCACCCGGGTAGGGCAGGCACAGCCGCGAGCCCCCGAGCCGGGGCTGCAGCTCCGCGTGTGCCGCCAGCTCAGGCTCTCTCCTCATCTCCCCTCTCCGCTCACTGCTGTTCCCACGTCTGCTCTCCAGCAGCTTTCTCGGGAGCATTGCCTTGCACTGGGAGCTGCAGCGCTCTCGTTGCCAGAGCTTTCCTGGGCAAGGCAGATTTATCCTGATGCATGCAAACGATGCCAGCGTGCAGGAACTTGCTTCGGACAGAGCCGGGAGTTTGCAGTGCGAGGCTGCTCTGGAAATGTCACTCTGCAGGATCCGCAGGGGCTGCCTCCACCACCTCCTCATTCCCAAGGCCATCAAGGTGTGTGCAACGCTTCCTCCACCTGGGTGAAAACACTCATAGGGTCATCCATCCATCCATCCATCCATCCATCCATCCATCCATCCATCATCCATCCATCCATCCATCCATCCCTCTGTCTGTCCGTCCATCCATCTATCCATCATCCATCCATCCATCCATCCCTCCATCTCTCCATCCATCCACCCCTCCATCCATCCATCCA
>VZRQ01004567.1:186348-237650 GCA_013397975.1 Machaerirhynchus nigripectus | reverse complement strand
CTCCCATCCACCCGCCCATCCCTCCCTCCATCCATCCCTTGTCCATCCCTCCATCCATCCATCCATCCCTCCATCCATCCATGCATCCCTCAGATCTTCCAGGCTCACAGAGAACGTCCCAGCCACGAGGCAGCAGCACCGTGGCTGTCTCTGGCCTCCCCCAGGGCTGCAAAGCATCACTTGGCATTATTTATCTATGCTTTCAACCCCAAAATCCCCCAAATTTCTCCTAACAGGTGGTACAGGTACACAGCACAGGTCACAGATACATGATCTGATACCAACTTCACATTTTCAGCTTCTGAGCTCTTTACAGCACCTCATCCCCAACTCCTTGTTTCAACCAGCACAGAAACTCCTTTTCTCCAGCACCTTGGATTTCTAACAGAAATTAAGCTCAACACAACCTTCCCCCATACCCTCCTCAACTTGCTTTCTTCCCCCTGCAAACCCAGTACACAAGCACAGAATGAACCTAAGAATTCTAAAGGAAAATACAGAAACCGAAGAAAACCTCAAGAAAAATGAAACTGAGAACTGGGTTCCCCCAGCTGGACAAGAAGGAAAGCACCTGGTGTCCATGGGCAAAGCTGTCATGGCCCTGCAATTCCCTCCCTGCAGCGCCCCAGGCGCTACCAGGAGTTTTTAAATCACTGTTATCTCAACCATCCTCTCTTTATTTGTGCCTTGTAGAAGGGAGATTTCTCTCTGTTCTTTTTAAACTCAAGACCTTACAGATGCCAACCTTTGCAGACCAGCTGGCAGCTGGGATGGTGCCCGTGGGAAGGCACCGGAGCCATGCCCGGAGCCGTGGGGATGCTCGGCCTCCTGTGGCAGAGCTCTGGATGAAAAGGAGCTTCCCTTGCTGCATCTCCACTCCCCATCCTCAGGGCTGGAAAGAATTCCAGACTCAGGGGGACCCAAAGGATATTCTGCAGAGAAAACCATGGGCAGCTGATGCATCGGGGTAATTCTGGAACTGAAACCTGGAGGGACTTGCCTTTCTTTTGGCTTTTTGGAGTGTCTTTTTAGTGTCCTGCATGAAATTCTCTTTCTTTTAGTGGTGCCTCTGGAAAATTAGCAACAGAGATTTGCTCTGAGCTTTTCATCTCCTGTCTGCATGGATTTGCAAACACTGATAGAAGGTTTTGGGATGAAGGTCCCACGACAGCAATTCCTCACCCAGCTTCCGTTCACTGTGTGGGAGTTTGGCACAGAATGTACTGAGGGCCCAAAGAAGGCTGCACACACCTCCAGAACCTCTGTGCCATCGAGACCTACCCTCTCAGAGCTGTGCTGCTGGCACAGAAAGGACATCCCCTCCCTGCAGCAGCCACAGACGTCGGCCACGAGCCTGGCGAGGGGAACAGCCTCACAGGGGGATTAACAAATCAATAAACCCAGAGCAAACCACGCTCAAATCCAGAGCAAACCCAGCTCAAAACCAGCTGGGAGAAGGAAGGACAAGGAGATGTTGAGGTGGATGGCCAACCTGTCAGAACTGTTGGTGTTGTGGTGGCTGTGGTGAGCACCAGGCAGGGCTGAGAGGGCACATCCTCCACCAGGGAGGAAGAGCGGCCTGGCCGGGGCTCCCTGCAGTCTCAGGCTGATCTTTCCCATTTTCCACCACCACAGGATCTCTCAGAGCTCAGCACTCCACGCTGTGGAAGAGAACTCTCCTCAGAGCGACTCACCACGCTCAGTCCCCTCCGCCCCAACCAACCTGGTTTTCCTTGGCTGCTGGAGTTTTAACCAGCATCATTTAATCCCCGCTTCCAAACCAAAGCTCAGCTCCCTGGGATGAGCTGGGATTGTCACACAGACTCCAGAGCATGTGGATAATTCCCACAGCCCGTGCAGATGAGGCAAGCAATTGGTAAGGAGGACAGTGGGGTTTGCAGCAGCATCCATCCCTTCCTGGGCAGATCCACTCTCCCAGGAAAGCATTCCTGCCCTACCAGGCTTCAGCCCAAGCCACTCCTTTCATGCTGTCTTCCAAACCTTGACACCCAGGATCACAGATGCCAGGAGAGGATGGTATCTCAGCTGAGAGATAAGGTGAGCAGCTCCTGCATTTCCATTTCATTTTCTGCTGCATTTCCTACCCATGTCCTTCCGTGGGCAGCCCTGTGGCATTCCTGGGAACAGCAGTCCCAGCTGTGGGCTAACCACTGCCAGACCTGAGTGAAATCACTCTCCCTTCTCACATATTCATGCTGAATCCCTTTGTTCTAAAGGAACACCAGCCCTGAGTAGTCACTACTACAGGGTGAAGGCTGCTCACTCTCTGCTTTTACAAGGCTCCAGCCTCAGGGATGGAGGGCTTGGAGGAAGAAATGTTGGAGCAACAAATTCTCAGCTCAGACTCCTCATTAGGCAATACTGAAAAGAGGGAGGTGCTATGAGGTCACTACAGAACTCCCATCTGCATGGAACAGCAGAGTTATTCATTAATTAGAGAAAGGTTAAAGGCCAAAAGCTCCTGTGGCTCAGTGTCCTGCAGCCTCTGAGAGCTCCCGTGAGCTTCCTGCAGGAGAAACACAGCCACATCCTTATTCCACCCCAGGGAATGCTGTGTGTTCCAGAAACACAGGAATATTTATTCCGCCCGCTCCTCCAAAGTGCCACGGACAGGGACGTACCAGGGATGCTGCTCGCCCTGGAAACACACAAGAGTTTTGGGAGCAGAATTCCAGGGAAGACTGCAGGAAACAGAGCATCCCACCTGCAGGGAGCACAGCACCAGCATCCTCTGCCCGGAGCGGCAAACTGGGCAAAGTTCACTTGGAAATAAAGAGACAACAAGATGAAAGGCAAGCCTGGCATCCCAGAGGAGGAAACATCCCAGTGCCACAGAATTCTGATGTGCACCAGCTCTCAGCTCAAACCAACAGGTGCTTTGGGTTTTCAGACACAGAGTCAACGTCCAGCTGCAGAAAAACATCCCCGCTGCTGGATTTTGGGACTTCCCTCTAGGGCTGGCACAAACACTCTGCCACCCCCCAGGCATCAGGAAACATCAGCTGGAAACAACTGCCAGGTCTCCTCTTCATCCACGGGGGTTTGTATTCCCTGAAACTCCCCAGTAACAGTAGATTTTGTTACACTGGCCAACAAGAACCTTGAAAATATGCACAGAGTTATGATTTCTGACCTTCAAAATATTGTAGTTGTGACATTTCACTTTGTTATTCCAGCCCTGGACAAATGGTTCTGCTAAAATATCTGTCACAAAGTAGTCCCCTATGCCCAGACCACAATCATCTTTTTTAGCAACTAAAAAGGTTCTGCTAAACCATTATGAACTTAACTCCAGCCAGGAAAGAAATGGAAGAGCTGGAGCACCAAGGCAGCAGCTATTCTTGTTAAATTGGCCTCAATTTTTCAAGGATCCTGTTGAACATTATAGAGGTCACAGCCTGCGCTGCTGTGAAAACCTAAGAAGTCTCTAAAACCCACGGAGTTTAATAAGGAATGCTATATTCCCAAATTGCCTCAAATGTTTTACAGGGTATTATGACTTGCACTTTTATAGGTCCAAAACACTAACCAAATAAAAAGTCTATTTCCTCCAGATTTTCGAGGTCCAATTTTTAAAAGGCCAGAGGCACAAAGTGTTCCTGTGAGGCAGGGAAGCCTCAGCCATCAGCTCCTATCACAGATCCAGCCGTCCTTCCCAGCTCCCAGGCTTTGTCCTCCCTGTGCACAAGAGCTGATTCCCACATTAACCTGGTGCCATTCGCTTTTTCAGCTTTCCTAATCACAGAATCATGGGATGGTTTGGGGTGGAAGGGACCTTAAAGCTCATCTTGCTCAGGCTGTGGGCAGGGACACCTTCCACTGGAACAGGCTGCTCCAACCCGGCCTTGGACACGTCCAGGGATGGGGCAGCCACAGCTCCTCTGGGCAACAATGTCCTAAATTGTAATGTCCTTAAGCTCCTTTTGCATTTTTGAGACAAAACTTGTCCTAAAAATCCGGAATCACCTGTCATGGGCTGAACAGCATCAGCTGATGAACCTCAGCACCCCGGGGGATCCTGGTGCCCACTTCCCTGGGCCGCACAGCTCCCCTGAATCTCCTCCATGTAGATCCCAATTTCCCAATAGCATGGTCTGAATGGAATGAAGTGATTTATCTTGCCTTTTTCTCCCTGCTCCTGCCCTCCTTCCCCAGCAGCCCGAAGCCCTGCCCGAGGCTGTGCCACACCAATTTGCTGATGGATCCCACAGGCAATCCCTGGGCTCACGGCAGCTCCACCCCTGGCCTTGACAAACACGGGGCAGGAGTTAGGGCAGGGATGGTGCTGGTGGGGCCTCTCCAGCTGGACTGAGGCTGTGACATTCTTTGGGGTCAAACTGTGGCTTTCCAGGCACCACCAGTGGATTTACACTTCTCAGCTACTCACCGCTGGGGCTGTAAAATTTCATCTTTCTTTCCGTGCTGCCCTTCCCTCCCAGATTAATTTTATTAAGAGTTCTTTTTATGGGCACTATAAAGCACCATCCCACATTTGGGCCCTGTCTCAGAGGATAAATTTCTACAGGGACCTTCTGGGATCTGAGGGCGACTCTTTGAGCACACTGCTGGTTTTCTCACTGGATTCACATCCTCTTTGTCCCCTTCAAAGAAGGTCTGGCCAATGACACAGCCAGGCAGGTACTGAAATACTGCAGCTGCTTTCTCTAGGGTGCAGATACTGACCATAACCACCCCCAAAATACAAGCAAAGATGCTTGGGACCTGTGGCCTTCACATCCTTTGGGTCAGCTCAAATAAGCTGCTGGAAAACCTATCCAAATGCTGCTTCTTTGGGATTTCTACTTTACTTTCCTCCCTCAGTTTCCCAAGTAACACCCGAGGTCTTATTTCCCACCAACTGACAGCGCTGTGGTTCAGCCAGTGAGCAAACCCATGCACGGCTCTGTGCTTGGATTACCCCCTCTCCTTTCCTACGGGAAAAACAGTCCCATCCTTTCGTTTGACTCTCTCAGGAGCCTCTGAGCAGTTCGGGAGCAGCTCCTCACCTCACAGAGAAGCGGCTCACAGGGGCTGCTCCACGCACAGCCCCAGGTCCCGCTGCTGATCCCATGGGAGCTGCGATCCAGCTCCTGCCAGGCTCACTCCCCGGTCACAGGATGGTTCCTGCTCCCAGGAACGGTCTGCAGCAGCGAGGCCAAATCTCTGCTGCCTGGGACTGAAATTCTCATCAGATACGGAGACTTTAGGCTGGATTTCCATCTTGATGCTGAGCTGCAAACGCCAGCCCTGGCTAAGCCGAGCTCTCCAGAGACACCCATCCAGCTCAGGGGCTATCGGTCACTGCCATCGTGCCACCTCAGATTAACGTGCCACCCCAGGCCAGCCCTAAGCAGCTGCCTCCCCACTCACGTTGCAGTCTCCACACATTTTGTGCTCTCTCTGATGCAGCCTGATCCCCCCTGTCCCCGTGCTGGTGTTCCCAGCAGGCTGCACGCAGCCGTGTGGCTCCAACTCAGCATATTCATCAACTTCTGATGGAGCCCTCGGCTCCTGCCAAGTCCCAGGGGATGTTTTCCAGGGAGCAAGTGAGCCCACGCTGGGGGCTGGGGGGGCTGGGGGGCAGCCCAGCCCTGGTGCTCAGCCCTGCCAAGAAAGCAGAGCCGGCAGCGCAGTCCTGGAGTGTCACCGCTCCATCCATCCCACACACGGAGAAGCATCCTCTATGATCCCTGGACAGGGATAAAAGGCTGCTCTCCTCACTTCCCAAGCTCTGTTTCACTGGAGGGCTGCACGTTTGCTGCAGCCACAGCCACGCTCGCTGCTAAATGCTGAGCGTCTCGCTCCCTCCTCCTCTCCCTCGGAATTTTTCCTCCCCTGTTCCAGCCAATCGTGCAGGGGAAAATTCCAGCCTGAGCTTCATTAGTACAAGATACAAAAATAGAAGTGCATTATCTTCTGTAGTTCTCTCAGTTGATTCAGCAGCAGCGTGAAGGTAAAATAATTAAATGTTTGTCTGGTGATAAAAACAAGCCCAACAGGAGAGACTGGGCCGGGCTTTTCCGGAGGCCGAGCGTGGAGATCTGGGGGCTCTTGTGCTCCACAGACCTCGCCCTCCCCGCTCTCCATAGCTACCGAGAGGATGATGATACCTCCCTCCCTCCCTCCTTCCCTCCTCCTCAGCTCCAAAATAAACACGGGACGGAGGCTTCGGGAGAAGCTGGCAAATGCCTGTGCCGCAAGGCACAGACCCCCCGGAGAACTTTTGCTGCTGTCCCCCCAAAGGCTGCCTGGCAATTCCCTCAGCACCTGCGGGAGCTCTCCCGGAGCCAGCAGAGCTGCGGGAGCGGGCGGGTGTCTGAGCAGACCAAGGTCAGCACAGGAGATGCTCAGAAAACATTAGCGAGTTGGCTTGATCCCTCATCAAAATACTTTTTGCTTTTCCTTCCTAACACTTCACTGCCCACGACGTGGCAGGCTGAGCCGATGTGACAAACTGTCGAAACACATTTTTTTTAACAGAAAAAAAAATGAAACCTAGACTTTAAAGGTAAAACTGGCCCCTTTTGAGTCCCTCTATCATATGTGACATTCCTGCTGGAAAAAAAAAAAAAGTAAAAGGGCTCTGAGAGCAACTTGCTGGGAAAAGGCTCCAGTGAACTGGTGAGAGCTCCAGTCTGCAGGGATCTCCTGGGCCTCACCTTGTCCTTTAAGCTCCCATTAGTTAATAAAAGCAACCACAGAGGTGCAAAGGCACCTGAGCATTTGTCAATCCCCCCACACAAACCTACCATAAGATGCTGTTCACCGATCCCACAGAGCAACAAGCAAATATTCCCTGAATCATTCTGCCGGCACCAGCAAAAATACCTGCTACTGAAGGGGAAGGACCACAAACACCATCATTTCTCCCTCCCCAAATTCCCACTCTCTGCTTTATCACTGCTGTTGTGTTTTAATGACCTATTTACCACCAGGCTGTGGAGGGTGGCAAATCCCAGCCACCTCCGGGTTCCCTGCTGGAGCCTGAGATTGCTATTGATGAGCTCCGTGGTTTGATGTAAAGGAAATGAGTTGAGTTTAAGGGCTGCTGGCACTCTCTCTGGAGAAATGCCAGGGAATTTTTAGACAGTCTTCAACCCAACAATAAAATGCCATGGATGTGAGTCAGAGTGGATGTGAGCATCTCCGTGGGAACCTGGGAGCTGCCAGCTCTGTCTGGGCGTGTGACATCCCTGCCCAAAGGAACCACCTGGGAGCCCAGGTCTCCAAACTCACTCACCTGGGGCTCTGGGGCTGCACCCTCCCTGCCTGCACAGGGGGTCACCTGTACACCGAGATCCCCCAGGGTCCCCCAGGATCGCCCAGGATCCCCCAGGGTCCCCCAGGGTCCCCCAGGATCCCCCAGGGTCCCCCAGCATCCCCCAGCACCCAGGCAGGTCATTTCTGACGTGTGGGGCTGCAGACCGGTGTCCTGCTCGCGCCGTGTGTGTCTGCAACACGCAGCAGCCTACGGAATTTTTATATTCTTAGCTTGTAACTACATCAGGTAGCAAAAACCAGCCTTTTCTTGGGGTGGATGGGCAGTGAGTGTGTGTAGAAAGCAGCTTACAAATGCCTGGCCATACTCATTAATAGACTCCAAAGAGACTAAACCTTTATGTTTGTCTCCAAAAACTGGTTACATATTTACTTTTATTCCAAAATGATTCTGCTGGAAGTGGAGTGGTTTAAATTACTGGTATCTTATGTCAATGCATGAAAGACAAAAAAAATTCAAACCTGATAGCTGCAAAAATCCTGTGACTTCCTAACATGTTGGGAAGCTCTGAAGTCTTAGCTAACCAAGAATCTGGTTCGTGATTTTAAAGGTCTCGGGCTCATGTCCAAACTCCCAGAATCTCCCCAGTGCACTCCACTTTTAGGTCCATCAGGATGAGCAGGATCCCTGGAGTTCCAGCTCAGAGAATGAAAATGGCTGGAGCTCCTGCAGGGAAAGAAAATGGGGGGAAGTCTGTTCTGTATCTATGCACCAGCATCAGGTGGGGAGAGCTGCTGAATACATAGCACAGGATGAAACAGAATTATCTAAGAATTAAGGCCTGTTTTATGTTAGAAGAGGAATCCAGTGCTCTTGGTAATGAACACAGGAGCCTCCTTAACACTCAGCCCTTGAAGCTGCTGGACACAGACAGGGCTCCATGGCCAGGCCTCTGCAGCTCCCCAGCCCACCCAGCAGTGCCTGTGCTTTCCAAGGTCTCCCATAAATCCAGAGCCCTTCTGGCTGCACCACACACACCAGGAAGGCTCAGGGTAGGGTACTGGGCTGCCAAGATAAACCCTGCTCCTGCAGCCAACTCCACCTCTACCAATCTTCTCAGGAGCAGTAACCAAACACTGATTTGCAGGATCTCACTCGCTGGCTTCTCCTTCTTTAACACCAGTGCCAAACCCACGACTTATCTGCAGCTCCTGGCACCTCTAACCCCAGTCTGCACCAAATCACCACCTAATCAAACCCTGACCTTTCAATCCAGCAGCCCTTCCAGGTTCCCAAAGCCCTGGTGGCCACGGGACACTGCAGCCAGGGATGGATGGAGGGAGGGATGGCTCCACTGCCCAGCTTTCCAGCACAGTCAAACTGGCAAATCCTTCCATCTGTTCAAGGCTTGGATCCACTCCAGGTAATAACAATAAAACCCTGCCTTCCCCTGCTCCAGCCTTACCCACGGCCCATTTCCAGAACCCTTCTACTCCTGAATCCATCTGTCCTGGGGAGGTTTGCTGCTCCTCTCCGTAATTATCATCAGAATAAACTCTATTTTGGGCACATCCTGCTGGTGCTGGCCCTCCATTAAGCTGTGCTGCCCAGAGGTGCCTGCAGGAAAAGCCGTGCTCCTCAGAATTTGGGGGGCTCTGGGCTCCAAAACCCAGACTTGAATCCTCTGTTCTGCTCACAAGCCAAAGGAAGACTGGCCCTTTGAGAACCTGTTCTGGTATTTTCTCCAGTCCCAGGAGAACTGCCCCACGTGAAGACACTTCAGTTATTTTCCAGAAATACAAATTCATGGCCTAGTGGAGTACATTTTCTGCGTGTTCTAATTTGTCCTGACCTCCAGCCCCAGATTTCCCTTTATAACACACTCCTCTATTCTTAGTTTTACCTCCTGCATTGTATCCTACCCCCTCTTCCAGCTGCACTCCCTGGGTTTGGAAAAGCCTCAATCTCCCCTTTCCCTGCCTCCTTCCCAGACTGTGGATGGTTCCTTTGCAGCCAACTCCATCAGATTCATCCCAGCTCATCCTAACCTGCTGCAAACTCTCTTCTCCCATTTCCCCCTGCTGCTCTAAGCCAGTATTCTGACCACGAACACATCTAACACCCCGCAGTGCCAGTCCGGGAGTGACACGCTGAGGGGGACACGCCTGGAAGCCAGGAGGGAGGTCAGGGCAGATATTCCCCACCTGGAGTGCACTGCCCGTGTTTTGGGCCGTTCTGTTGGGAATGTGAGTGCCTGGCTGTCAGGAGGGTCAGCAGTTTCCTTGGATTCCTGTCTCAAAAGCTGTCTGTGAAGCTGCTGTGGGATCTTTGAGGAGCCCGGCTGCCTCCTGAGTAACTCCATCCTTGCCTCACTGCCTGAGTCCATCTCCAGCAGCAGAGCAGGGCTGAGGGACGCTCCAAAGGCCACAGCAGCACAGCCTCCCTCCCTGCAGGAGCACAGGGACCCTCCTGCAGGAGCACAGGGATCCTCCTGCAGGAGCACAGGGATCCTCCCTGCAGAAGCACAGCCTCCCTCCCTGCAGGAGCACAGGGACCCTCCTGCAGGAGCACAGGGATCCTCCTGGAGGAGCACAGGGACCCTCCTGCAGGAGCACAGGGATCCTCCTGCAGGAGCACAGGGACCCTCCTGCAGGAGCACAGGGATCCTCCTGCAGGAGCACAGGGATCCTCCTGCAGGAGCACAGGGACCCTCCTGCAGCCCCAGCTCTGCCCAGACACGTCCCTGCTCCGGTCTCCGCACGGCCCCTGCCAGAACTGGATTCAAAGCAAGGCACAGCCGCCCCGAACGCCGAGGATGGGCCAGAAACGAGGCAAAACCTCCCTCACAAATGCCACCAAACACAAGAGAAATGTCACGCTGGCCTTTCAGGAGACTGCTGGGAATGACATGGATGACATCTGTTAGAGTCAGGACTTAATTCTGCCCAATTACCAGAAGCCTGGAGCACTGATGGACTTCCACCAGTCTCTTAGGCTGGGAATCCGTACGGTGAAAGGAACTTCCAGGTGATGAGGCAGCTCTCAGGCCTGTGCTGCACGACCTCATCTCATGGATTTCATCAGGTGATCAGAGTGAATGGCATGGGCCCAGCTCTGGCACTCACACAGAATTCCTGCCCAGGGAAAACTCCCTGTGAGGAGACAAAGCCTGCCCTGAGCCCTCAGCCACGCCTGGGAGGTGTGGGGTGATCCTACAGAAACCCCAGGGCTTCCACCTTCCAACACCCCGTTCCCACCACCAAAACCACCTCCTGCTGTTCCTCAGGACACAACAAGAGGCAAATTCAGAGCACAGAGCCCCGGGACAGCCCTCACTGCCCACCTGCCACACACCAGGGGGGACATCTTCCCTGGCCACTGCAAGGAAGGAGGGCCTCAAATAAACTGTGGGAGGAAGCTGAAAATAACAGTCCAGAAAGCTGCAAACATCTGGAAGGCCAATGCTTTGCTCTACAATTCTGCATTCATTTCTCGCCTCAAATAGATTTCTAGATGGATTGCAATTAAAATGAGTTACACAATGCTGGAAAAACATCACTCATTTCCGCTTCAGATTTTATTTTTGCATCTTTGCTTTCTAGATCCTTTTGCGTTTCAACAGCCACTCCCTGGATCTTAACTGTCTTTTCCTTTCCACTCTTCTTCTGGCCAAATTGCTCTGCATCCATTTTTACCTTTCATTCCAGCAGGGATGCTGCTGGTGGTGGCCCACACAGCCCCGGAACAATTCCCTGGTCAGCGGTAGAAATCCCCACTGTGAGCCCTGAGTGCAGCTGCTGAGCAAACCCACAGAAACCTCTGAGCATTTAGCAGAGGCAGTTCTTCTGTGAGCTGCCCAGAGCCCTCAGGATCCCCTTGTCACACGCCTCCAGGACATCAATTTCCATCTACTGTCCTGATTCCTGCTCAGAAGCCACGGGGAGGGAGGAGAACGCTGAGGAAGGCTGGGCTACAGGGAAAGAGATTTACTTTGCTGAAAACCTTGTAAAGCCAGGCCAGCTCCCACTGAAAAGGGCAGGGCTGCCCCAGCCCTGCTCCAGCCCTTTGCTGGCCACTCCTGTGCTGGGATGGATGAGCAAACAAGGTGATAAAACACGGGATTTCCAGCCAGCCAGCAGCAGCAATGTCAGACACCAGGCCCTGCCCTCCCGAGCGCCGAGGCTGAGTTTTACAGGGCAGCTGGGAGAGATTAACTAGAGACCAGTGAGAGAGAGCAGGTTTAGATGGGATATTGGGAAGGAATCCTAAACCCTTCCCTGTGAGGAATCCCAAACCCTTCCCTCTGGCACAGGGTGCCCAGAGAAGCTGTGGCTGCCCCTGGATCCCTGGAAATGCCCCCTGGACGGGGCTTGGAGCAACGTGGGATGGCGGAAGGTGTCCCTGGCAGTGGCAGGGGTGGAATGGGATGAGCTTTAAGGTCCCTGCCAACCCAAACCATTCCATGATTCCATGATTGCATCACTATGAGCACAGCAGCCCCTCTACACTTATCCAACACAACCTCAGTCTCGAGCTGCTGTGAATAATACAGAAAACTGCTGGTATTCCCAAGCCTTTGATCTTCATTTGACTTTTGAGGGTTTTCAGGCACCATTTTCATTTAAAAATAGAAGAAGTACTCAAGTATTTATACAGCACAAAGGCTTTAAAGGCTTTAAAACTTCAGAAAACATTTTTAAGATGCCGGAATGAAGAATGTCAAGTATTATTATCGCTTGAATGTCAACCTGAGTTGGAAAAACCCTGCAAAGGTAAAAATGTCTGCAGGAGAAACAGAGAGGCAAAAAGGGCAGCAAAACCCGCTGCAGCGATGGGGAGATGTTTCAAAGGAGGAGGAGAAGTCTTCCCTGACCGGCTGAGAAAATCACTACAGCCGTGTCCTGCCTGTGCTGCCAGAACGGGAGGGAACAGCCCTCCTTCTGGGGAGAGGATGGCCAAACACAGAAGCTCGGAAAGGCAAGATTTGGGAATTAAGACGTGAGTTTGTCTCACTCAGAGACAGCACTTCAGGCCGTGCCAGCATCCAGGGCAGGGCTGGGCTGCCCTGGGTGCCTTTTGTGCCATTCCTTTGTGCTCCACAAGCCTTTCCTGGCTCTTTCTGCTGGCCCTGGGGTGGGAACTGGGGATACCCTGAGTGGTTCTTCCCCACAGCTCACACCACAAGAGGCTGAACAGCTACTCCAAAGCTCCTGGTTTTACTGAGGTATTTCTGCTTAATGCAGATTAATTTCTTGGCAGCACAGAAATACCACAAAAGGCTTAGAGAAACAAAAAAGCCTCATTTGGATCAATTAATAACAGAGAGCAAGTGTATTATTAGCGAAGGCTCTACCGAGGTGCAGAGCCCTTCCTGAGCTGCACAAACACCAGGCTGAGCTCTGACGCTGCATATGCAAAATATCTGAGGCCAAACGAATCTGTGGTGGAGCCCTGCTGACATCACTGCTGGGATCTCGGGTGGAATTCAAGATGCTGCTTCAAATTAAAGCAGGGAGCTCCTGGGTGGGAGCTCTGCTCTGCCAGGGGCCCCCGCAAAGCCACAGAGGGTGAGAGGCATTTTTCATCCATCTGCTACAATCCCACCTGCCTCCAACACAGCACTTCTCATCCTCACTTGCCAAAGCCCCGAAGAGGAAAGGGCAATTTCCTTCTGTGCGTTTTGCAGGAAGGGAAACGAAGATGCAGAAAAGATGGAACAGCCCCTGCAGCATCACCCTGGTTGTAAGAGGTGGGGAATGGGGGGCAGCTCCCCCAAACCCCAGCCCTTGGAGGGCCCCATCATTCCCCAGCTGCTCCAAACACAGCTCAAACCAGACTTCTGCATGCAATATGGAGAGCCCTGATGGGTGGTGGACAGAAAAGCACATCCCCTCCACTGAGCTCACGAGAATTTCTGGTTGTAACAGAGACTTTCGTGGTTTTAAAAATACAGAAGATTTAAATTCTCTTGTCTCCAAACAGCAGAAACTCGAGAGCTAATGGGGGTGAAGACAGAGTGCTCTGGATAAACAGGCTATTCCGTCACCATCAATTATTGTGTCTCTCTCAATTTGCTCTGCAGCGAGTGTCTCAGACGCTGTCCCAGACAGGGCACGGAGCTGCCTGCACTCCTGCTCTCAGCCAGCGTGGCAATTTACTGCCTCCTCGGGAAGGCTTTGATACTGGCAAGCCACAACAGAGCTTTCTCTTTGCTTGAAAGGCACCCACGGGCTCAGCCACAGCGGAAGCGTTTGCACTGCCCTGAGAGATCAAAGTGGCTCAAAACCTTTCGCTTTTGTCGGGCAAATTAAAAACAAACAAACCCTTTCCTTCCTTTCCTCTCCCTCTGCTAAAGCCCACTGCCCTCCTAGGCTTCCCAGGCATCCTGCAGGAATCCAAGGATTCCATGAGCAGCCTGGAATTACGCCTGGCGTTAGAGATGGAGGAGCAGAGATCCAGCACCGCGGAGAGCCGAGAGCACCCGCCCGCCGCGCAGGGCTCCGTGCCCGCCGCTCCCATCCCCGCCCGTGCCAGCGCTCACAAGGCACAGGGATGCGCCCAGGATGGAGGATTCAAACCCCTGACATCCCTGCCGCCTGACTTCCTTGGATTTTTGTTGGTGCTCCTCTGTGTGTCCCTAATTCCTGCTGCTCCCCGCTCCCTGCCCGGCCAGCCCGGAGCACACTGCGCATCCCCGCTGAGCCCCGATGCTCCGGCACACGATCCCCGAGCGCCAGCGCGACCAGACGAGTGCTCATCCAGCTGCAGGAGCCTTGAAATGGTGATGAACCCCGTCTGAATCCTGTGTGGGCAGGGCAGGCACGGCGAGGGAGAGGGGGAGAGCCGAGGAGCAGCAGCCCGGGGCTAAAAGTGGATGTTGACTTCACTCTCCCATTTGGGAGTAGGTGGAGGAGGTGGGTGGCCGTGAGCAGAGGGGAGGCGGAGGGGGCAGCAGCTATTTCCAGCTGCACTCATGTGCCATTTCTCTCAGTGCTGAGATCTGAGAGAAAACAGCAGGAGGTGGGGAGTGGGGGGAACCAAAAAGGAAAATCACAGACTCTGTGCAGGAGAACATGCTAAGGAACAAGAGAAAAGTCGTTACCAGCAGCACAGCCCTGAGATTCTCCCAGTACCGGGGGGGTTTAAAAATATGACAAAACCCAAGGCTGCTGGGACTGCTTTCCTGCACTGGACACAAGAGGATAGCATGGAAATGAGGCCACTTGACCGAGGGGCTCAGGCCAACGTGTGGCCCCAAAATGATGGCAAAAGCTGCAGCTAGCAGAAAGCCTCCCTTCTAATAAACTGCGAGGTTTTCTTGGCTCCCAGAGATTATGTAATATGTTCTTGCCTGCTGCTGCTGCTGCTGCTGCTGCTGCTGCTGACTCATATTTTCCAAAGTATATCTGGGAAGGACAACATATGCACATGTGTTTTAATCCATAGGTTTCCCTGCCCATGCACAGAGCAGTCCACAGGAGCTGCCTGCACACGTGTGTACACATGTGTGCGCTGACGTGTGCGGGGAGGAGAGGCAGGGACAGCCCGGCAGCTGCTTGGAAAACAGAGATTAAACCAGCTCTGCTCACTGGGGCAAAGCACAGCAACTCTGTGACACGGTGCAGCAGGGGACCAGGGAACTGGGAAGCCACGGAGGGAGATGGCAAAGGGAGAAGCACCGAGCGTGCGCTGCCGACGACCTCCAGCCAAACCTGGGCTCTGGGGACCCAGACTTGTCCCGAGCTTCAAATCCAGCTGGGAAAATGGGGTTTGTGACAGCTGGGACCACTGTGACAATCTGCAAATGGCAGTGGGCTGAGAGGGACGTGAAGGTGGCCTCAGCACGTGGCTCAGCAGCACCCACCTCTGCAGAGGGGTGCTGGGGGCAGCAGGGCCGGTGCTCCCCGAATTCCATAAATCTACAGACTCGCTCCTGTTAATGCCTGGGAACACACTTCCCAGGCTCTGGGTGTGCACTGAAGAAGTCAGGCTTCTCCTGGCTCAAGATTTCTAATTCTAAGGCAGCCCATTAGTCTTAGGTAAATTTATTCCCAGCCTTACTGCAGGTTTGGGAGGTTCAGCTCCTCTGCTCCGTGCCCGGGCGCACCTTTAATTCCTTAGAGGAAAGACCTTTTGACAATTCTGCAAAACCCTCAGTATCCAGGAGACAGGATCGATCTGCTGCTGGGCATTGGAAGACAGATCCATCTCCCCGGACCAGAGGAGACTGAAAATCCATCCAGATGTCAACTCCTGATCACCCAATCAAGGCAGACGCTCTGCGCCGGTGACAGCCCGGTTTCCTTGCGCTGCCTGCTCCTCGTGCCCGTGTGCTCGGGCAAAACCAGGGCACAACTCCCCACACAGGGACAGGTGTCAGTGCCCCTGCCCTCCTCACCTTACACACTCTTCTGGACAGGGAACAGGTCCTCTCCTTCATCCCTGCATCATCCCCGTGCATCCTCACCCCGCGCCAAGGGCACTGTTGGTATTCCCTGCCTTATGCATCCAGCACCAGAGTTAAGACAATTCTATTTTAACACCTTCAACTTCATCAGATCCAACTGCTCTTTCTTATTTTACAGCTACTTTAAAATGTTTCATCTGCATTCAAAACCGGTTCTATAATTGCTACTTTTTAACTTAATTCTCCTAGAACTTCACCAAAGAGCGAACATCCAGCGTGCCTAAAAGGCTTCAGAATAAACCTTAAAAACAAACATTAAAGATTGATCACGTTTTCTCAAGATTATACTAAAACTGACTGAAGCTCAACTAGATAAGGAAAGAGAGTTGCATTAAATTAATCAGCACCTTATCAAGCCAGGAAGAAAGAATCGCAGATAACAAGCCCTCCCTAAATTTGGTATCAGAACAGAAACTTCAGTGCACGACGTACTGAGAGAACCTTGTCAGATTTACTGAACACAACACAGGGGAGTGGAGCAGCAGAAATAGCAGGGGAATGTGGTCCATAGAAATGCTTTGAAAAAACCCTGTTTTCTGATAATGCCAGCAAGAGCCTGATGCTTTTGTCAAACGGAACAATTTTACTTGACAAAACTTTTCCCCAGATACGCCCAGCAAATTAACCCACTGCTTATTGGGGTAAAAGACGGATCCTCAGGGGTTTGCTCTCCACTCCTGTTTGTGTAGCTGAGGCCAGATTGCATTTGCTCAGTTACAAGAGAACAGTTCTGGACACAATTCCGTCCTTCCTGCTTTCCGAGCCCTCGGAGCTGGGCCGATTTCTCTCCCAGCGCCTCTCAGCGTGACCTGCAGCTGCTCTCCCAGCTCTGAGCTCCCGTGCAGGGGCTCAAAACACCCAAAACTGGCACCAGCAGCACCTTAACCCTTTGGAAACTTTGGGGCCAACATCCTGAGGACTTGAGAGTGAACAAACCCAGCCAGTAACATCCAAGGATTTTCCTGCATGCCTGGCGAGGCTGTGGGCTCTCTGCGGCACAGGGCACAGCCCGGATGCCCCAGGACATCCCTGAAAACCAGACAACAGCCCTCAGCATTCCAGGCAGGACAGGAGGGGAGCAGGGCTGGGGACAGAGGCCTCGGGAGGCAATAGGACAGCCAGGCACGCTGCTTTCCCAAGCAGGAGCAGGGGGAAGGACATTCCAGCCTCAGCGCCCCCGGCAAAGCACAGAGCCCTGGGCACGCTGGGCAGGGACAGCCTCACTCCACAAGGACAGGACACTGGAGCACACATGGCTCATCTCATCACAGTGACCAGCCTAGAAATCCCCTTGGGGCTTTATCCAGGGGGGAAAAAAAAGGGAAAACAAAGAGCCGGGCTGCTTGAACCGGGGGTAATGCTACTTATCGAGACTGCTCTGCCTCCCTGGCACCCAGGACAGGGCTGCCGGCTGCCCCCAGCACCCACAGGGGTCAGTGCCTGCCCTGCCCATCCCAGACAGGTCCTGGAGGAGGGGAAGGGGCTGGGGACCAGCTCATCCCTGGAGGCTGAGCGCAGCCCCGGCTCCGCCGAGGCGCAGCCGCAGCCGAAAATAGCCCCACGCCGGCTGCCAGCAGCCCATACGTTGTGTTATGTATGTCTCAGCTGATGCAAAGGAAGGGGCAGGCGCTGAACCACACGGCCTTTCACACGGGCACGGCCACACGTGGCTGCTCCCGGCTCCCAGAGCCCCCAGCCGCGGCCTCCCCCGCGCGGGAGCAGCTCAGCGCCAGCCCCGACCTGTGACACCTCCCCAGGGCCAGGCCTGCAGACACACCGGCGAGCCAGACCCCCAACACGGTGCCAACCGCCCTCCCCCACCGCCCGGCTCCGCGCCCTGCTCCTGCTGCCAGCCCCACTGACCCCCACCCCAAAAGGTGCCGCCCTCCAAGCACCGCGTGCCTCGGTTTCCCCGGCTCTGTGACAGCACACGGGGTAGCTCCCCAAAGCAGCACGCTCCTATGGAATGATATCCGTAGGGATAGAGTCAGCTGAAATCCAGACCTAATTCTTTAAATCTTTGCATGCATGCATGCCCTTCATGCCCCAAAATTCTCTTTAATTCCAGCGGTGAGGCCTCCAGGCTGCCCAAGGCAGCCCCCACCAGCAGAGCTCCGGGGGCTTCCTGCCCTTGTCAACACCCCACCAAGGTGTTTCCAACATTGTTTCCAGCCATGCCAGAGTAATTCCCAGTAAAACCAGGAATCAGCAGTGGAGGCCATGTGGCCCTTTGCTGCTTAGAGCCGACCCAGCCGTCTGTGGGCGCTTGCAGATTAAGACTCATTTCCACTCAGGAAAGAAATTCAACCACAACTAATAAAATAAAGACAATAAATCACGCTTCCTCCAGCAGCTCTTCCTCCAGGAGCATCTATTTTTAGTGGGAAGCATCAATCACCACAGCCCTTGCTGTCTGCAACAGCTCCAACAGGCAAAACCCAGGTAGGCAGAGCCGGGCCAGTGTGGGCACGCACACGTCCCCCAGCTGCACTGCCACTGTCCCCCAGCCAGCCGGGACAGCAGGACAGGGAGGGGACAGACAGGAGAACACCAGGCATGGCTACACCTCAGTACTGCGGGATAGCCCTCCATCCCAGATGGAAAAGAAGAGGCACAAGGCAACAAAGGAACAAAGGAATGCACCCAAGGCCATACAGTGAATCAGTGGCAAAGCCAGGACCTGGCAGAACGATCCTCTGCCAGTCCAGGAACCCCTGCACAAGCACCCTCTTCAAACAGGACAGTTCCCACACAATTATTAACATTTGGGAGTTTTCCTCAAGCTTCCCAACTTCTCCTCACTGGGGACTCCACAGCTCCGAGACAAATCCCTGCGTTTTACCAGAACAGCTCTCCCAGCGTTTCACTGGGAGAGACACACCGAGCACGATTATCCCACCCAGACGGGGAAATCCACGCTGGGAACGTGCAATGCAGGAGGCTCCCCGGGAGAGATGCACCATGCCAACCCAGAGCACACGGACACGCAGGCAGGCACAGCACACCGAGCACCCAGCGCTCACTGAATGCACAAACCAAGCACCACAACAAAATGAAATGACAGCACAGACAGGGGTTCTAGTCACAGACTGAAACGAAAGCAACCCAAAATAAAAAAAAAAAAGCCAAAAAAAAAAAAAAAACTTACATGGATTTTTGGCAATTTTCCTTCAGACATTATACACAGCAGCTGGGCTGTGTACTGAATACCTGATCCAAAAAGAAATATAACCACATTATGCAAACAGATGGGGGCAGGAGTCAGGTGAACATGCAGCTCTTAACACCAGTCATCTACGGGCTGAGAAAGCACCTCTGCATCCCCCCAGAAGGGCTGGCATCGGGGCACATCTTCACTCACTGCCCAGCAAAAGCCAGGGCTGTGCTGCTGCCATGCCGGGGGAAAAGCCAAATGGCAGGACAGGGCAGAGCCACCGCGTCACAGACCTCGGAGCTGTCCCATCCCCTCCAACTTGTCATGTGAGGTTTTAAACAGAGGTGGGAAACAGCCAGGGTGGGGGAGGAAGCCTTTGGAAACCCGAAAGGAAAGCACTTTATCTGCCTTAAAAGAGCATTAAAATCGCCGTGCAGGCAGGACAAGCCGGGATCATCCCCACACTTAAGCTTAGGGGAAGCGCTCAGGGAGGGGGACATCGCCCTTTCCCCACGCCGAGGAGGGGGCAGGAATCTTTAAGAGGGCGGATTGCTGCTCGGGAGGAATGGACTTTTTATGGACTGTGGGAAACAGGGTTGCTATGATACAGGCAGAGGCATTTTCATGAATCCTGTGGCAAATAACATCGAATCCTGCTTAAGCAGACAACAGCGAGGCAGGTCTCCCACCACCCAGCCTCACCAAGCACACAGCAGCAAGCACTGGGAGAGATTCTCTGCATCACAAACAGGCTTTTTGCAGACAAATTCATCTTTTTTTTCTCTGGGGCCGTGTTTTCCACAGGGTCAGCGCTTTGATTCCTTCAAAGGAACGCTCCCTCTGCCTCATCCCTGGGTTTGAGCATCCCCACAAGGGTGAAGAAACCCCAGGGAGTCGCGGGGCCGAAGCACCCCCAGGGACCCCGGATGGTCGCACGGAGCTCCGGGACAAGGAAAGCTCCAATCCCGGGGATATTTCAGAGGAATGCTGCAGGCACGGCCCCTTACGGGCACGGGGATCTCGTGGGGCCTGGCAGCGCTGGCACCCCAGGAAGCTCCCGACGCTCAGCGGGACGGGGGCGTGTGCCCGGCTCGGGGTCCCCGCACGCCCGGGAGCCCCGAGCTGCAAACCTGGGGCTGCAGAGGTGCTCACTGAGGCCTGGGGTGGCAAACACAGAGCAAGCTAAACAAGCAGCAAGCCCAGCCCTTGCTCGCTCTTTCGGCTCGGCTGTCCTCTCCTTCCCCCCAAAATTCCAACGGGAAGCCCGAGATGAACAAGAACGGTGCTGCTACAATAACAAAGTTTGCCGCTGCCAACTTTTCCTGCTGCTCTGCGTTAACTTCCCTCCTTTAACTCCGCCGGCCTTCAGGAGGATAAAAGGCAAAGAAAGTTGTAATAAAACCACACCAATCCTCCCAAGCACGTTCGGTGACGGGGAAAGCTCGGCTCCCGGCGCTCCCTGAGCAGCCGAGCGTGCACAAGCCCTCGTCCTCCCCGTGCAGACCCCAGCCCAGCCCAGCCCGGGGATGGAACCACAGGGGGGTGGCAGGAACAATCCATGGGGCACGGCAGGAACATCCGGCCCCGAACACGCACGGTTCCCAAATATCTCCCCAGGAGCACAAGCTCCGGATCAAGGAATGCACCCAGGAAACCGCGTCAGGTACTGGGCACACCTCGTAGAAATCGTATTGGAAGGTAAACCTCAGTGCCAGAGAGCCCTGAGAAAATCAACATTCAGGCACAGCCACATCGCATTTTAACTCGCTGGTCACTTTTGGGGTTGGGTTTTTGCTCATTTTCCCACCCTTTCTCCTCCAAAGCCCTTTGTCGCTCAAGGCTGCTCCCCCGAAAGGATGATTTTGGCTGCTGTTTGATCGATTCCCTCTCCATGGTGATCTCAGCTCATTTATTACATTTCCAGGAGATTCTGCAACCTATAAAACTATTGGCACGGGATGGCTAACGGGCAAATAGAGCAAATCTGAGCTGTTTAACAACCCAAGCCATCCTCAGCAGCAATTTTATTTACTTGGCTTTTTTTTAGAGACAAAGATTGCCTCAGTCTCCCGGGAAGTGAAGCAGGTACCTCTCGCAGACAGCTACAAGTGAAGAGGGGAAACGGAGCCAGCAGGCACCGGAGCATCTCCCTGGGCTTGTCCCCCTGGCTCCTGGCTTTTCTCCCCGTTCAAACAGGCACCTGCCCCACAACGCTTCTGGGGACCACTGTTCCCACCCTGGGACTCAGGGAGATTTTTTTTTCTCTTTTATTTAGAGCTAAAAGCACTTTGAAAGTGCCAAATTTGCCGGATTTAACTCAGTTTCCAATCACGGCACCATGGAAAAGCCATCGGCTCCCGAGCCCAGCTCGGCATTTAACTCCCAGCACGCAGACCCTCACAGGGGAATAACTCCCTGTCTCCATCTGGAACCCCCAGCTTTGCCTTCAGACATCAGTTACACGGTCATTTTTTTTCAGAGGACAACAAATAAAAAATAGACAGCTGGGATTAGCATGAATTACTTAAATTATCACGGCAATAAAATTCCAGTGACCATCAACAAAGATAAAAACATTTTCAAACTGATATTTCTGTTCGTTTTAAGCAATTCTGATTTTGCTGGAGGGGGAAAGAATACATTAAAAAAGAAAAAAATCCATAAGACCTCTATCAGAAGCACAGACCAGAGACATATTTTCAAGAGGAAAAGGCATTGCTCTTTCCAGACATTCCCTTCGTATTCTCTCCAAACTCCTTGTGCTGCCACTGGAGCCCCCAGCCAGCCCTGCTTCCAGGCTGTAAACATTGCAATTTCGGGCTAGGAGCACCTCTAACTGCTGGACACCTTTCCAGCAAGCCCATAACACACAACTTAGCACTTCATTTTCCAGAAAATCAATGTAAATAAAGTCACGCCAAGCAACCCATCTCAAAAGCTCGTTATCCTCGAGGGGGGCAAAGATTTTTCTTAGATACATTCCCCAAAATTTGAAATACACACACACACACAAAAGAAAGAAAGAAAAGAAAGACAAAATCAGATTTCTAGAAAATCAAAGCAAAACCCAACCCCTCCGTATCTGTTGCTTTAACAAAGAAAAACAAAGCTTGCATTGCCCTTTTTCCCTTTGATCTTTCCTCCCCAATTCGCAGAGACAGAACCCACGTACAACCAGAATAAAAACCCAGCAGGTTATGTTTCGGTCCCTCTCACATCTCTAAAAAAAGGAGCTGGGTTACCTCACTGTGGACATAGAATTTGGAGGCTTTGGGGATGAATATTAAGAAATCAAATCAGATCATCAAGGCAACACAGATAAATACCGTAAGTAGAATTTTTCTCTCTCTCTTTTTTTTTTTTGTGGTTGAATGTTATTTTAGCAAAGATTTAATCCTTTAATAGGATTTCTCAAACACACCCCCCCCCACCTTAAAAATGTCCATAGCTCGATTCCGCTGCACACACCAGCACCTCTCACCTGGCACCTACACGGTTACTCTCACAGGCACTGCACATCAACTGCTTGCTAGAAATCGCACACAAAATGACTTCTTATTAACTTGAGCCTCTATTTCAAAGGAAAGCAAAACAACACAGCCAGTGCTCACCACAGACAGATCATTTTCACTCTGCTGCTGCCTAAAGAAGCACAGCTCTATCTCGCTAGCACAGCACCACAGAGCACTGGATCAACTGTTATTATTTATCACATTTAAAACCCCGGCAAAAGCAGCTACACTCACAGGCATACTCAAAAGACAAGACATGACAAAAGATTTAGGGAGAGATAATAATACCAACGTCATACATATCACAGCGAGGCCATGTTGAAGCTCAACGCGTTTCCCCCCTCAGTAAGAAATCTCTCTCTCTCTTTCTCTCTCTCTCTCGCCTTTCTCTCTCTCTCTCTCCCGCTCGTGCTCTCTTGTTGAATTGCTAGTGGTAGTAGTAGCCCCCAACAGCTCAGGAGAAAAAATCCATTTAACGAGTGCCCAGGAAGAACATGAGTATGACATTCACAAGCAATAGCACCACAATCACTGCAAAAACGACCACCGTTTGAACATCCAAGGTCATGGTGCAATGCAGAACACTGTAGTGTTCGAGGTGTGGGGCTGGCAGATTTGGAGAAGTCAACCTCTGCTCTGTAAGACTGTCCATACATCCACCATGCTAGAATAGAGGAGAAAACTGTTCCTGGTTTTGGGTTGGTTCGTAATGCTTTGTGCTCTGCCTTTAGTTTCTCCCCTATCTGCTGTCTCTAGCTCATTCTGAGCCCGCTAAGTGAAGCATCATCACAACCAGTGAGCACTCGGGATGCAAAATCCTTCCTTTAGGAAAAGAGCGAGCGCTGTCTGCAAGCTTCTCTCTCTGTCTCGTCCCCCCTCTCTCTCCCGGTCTCTCTCTCGCTGGCTGGCTCGCGTTTTAATTCGTCAAGCCAGTGCAGATACGGAGCCCGTGTGAGTGTGACAGCTCTGCAAGCTGCTGCGGCTGCATCCCTCGGAGCGAGGCGGACCCTGGCGCATACTAATCAGCTCCAGTGACCAGGCAGCGACGGCATCCTGCCTGTCACTCAAACGCAGAAGGAAGCGCTGGCTCCATAAATACGCGAGGCTTCCGCCCGCCGTGACAGCGAGCGCCACGCAGCCGCGGCTCTGCCCGCGCTCCCGAGGCGCCTCGGATGCTCCGGCCGGGCGGCTGCGAGGGGGCTCCGAGGCGGCTCCGAGGCGGCTCCGAGGCGGTTCCCGAGCCGGCTCCGAGGCGGTTCCCGAGGCGGTTCCCGAGGCGGTTCCCGAGCCGGCTCCCAGCGCTCCCGCTCCGCGCAGATCCCGCTCCGCAGCGCCCCGGGATGCGGCTGCCCCGGAGAACAGCAGCCCCGGGAGCCAGCTCGGAGCAGGGAGGGGAGAGGCAGCAAAGCAGCCAAAATAACAAAAAGGCAGCTCGTGGTGACCGGGAAATTCGCTGTGAGCCTGAAATGTGGGGATTGGGCGGGGGGGGTCACGTTTTAGCTCTGCACAATCATCCTGCCATCACAAATCCTGTAAGCTCTCCCCTCAGCACTGCGCTGGCTGTCTCCATCCGAGAGTTAAACTGAATTCTGAGCCTACAGACAGAGATCTATAAAAGGGGGGGCAGGACAGATGGAGTGTCTTTATTCCTTCTGCAGCAGCCAGAAATGCTCATTCCTACATTAAAATCCCACACACACTCAGGGTTTATGGCCCAGGTGCCACCCCAAACCTGGATCTCAGATCCCAGAACCAGCAGGTACCTCCGAGAGGCATCACAACGCACACAAACCACATACACTCAGCTGGAAAAAGCAAACGGTTTTCCAGACAAAGACAAATATAGAAATGCTGCCAATGCATATGCATAATGCACTAAAATGTGCATCCGGGGGCTGAGCACGGCACCTTCCAGGAACCCTGCGCCTCCCAACGCTCCCGCGCAGACACGAGGCCAGCAGGCACCCAGCAAGCACCTCGTTTGTTCTCCTGCGGCCAACCGTGAGAGCTGGGGAGGACTTTTCGTGTTGAAACCTGGCCAGCTTCATGTTTTAACCTCAGCAGCAAGGGGCAGCCCATCCTTCCGGCCGGCAGGGTCCTTGCAGGGCACCAGCACTTGGGGAAGGGCCGGGGGGTTACACCAACACGGAGCCCAGCTGGTCACTGCAAGGCTTAGTTTAATTTTCATCCTTTGCCAGAGGGCTCCCTCATAAAAAGGAGGGTCCTGTATCCACCCCAAACACCATCAAAGGAGAGACCGTGGTCAGGACTGGGTGTCCCTCCCTGGCCTCCACTCAGACGCACTGGTTTGTGCCAGGCCAGCACTCAGCCAGCACCACCCTGCTCATTTCTGAGCAGCCCTGGAGCAGTGTGGGCTGGGATGTGTTTGTACGTGCTGAGGGGTGGGTTGTGTTGAGCAGCCTTAGAAACAAGAACAGTTTGGGTTCCTTAGGTGGTTTATTTTGGGTGGTAAGTGCCAGCCAGAGGCTCTCTCCAGCATCTGAGGCCCCTGCTCTGTCCAGGCAGGGAGTTTCTCATTCAGGAGGGCAGTGAAAAGCCTTTTTTCACCTGTAAAATCACACAAAGCTGCTTTAAAGCTGCCCCGTTCGCACACACGCCAGGCTGGATCGAGGCGATGGCTCTGCCTCATCCCCAGCTTCCAAACCTGCATTTTCTATCAAGGATCCATTTTTAGGATAGCCAGCCTGTCTGATGTAATTTTAGACTAATCAGAATAGCAAACACAGAATGATTCAGGTTGGAAGGGACCTTGGAGATCGTTTGGTTCCAACACATAATAGATGTGGAACATTTATTATTATTGCTACCGTCCTTTCCCAAAACAACACAGGCTATTTTCCAAACCATAAACCTGAACTTACGAAAACAGCCAGGAAATCCCAGTTTCAGTCTCACAAGCAACAACGACTTCCCCAAAACATACAACCAGCCTGAATTTAGAGGGATTTTATGGCCAGTTTATCTTTTCCTCTAAACTGCAGCGAGCACAGAGGGAGCCTGGGTGTGGAGCCCCGAGGAGGTATTCGAAGAAGCCCAGGGGAGATGTTCTGCTGGTCCACACAGCCCCAGGGCCTGGGGACCCTCAGCAGGCACAGCCCATCCCTGGCTCCGTGTCCTCTCCACTCCCAGACCGGGGTTTCAAGGCAGCCTCCCCCGAGCCTTGCACAGAGACAGGGGAGCAGAAGCAGGGCAGGGGGAGCAGCCGAGGGCTGGGAAACCTCCAGAACAAAGGTGCGCACCTCACACATGCTCACTGGCCGCTTCCGGAGCCGAGCAGGAGGGTTTCATTGCCAGCACCGAGCCTGGCAGGGCTGGGGCTGGCATTGTGCAAGAGCTGAGCCACTCAGAGCGCGGGGGAGGGCACGGATTAGAGACAGAGCCACGGAGGCAGCCCCTCCTCAGCTGCCGGCTGCTGGGGGCGGGGGTCCCCAAAAGCCCCACCACGGGGGTGTCGGAAGCCACGGGACGCTGTGGGGACCCCACTGCTGTGCCTCACCTCCTGGGGAGCCCGGGGGATGCTGCATCCCGGGGGATGCTGCATCCCGGGAGGCTCAGCCGCAGCATCCCCTTCCCCAGGCACCACCCAGAGCAAACAGCCCCTGAAAGATCAGACAGGAAAGCACCGGGTGCCTCACCTCACCCAGGGACAAGTTTGGGGTCCAGAGGAGGCTCTGTGTGTGTGTAACAGTAGCACAAACACATTTACTGCAGAGAAGCTTCTATTTAAATTATATTCGCAGTATTCCCAACAGTGCTTGCTGCTTTATATAATTTCCCATGCCTTCTGCGTGCACTAAATGTTAATTTTACTATGAAAATGGATGGTACCTTCTCTTAGAAGCCTTTCTGAAAAAGCACACCTACACAGCAGGGGTTTATATAAAACCACGGTGCAGTTCAACTTCATGGAATGCTTTCTGGGAAGTTTGGTCTAACAGAGGGTTGTTCTGTACAGAGCGAAACGAGGCACGGGGAGAGAAGATTTGTACCAGTTACATAAAACACCCTCACCGCACAGAACATGCAGCTACAGGAGCTTCGGGGAGCACGGGCTGTGATGCAGGAGCAGCGAGATGTGCGGGATGAGGAGATCGGGATTTCAGCACCGCTCCGGAGGGACAGCAAGCAGGGAAGGAGCCCGGGCTCCCGCTCCCATCACATCCATCCAGCTTTGTATCTGCATCCATCTGACGGACACACGGATGGGATGGGGAATTCTGGACACTCAGTAACAGACAGAGGGGCCCTGCGCTGACGTTAATTACCACACAGGAATTTTGGAGCGAGCCTAGGAAAGGGACGGTGCCGAATCCTCGCGTGCGGAACGCGCCGGGCTCAGCCCTGTGACCACGTCTCCCTCCAATGGATGTCTCCAGTAATTAGCACATCCCTCTCCTTGCAGCTCCACAAACGCAGCTCAGGATTTGGAACGGGAATGCTCACAGGTCCTGGATCCCCCTCGCAAGGCCAGGCCCACGGTCCCCACAGGAGGTGCCAGGACAGGCCAGGGGCGCGTGGCCGTATGCGGCGGCAGCTCCAGCTCCAGCTCCCTGCCCTGCTGCAGGTCCCTGTGCAGAGCAGCAGCCTCTGCTCTCGGACAGGCAGAGGCACCTCTGTGTCCCCAACACTTCAGCTCCACCTTCCATCAGCTGGGAAAACGAGCCACCAAACTCTTAACCTCCAGGCAGACCCAGAGGATTCCGGCCGTGGCGCTGTAGGAAGCGCTGGGGCTGAGCTCTGGGACGGGACAGGAGGACCCCAAATCTGCTTCCCTATGGCCAAAGGAGAGAAGTCTCTGGGTGAACTTGGGAAAATTTCACACAAATCAGTGTGGCTCGTGATTCTGAGCAGGAATAAAACCGGTCTGGATGGATGAAATCCATGGCCAAGGGGAAAACACTGCTGGTGACTGCCAGTCCCCAAACTGCTTCAGCTCCTTTGTATTCCCTCCTGGAGCACAAGCCCCACCCCACACCTTTATGGCACCACGAGGGAAATTTAAACCTTCCAGGTGAATAAATACTGCCCCCAAAAAGGAGCAGGCAGCCATGGCACCCAGGGATGTGTGGGCACCTGCTCCTCCACCCCCAGGCTCCCGCGCCGGGCGCTCACGGCCGCTGCCGTGACGTGGGACACCATGTGGGGGCTGACTCATGCACTCCATCAGAGATTATAAGAAAACCATTAAATTATTTTTCTTTTCTAAATCTAGGCAGGGATTAAGCTCAGGGTTTCAGAGATTAAAAGCCAGTGAGATTATGATTTGCTGTTTCCAAAAAAGGAGGATTTCCTTAAGCTGGGAGTTGCCTCTTTTTCCCTTCTCTTCACAGAATGTCTGACAGAGCCCTCTTTTCCATCCTGGGCCAGATGGGAGGCACCAGCCTACGAGCTGCAGAGCTGCTGCAAAGGGCACATTTTTTCCTCAAGAATCTCCAGAATCTTGTATGTTTATGGAATGGCTTCATGGGAAGCTTTAAAAATCCCCAAACACCTAAAATTCCTTACCCAAACTGCAAAATGGAGGAATACTTGCAGAGACTTGGACTTGGGCCTGAGTTTGGCTGTGAAAAATTAACTTTCCAGTCACCCTCAGTTCCTTGCCTGTCCACTGCATCCCTCAAATGAAAAGCTTCCTCACTGTCCACATGAACTTGGGACTTTTTCCCAGTAATTTCCTCTTTCTAAAGGACTGCAGAAGTTGAGAGCCAGCAAAGCAGTGGAGTGGGAGAGAAGGGGGATGTGGGAGAGAGCAGGGAAGGACCACACGAAGCAAGATGCCCTCGTGGCAAGGCTGGGAGCGCTGCAAAGAGAAGAAATTGAAGTTTCTAAGCCCGCTTTGCAATGTTTAGAGCACACAGGGCATTGCTGGAGGCTGAGTTCAGCTGCACCCTCGTGACCACCTGGCCAAGAGCGCTGCACAAAGCTCAGAGGCCACGGGGAAGGACCTGAGCATCTCCAGGTCACTGCTGCGAGTATTCCACGAAAAGAACCCCACCAGAATCTCACCAAAAGATGGGAAGCTGAGCCACAGCGGTGATGTCCCGATGGAATCGGAGTCTCAGCCCCTCTAACACTGCACAGACCATGCTGAAATAGCACAGAGAGCCTGTCTGGGGGCACAGAGAGCCTGTCTGGGGGCACAGAGAGCCTGTCTGGGGGCACTGAGCCCATTGTGCTCCTCTGGATTGCAGCAAGAACAACAAATCTTCTATTTTTAAGTTTACTTAAAGCATTAAGACAGACTAAAATCTCCTGCCCCTGGCAATCGTGCTGCGAGTGCTTTCTGCTCTCCCTGCATCTGCTCCACACTCCAGCACGTACTCGAGAAGCATCTTCAGATTCCCAGTGCTGAGAAAGAAAATAAACCCCCCTCGAACCTGCAGAAATTAGATGTGGTAACACCAATTACCCTGGTCACAGAGAAGGACTTCAGGGGCAGAGAAAGTTCTGTTTGAAAGGACCCATCTGATTCAGACGCTCATTCCGACCTTATGTAAGCTCTCCTTGTCCGAAACAACCCCAACCCCTGGCCTAAAGCAACACAGAGACCTTTACTCCTTAATTTCATTTCTCAGCTTCTGGGCTCGCTGTTGAGCCTGGAAAAAGGTACAGACAGCAAAGCCCAAACTGCAGAAAAATCCAAGCCAAGCCCCTTCCTTGGGGGGAGACAAGTGCTCCCTCCAGGCACGCTGACATTAAACTGCAGAATCTTCCCATCAGCACATGTCTGGACAAAGTGGTGAGTGAGAAAAAATTATTACCTGCTAGAAAATAAAACTAAACTGTCCTGATTCGGGGCCAGCGTCCCCAGTGGGGTCCCTGAGAAATTCAGCTGCACAGGCACGGGGAAACTCCTCGGAGTGAAAATCAAAGGGTGCGTTCCAGCTCTGCCACAGCAAGGAAGGGCCTCTGAAATCCAACACGTGACAATTCCTACGCAGTGAAAAACAAAACCTACCAGAGCATTTCCCTCTGCCCGAGCCCCCAGAGGTCCAGCAGTGAGCAGTGCAAGGTGCTGGCAAGAATGGGAGCAGCACGATCCACGAGGCAGCTCCGAACAGCAAGGTCAGAAACCACAGAGGGAAAAGCAGAGGAGAAGTTTGGGTTCTGCTTTGTGCCTTTACTGCCCAGCCCTGCACAAGGGGTGGCTCCAGGAGCAGCTCCCCAGCACGAGAGGGATTCCCTGAGAATGTTCTCACCCCCAGGACTCCAGGGAAACACAGAGGCTCGTGGATTTGAAATCCTGATGCTGTGCAGTCCTTGGTTGGGACTCGGTATCCGACTCCTTCCTGCTGCTCTGCCAGCCTGAGCTTACTCGGAGGGCAAGCTGGAATTACCCACACCAGGCAGGCTGAGCCAGGCCGGGTCCCCAGCCTTGGGGACACAGCTGTGGCAGAGGGGAGCAGGAGCCACAGCCTTGCTTCCTGCAGGGGAATGAGGACGGGAAACAATCGCCCAGAGCTCCCTGCAGCCTCCTCACCCCCCTCCTGCCACACTTGGCTCTGGCTTCCCTGGGCTTCTCCTTGTCAAGAGACTGAGGAAAGGAAAAAACCATCTCATTAAGGAGCTGACCCACGGGTCTCGTGCTCTTCACACAAATTAACCCCGAGAATTGGATGTGTTTCATATAAATCATCTTCTCCCCCCTCCCTGCCTCCCAAAAAAAGGAGAGGGAACAGCCTATTGAATCTGGCACTCTTTTAATGAAGAAAACAGTGCAAGCCAACCTAATGAAGTAGGAATTCCAGATGGATAGCAGTAGGTGTATGAATAGAACATAGAGCACTCATTTTTATCAGCAATATCAGCATGAAAAGAAGTTGATAGCCTTTTCCTACTTTTTTTTCCCCTTTCTCCAAGTGAGGCAGGTGAATGCCAGCAGGCTCCACTCCCTCCCCCAGCTCAGTGGGATTCCTTGGAGTGAGAGGGAGCACAGGCTGCTGCCTTCCAGGAACGGCCAGCGCTGCCCTCCTGCAGCTCGTGACAATGTGTGACAGCCACGGGGACCCCGGCTGTGCCAAGGGAACCCCGGCTGTGCCACGGGGACCCTGGGTGTGCCACAGGGACCCCGGCTGTGCCAAAGGGACCCCGGCTGTGCCAAAGGGACCCTGGGGGTGCAAAAGGGACCCCGGCTGTGCCAACGGGACCACAGCTGTGCCACGGGGACCCCAGCTGTGCCAAGGGGACCCCGGCTGTGCCAAGGGAACCCCGGCTGTGCCAACGGGACCCCGGCTGTGCCAAGGGGACCCCAGCTGTGCCAGAGGGACCCCGGGTGTGCCAAAGGGGACCCCAGCTGTGCGGGATCACAGGGACAATCCCAGGGGCACAGGAAGGCACCTGCTGCTGTGCTGGCTGCTCCAAGCAGCACGGGTGGCAGTTCTGTGCTGCTGATCAGCAGCACCAGCGGGAAAATCCAGCGGGATGGAGCTGGGGTTCGTTGTGCTTCCCGGAGCACGGCCCTGCAGGAGCTGTGAGCGCTTCAGGTGCTCCCTGAAACAGCCACGCACAGGTGGGGTGCAACTCACTGCATGCCCAGCCTTATCCTGGGTCACGTCCAAGGAATTCTGCAGCCCGGCAGAACGGGGAGGAAGGTGTTGGGATCCCCTCCGAGCACACTGCTGTACCACAGCACAACTCCTTGGCTTCAGTGGGAGTCACCAGAGCTCCAGACAAGGAACTCTTTACTTCTCATCCAGGCTAAGCTGGAGATTCCACAGGCTGGAGCTGGCTCCTGGATGAGGCACTCCTGCCTTTCCCAGACACGGCACTCAGGCCAGTCCCTACCAACGCTCATCTCTCCTCTCCCTGCCCACATTACATAATAAGCATCTTTATTTATTTTTTTTTCCCTAAGTCGTCTTTTCGTAACAATAGAAACTATTGGAGACCGAGATAACTTGATGAATTTTTGCTATTATCTAAGAGCTTAGTCACTCAGGGAATTAGTCATGTTCGAAATAACAGCCAGGCTCAAAGAGATTCAGAGCAACCATTCCAGAGCACAAGCAGCTAATGTCATAAATACATTAAGATGTCAGCTCGAAGCATTTCAGAGATTTTTCAAGAAGTGTTTAAAAAAAGAAAAACCCTTTGATGAGAGACAAGGAAATCAGGTTCTCGGCAGTTAAAAAACGTGGTGGTTTGCAAAGCCTGCGGTGCTCCAACACTGAAACCCTGAGCAGGAGGGACAGATGGACGTGGTGACCACATGGGGTGTGTGGTTTCCCAGCAAGCACAGCCTGCTCAGAGCTCCACGAAATCCTGCTTCCCGTGCCTACGGCACCCTCCCAGCACTGCTCTCCCAGGCTTTTCCAGACATCCCTGAGAGATGTCAAGAGACAAAGGAGTTACTGGTGTGGCCCGAACCCAGCAGGTGGGAACTGGGGCCAGAGCCATGGGAATGGAGCCCCCTCCTCACAGCCCCCCCTGGGACTGGCACACGGGCAGTCATCAGCATGGAGCAGGGATTTATCCAAACGTTTTCATCCACCACAACACTGACTCTTTCTTAACCCGGACATTTGGCACAGCAGCACTCGTAGGAGGCTCTCACTGAAAGATTAAAGCAGTCCCAAACTGGGAGAGAAAGGCAAAACCCAGCAGCAGCTCTGGAAGAGAAACCCCACAACGAAATGGATTTGGTGGGATGGGCTTTGGGGGCTCCCTGGCACTGCAGCACACACGGAATTCCCCAGGGCACACAGAGCTCAGCCAAGCCAAGCACCAACCTCCAGTGACAGGAGACCCCGGGATGAGCAGGAACCAACTTCCAAACTTCCCACTCTGCCGTGGAAAAGGCCTCCCTGCTGAGGCCCCAGGGCACGGAGGCTGGGCAGCACCCTCTGCACGGCACCCACGGCACCCCGGAGCTCCCCTGGGACGCGCTCCAGCAGCAGCCAGCGCTCCCTGCTCCTTTCATCTCTGCAGGAAAACTGCTCTGGGCCTCTTCACTCCCATTTTTCCCTAATGCCTGGATGCCACAAGCTCCTCTCTCCATCCCACCCTGGCTTCTCTCCACCAGCTGCTTTTCCTTATCCAAACTTTCTAAAACAAAGGTCAAACCCAAACTGCTTTTTCCCACTTCTCTTTTCCAGGCTTTACACTGAGGTTTTTAGGATCAGGGAGCGCAAGGAGTACTTTGTACTTCCAGTATCCTGTGATTTGCAGACTGACAAGTGGGGAAGACTCGGTGAGGAAAAATGTAAGCAAGTCCCTGGCTGCTGAGCTGCCCCACTCAGGGACATCCCCACCACTTGCAGCATTTGGCCCTTTGATTCACAGAGCTCCTTTTCACCATATTTTAGGTGGTGATGATTTACAGGAGCTTACTTTTTGTCTGGGAGAGAAATGGAAAATATCAACAGCTGCTTGATTTTAAATATTTCAACATCAGGCAGTGTAAAAATATGACTACTTATGGCTGTAAAAGAAAAAAGACTGGGACTGTATCACTGAAGGCGATGGCTGCACTCACCTGGACTGCCACAGGCACGACATTAAACCCAAAAGGAGACCCCATGGGAGCAAATACCATGGAAGGTTCACACTTGTGTTACTTGTAACACAAAGATTTGGGAAAAAAAAAATCTCTGCCCTTGTCAGATAAAAAACTATTCCAGAAAATGCTGTATTTTGTCCTGAATTAATCCAACTCACCTGATTAGCATGCTGGATCAATACCCTCTGAAGAATGCCAAACCAAGTAATCATTGTACTCACACGCTGCTCAGATGTGCAGATTGATTCCCATCAAACCAATGACAATTAGTTGGGTTTTTCTAGGTTAGGAACAGCTACTGGAGAGTTTAGCAACGTGGTACCAATGAAGCATGGAAAACACCCCCGTGGGATGCCAGCATAATTGGCAAAAGATTAATTGTTTAAAAAATGGGAAGCAGCACATGCAAAAGAGGGGGGAAAAGAAGCCCCGACAGCTTAATATTATGGAATAATAGCTTGGGTTTAGGGGCTGATTTGGAAATAAAGAGCCACCTGCCACCAGAACAAAAGGTACTATCACTTGTAAAGCATTAGTGACACACTTCTTAAAGATGAGTAACTCTGAAAAGGAGCAGATCTGAGAACAACAAGCTGAGAACAACAGAAAACGGCGTTTTGAATAAATCAGTGTTGTGCAGAACTTGGGAAAAACCAGGCTAAAATCCAGGTTTTGACCAATGTGCCTGAGCAGAACGAAGTCCAGGGATGCTGCCAGAATAAATGTGTCTTGCTGGCCTTTAGCAGACACACAGAAAATAACACTGGAGTAAAAAATACAGCTGAGAAACCATACTAGAGACTCAGTGCCCATAGAAATGGGTCCAGTGATGCTCTGGATGCAAGGCTGAGGTTCTGCACGGCATGGGAGGCTGCATGAACAGAGCAGCCAACCTCCACTCAGGAGTCAACAGAGCTGCTGGACAGTTCCACAGTACATTTTAGCCAGCAGACTGAGATAATAATATTCCCACCGAGCTGCTGAAACGCAGCTGCTCCTGGTGTGGAATAACTCACTTGCTTAGCACAGACCACCAAACGATCAACATCTGAAGTACTAAAAATTCAAGTAACTCACCAGTGGGGACAGCAAGGAAAATCTGCATTGGAGGGAATATTGCTATCCACGCTGGCACTTGGCCAGGACATCTGCACCAACACGTCTTGTCTTGCTAAAGGAGCAGAATTTGTAGGGACCAAGCACAGGCTTCAGGCACTCCCAGTATCCCGGTGCTCCAAGGGCAGCAGTCCCTGAACCCTCAGGCCACAGGCACCCATCCCCAGGGAAACAGGCTCCTCACCCACCAGGGGCTGCAAACATCTCTGCTGGGTTTATCTTATTTGGTTCACTTTTATTTTGCTGGTTTGAAATAATTTTATATCTTCAGATAGCTGGAGATCCGTGGAGTATCTCCAAATGCTGCTGAGGCTGTTGAACTGCTGTATAAAATACAGAAACCACAGCTCTCTCTTTTATTTTTCCCTTGCTAGAAGGAGCGTTATTGGGAAATTCCCGGGTAGAACCTGCTTTAAAATCAACTACTAGAGTTTTACTTTCCCCAAAAAATTACATTACAGGCTATTCACTACTACAGCAAGCACAGTAATTCCTCTCGAAGAGAAAGCAAAGATTAGGATAATGAGAACAGACTAACACAGTCTCTCTTACTGCCGGCAGCCAGGAAGGAATCTGGGAAGATGAAGAGGGCAAGAAAGTGTCAAGTCTTGTGCTGTTGTCAATTAGAAAAGCACTTTGTCCTGCACCATCCCCAGCCCCTCCCCACGGGAGCTGAGCAGTCACCTGGGAGAAGAGGGGAAAGGAGGCAGGAGCCACCTCCAGCTTCCCAGCAGCACTTTTCTCCCCGCGCAGTTATCCCTGACAATGGGAATCGGCACTGGGCGATCGGCGTTGCTTAGACACGGGCGGAGAGGGGCAAGGCGCGGGACAAGGGCAACAGAGGAAGGAATCCCATCCCTCCGGATGCTCGCAGGGTGGGAGGCGGCAGCGAACCCCGCCAAGTGCTGCGGGGGGGCACACAAGCCTCGAACAGGACCCTAAACGAACGTGCGGGTGCTGCAGGCTGCTGCCTACACCCCACACCGCACCGCCAGCACCGCCCGAGCCTTTGGGGAGCACAAACCCCGCTGGCCCCGTCTGTGTGAGGATCTGAGAGGGGATGGAGGGCACAGGGGCTGCACGGGGTGGCACGGGGAGAACGGGCAGCGATCCCTCCCAGAGCCTCCCCGCTGGCAGCAGCATCTGCCGGTGCCCCCGGAGCCGGAACGCGGGGGCTGAGCCAGGTGACGCCAGCTCGGCCCCAGCCCGAGCGGCTCCGGGCCCGGGACCAGCCCGCAGGGATGCCCGAGCCTCCCGCAGGACGGAGAACGCCCAGGGAAGGGCAAATCCAAAAACACCTGCAAAGCCCAGCCCCGCACGGAGCCGGGGGTGCGGGGAAATGCCATCGCAAAGGCGAGCTGTGCAAGGAGGGCGAGCTGGGCAGGAGGAGGAGGAGGAGGATCTCGGGAACAACCGCATCGCTTCCCGGGGAAGTTTCTGAGTGAGACGGAGGGGCCCCGCTGAGCCGGGGGAACTTCCCCGCTTCCCCCCGGCACACGCAGCGCCCCGAGCCGCCTCGGCAGGATGTGGTTCCGCGGGGCTGCCAGCGCTGAGCCGGCTCTGCCGAAGCCTCCCCACGCCGGGGGAGCGCCTGCCAGGCTGCTGCAGGGACGCTCGGGCTCGGCAGCGCGCTGGGCTCCCCCCGCACCGCAACTCATCATCCGGCGGAGGGGCACGGCTGACAGGTCCCGGCCGCCCCGGCCAGCACCCAGCCCTGCGCCGGCGCCGCTCTCCTCCGCCGCTCTCCCACCGCACGCCCCACACATGCGGGAACCGGGAAAAGCCTCCGCTTCTCCCCCCAGCCCGAACCCACCGGCTCTCGCCCTACGGAAACCCCCTCCCCAGCCCTGCCGGGCGCCGCTCCCTCCCACGCCCCGAGGCATGCCCACCCTCCTTCCTTCCTTGGAATTTCTTCTTTTGCTCAGCAGTTTGGGAATGCAGAGTCTATAAAATGGCTACAGAGTGATCAATGGTTTCAAGGACAGGGAGTAAAGGAGGAGTCAGGAGATAGGACGGAGGTTCATTTCCCTGTCAAAGTACTGCAATAAGAGGAAAAGAGAAAGACATAGCTACCTGAACTCACCATTCCTGTTCCATCCCTTAGCCACTGCATCTTGCTTCTGATGATGTCCTTATTATCAGGGAGGGGAAGGGAAAAAAAAATCCCAACTGCCTGGCGAGAGCTGGCAGGAAAAAAAAAAAGAAGCCCCCCACCCCCACCCTAGCCTGGAGCTCTCAGTCAGCCATCCCTCAGCCCGGCAATCCCGTGCCTGTCAGGAGCACGTTATTAGCAGCCTCCTCGCTACCTGGGATTGTGCTTATTTATTTCAGTCACGGACCGAGGGATTTGAGGGGAGGGGGATGTCCTTTGCTTTTTTCCCCCTGCCGTGCTTTGAAACTCTGCGGGAGGGGAGGGCAGCGGAAGGGAGGGGAGGGAGGGGGGGCCCGAGGGGAACTTGGGGAGGGTCCCCGCAGGCGCCCGGCACCCCGGGCACCCCGTGCCCTCCCGCCGGCGGCCGGTCACCCTCGCCCCCAGCGCTGCAGGACGCCGGATCTGCAGAGCCAGCACATGCTCCACGCTCAGCAAGGGGCTGGGGATTTTGCTGACGTTCAGAGGGCAGCAGGTTCTCATTCTGCTCTCCACATGAAGGATGAGTCCCCTTCCCACTGAAAGCCAAGCTCCCAGCCCAGCCAAGCGCTGCACCTGCCCGGGGTGATCCCCCCCCTGCACCAGCAGTGCCCTGCTCCCCACTCCGGGCTTCATCCCCTGCCCGCTCCTCGGCTTTTCCCCACTTCCTGGCCACACCAAGGCAACGAGAGCCCCGCTGCATAGTTAAGAAAGCAAATACACTCTTTAAGCGTTGCTCATCGATCCGGCCACCCACCACGTCGAGGGAGAGGAGATCGCGGTGTCTGGCGCTGGTGAGAAGAGGCGGCGGCAGCATATGGGATGTGTAGAGCCAACTGGAGACGGGGCTGAATCCTCCCGGATCCTCCAGCTGGGACACGCACGTCGACATGGTTCTCCCCATTGTAGGGCCAGGACATGGGGCCGGCAGGAGTTGGCCAAGGCCGCTCACGGCGCCGGTGGCGCGGCCGCCGCAGCCGCCGCTGCCATCCCGGGGCTCGGTGCCCACAGGAAGGGGCAGCCCGGAGCAGGACTGACACACCCCTGAGCACAGGAAAATGCCCCACCAATATTCCCAAAATCCCCTCTTTGGCAGCTGAGTCTGCAGATGGCGTCAGGGATGGGAGAGGGCAGGTACGAATCGTGGAGACAACGTGGGACACGGCTGGCAGCGGGCTCTGGGCACAGGCAGGACACGGGGGGCACTGGACACGCTGGATCCATGCACAAGAGATGCTGTAAAATCTCTGGAGATGCTACAATCTCCTCAGTTGCAGCTGCAGAGGATTTAGGGTTGTGTTTGCATGGGTTTTTTCTCCACGCCTCAAGGGCAGAAGGGCATTTGGATCTCCCGCTCCTGGCCTCTGGAGGAGTCAACATTTTTCCTGCAGCTGGAGGTTTTGAGTCAGGGAACAACACGCAGCTCCTCGTGACTGCCACTTTCTGCTGGTCCTGTGCCACTCAGCAGGATCAGAGCTTAGGTGTCTTCACTTATTTACTGAAATGGGACAGACCAAAAAGGTGCAGGCAGGACTGAGGGGATGCTGCCCAGCATCTCTGCCCTGCTGGGGCCCCACACAGCCTGCTCCACTTACATCAAGCCACATTCCATCACCTTTCGTACAGGCACTGACAGCCATCATTACTCCCAGAGATGGCTGACAAAAGAAGGAGTCGGGAGGCACATGCCTACAGCTGTCCAAACTCTGGAATTCTGCCTAAGTTGAGAGTGACAGAAATGCCAGGTAAGTTATTTACACCCACGGGAGGGCTCCAGTTGGAAAATCCCACCTCTGAGACGTGCTGTCAATCAGGGTCCTCTCCAGGAGAGCCCCATCTCCCACAGCAGGTGACGGCCACGACTCTGTGCAGCCCTGGAACTCACAGGGCTCACAGGTACTTCACCTGCTCGGGATGCCAGGCAGAGCCAGCACAACCTCACCAACTGCTGCAAAAGCTGCAGGGGCTGGGAGAGCTGGGACAGCAGAACTGACTGACAGACAGACAGACATCCTGAATGGACACTGCTTCCTTCAGAAACTTGGACTAAAACCAGAGCAACGATCAGGTTATCATCTCTAAATGAAGGGTAAGTATTTTTTCTACCAGGAAATACTAAATGTGATCTGCGCTGCTGTCAGCACACACACAGAGAATACAAGAATGCCTCTCTTAGGCACAAGATCAGCTTTAAACCACGCACTGCACCATCCCAGTAACTCCACTCACCTCAGCCAAGGTCACACCCTGGCACTGCAAACAGAGGGGGATCTGTCTGGCACATCCCACCCTGTTGCTCTAACTGGGAACGTGGATCTGGAGGAAAAGAATTTTGGTGGAGGACTGTTACACACAAGCAGAAATGATCCCAGCTTCTCTCCTGCCAGCTGTTGATCAGGCCTGTCAATAAGGCTCATATTCCACTGTTTCACTTCCTATGCCTTGTTTCCACTAAGCTGATTTGAGAAGCAAACCAAGAGTTGCCAGGTTAATTCTTGCTCCCTGCAAAGGTGCTGAAAGGCAAGAAAACCCCAGGATCAGCCAAATCCCTGACTGGGCAGCAGGCTGCACACAAATCCCATCCTGCCCAGAGCAGTGGGGCAGCCGTTCTCTCTGGCACAGGGAACCTCAGAGAGAACCCAGCTGCATTTCCCTGCCAAGAAAATGCACCTCTGCTGCCTCATTGTCGATGCAAAGCGCTCTGCAGGCAGCCAGCGGGCAGGGGACCAAGCCCAGATCCCTGCCAGAGCAGGGGGAGCAGGGAAAAGCCACCTGTGAGCTTCTTCTGGGTCCTGTGCAGGCCCAGGAGCTGGACTGTGCTGATCCTTGTGGGCCCCTTCCAGCTCAGGATATCCAGCGATTCTCTGATTCCCTGCAGGAAAGCTCCTTCCAGGAAAGGGCACCACGTGCTGGCTCCTGTGCCAGGCGTGCCAGGGGATGCTGCAGCCCAGCACACCTGAGGGCACAGCGGGCTGCCCACCCAGCACATCCCAGACACGGAACATCCATTCCCAAGCACGGCCCTGGGAGCTGTGTGTGAGTCACAGAGCACTGTGCCTTGTGCCACGGGCACTGCACTGGCAGGAAAACCCACACTGCCCGCAGGGAAACTGAGGCAGCTTTCAGTGGGTGGTGGTCGGGCACAGAGTTTGCACTGCAGGCTCCTGCCCTGGGATTTAGCTGGCAAAAAATGGGATTTCTACCACCTGGGCACATCCCTGGCAGGAAAACCCACACTGCCCGCAGGGAAACTGAGGCAGCTTTCAGTGGGTGGTGGTCGGGCACAGAGTTTGCACTGCAGGCTCCTGCCCTGGGATTTAGCTGGCAAAAAATGGGATTTCTACCACCTGGGCACGTCCCACTGGGGAGGCAGGGACGAGGCTTGGCTCAGGTGGTTTGTCTGGGGGATCACTCCAGGGGAAATCCCCAGGAAGAACTCGTGGATTGCTCGTCAGCAACAAGGTCCCAGTCAGTCTCAGCAGAGCTGTGGTCTGGTCACATTTGACCTGTCACAGCCTCCAAAAATTCCTCTCTCCACAGAATAAGGACCAAAATCAGCTGGTGTGCTTCACCCTCACTCAGCAGCTTCCCTTCAACAGCCCAGTCCTGTCTGGACTTGTGATTGCTAATTATATCAATAATGGGCAATAAAGGTGAGCAGAGAAGTGAAGGCAGGGAAGGCAGGGACAGTGTTTACCTGGACACTGCTCTGCAGTGGCAGTGAGTGACTAAATTATCAGATTAATGCCACTTTTCCATGTGTAACTTATTTTCTCCTAATTCCCTGCAGTTGGAGAGTGACTCAAAAGCCAAGCAACAGGGTATGAGCAGGAGGACACTCAGTATCACATCACAGTGAAACAGCAAAAATTATCTCCATCCCTGTCCCTCATCCAGCACGTCTGGAGTCATGTAAATAACAACACACCAACATTCCCACTGTGATCCACTCCCCAGTCCAATCCTCCCAGAACCCACCCTGCTCTCCCACCTTTATTCATGGTATTGCAGGGCAGCTTTTGGGAGCAGCTCCCTCGTTTGAGACAGCCAGAACACAGCCCTGGGATCCCACACATGAAGGTTCATTTTCTTACAGCCTGGGAGAGCAGCACTGCAGGGTTTCACCTGCCTCTCCTGTCTTTCCTTCCTGCTATTGTGATACCACATCACCACTGAAATCTCCTTTAGATCTTCAAGGCCTCCCTTCCTCAATCCCACTGGAAGATTTTTGCTCTAAACCACTCTCTGGATGTGGGAACCTTTCCCAAGATGCTTTTCCCCCCACCCTGCTGCTGTTTCCCTGAGGGGATTTCCCTTCTTTTGCTTTTCACTCACTCCCTTCCCTCCCCAGCTACGAGGCTGCATCGGCCAACATCCCCCAGCCAGCACCTCCCCATCGAAATTCCAGCCCGGAATTTCCTCACTGAGGCAGGAGAGCCCGGCAGTGCCCTTTGGAGAGCCCTGCCACACGCTGCTATTTCACTGCTGCAGAAGGCAGATGTTCTTCATTCCGTATCAGAGAGCACAAATATGCTCCTGCAGCCATTGTCTCTATTGAACTGCAAAGAGCAGGCACCAAATCCTACAGGTTAATTAATGAGAAAGGAGGGGAATTTGTCTAACCTCTACTAGGAATTAGCCAGCCTGGCTTTATAAACCAATCAGCCACGCTACACAGCTATGAAACACGTACCTTCCTGCAGGAAAAAAAGCCCAAACCCCATGGAATACTTTCATAATGGCCCAGCGCCTCTCTGATTAGCACAGCAATAACACAGCGCTTCGGGCTCCTGCAAAGTATTATTATTATTTATGGTACATTACAAGGGAGTTTGTTTGCTGTTTAATAGGAGATGACATATTCAGAGGCCCAGATACGAGTGTCCTCCTGAACTAACTCTGACACAAAGATAGTTTCAGTCATGAATTATAGAATCATAGAGCCACAGGACTGGAACAAGTGCCTGAAATGCCTCGCTCTGATGGATGTGATTGGGATCTGGCTGTTTACCACGGCGAGGCAGAGAGAGCATTACCTGCAAACCAGGGGCACAGGGGCTTCCCCTGACCCCCCCAAGGTGACACAGTGGCAGGGACAGCCAGGGCAGCCCAAACCTGTCTCCCGCTGCCCCAAACCCCTTCTCCAGTCATGATCAGTTGTATGCACGCTCTGTATGCTGGTACAAACTCGAGTTATGTCTAATCTAATTATGTGCATCGGGCATTATTAATTAATTGCAGGATTTATATTTAGCAGCCCCAGTGCAAGCAGCCCCCACCTGGCTCCGGGCAGGGGTGTGTGGCACGCACAGCCTGCTCCCTGGGGAAGGAGGGAAGGCATGGACTGGCCATGGCCCCGCTCCCACAGACTCCCCTCAAAGGGCTTCTTGTGGGATTTCACCAACAAAATGCCAGCTTCAGCTCTGGAGAGGACCAAAACAAACTGGAGCTTTATGAAAGCCCTGGTGGGAAACCACAGTTTGGAAACCTGTTGGCAAAAAGCACATTTTTTTATTAAATAACCTCATCAGCTCACTGCCCCCAGTCTGCCAGACACACAGAGGTTCCTCCCAGCCCTCTCCAAGCCATCCTGCCCTTGGGAAGGTAGGAGAACAGGCAAAGCCTGGATCTGCCTCCCTCCAGAACATCTCCTTCAAGATGCCTCCACGGTTTGCACGTTGTTTACTATTCCTTCTGCTGTCACCCCCGCCTGACTGACAAGACTCCTCATGCCTCAGCCCATTTGATTTGCTAATATCTCTCAACTTTTTCCATTTGCAAACCTCCCACCTCCGCTTTAATGAACCCAAGGAGTCTGTTGCCAAGGAACGCTCTCTGTTGCCATGCCCTCTGCTTTAGAGGTGAAAATTAATAACCTGCAGCCAAATTAAACTCTTTGGGTGACGAGAAAAGCACCCCAATTCAGATCCCCGAGCCCAGTAAAGTCTCTCCAGCATCCAAGTCTTCTTTATGTCCATCTGTCACTAGCACTGGCCTAGTTCTGCTTATTTAGGGAAAATCCTATGGAGATTAAAAAAAGGAATAAAACTAAATTTGAAACTGAAAGGGCTTTACAAGCAGCACAATGCTCATATATAAATTCATTTCATTTGTGTACTAAGAGATCTGCAACCAGAAAAGGGGTTTTTTTTAAGAAAACTGGAGCTTAGCATTGCCGTTCCCGAGAAGATTGACAGGGAAACAATAAATGCTGCCCTGGGTCATGCATTCTGAGGTCACAAGGGACTGGCAAATCCGTACACCCTGAGGCTGTGCTCCTCCCTGGTGCCTGGAGGGATGTTCCATGCAGGAGCCTGGGATGGATGCACAGCCCTGGCCTGTCCCAAAACCAACAGCCAGGCTCACACCGAGCTCCTGCCTGTCCCTTCTTCCCCTCCCCAAACCCCGTGGGGACCTCACTGGAGCTGCTGCCTTTGGAGGGGCAGCCCAGCCTGGTCCTACACCCACAAATACACACAGAGCCCTGAACAGAACTGGTTTTCCTGCCAGGGGAAGCACAGCAGTGAGATGGCACGGCCTGATCCAGGCACAGCCTGATCCAGGCACTGCACGGCTCCCACCCAAACCCACGGGATCCCTGCCTCAGGAACAACTTCACAGCTTGGCTCTCCACAAGCAAAGCACAAGGCAAGGAGGCTGATCCCCTCCAGGAGCTCTCATCTCCATCAGGCAGGTGAGGGCTTACCAAGCAGGTGGCATTTATGGCCACAGTTCATTGGAACGCACGGAGCCACGGGAGGAGCCTTTCACACTCACCCAGAGCTCCTCCTGCTCCATTACCTCATTCCAGCTGTGACCCCTGGCCCTGACTCCCAGCCCTGTTTCCATGGCCTCAGTCAGTCTGAGCTACCAGGACATGTTGGGAGACCCAGGGGTGCAGGGAGGAGCACAGAGCAAAGCAGGGACAGCTCCAGGAGCAGCCCAAGCTCAGCCCTACGAGTGTGGGGTGTCCAGTGATGGACACCGGGAGTGTTTTGAGCAGGATGATGTGCATTTAGTCCCTACATGCCTATTTCTCCAGCGTGCCTGGGTCAGGTCAGTCTCAGGGTTTCTAGTGCCCTCCTGCACATTTCCCTCCCTGCTTTCCTGGCCCTGCCATCAGCTGTGCCAGCCAGGGCACATCTGGGAACAGAAATAGGAGGGGAAAGGAGCAGCTGAGACCAGCCCCACCCTCACCAGGAAAGCTTCCTGAGCTGGAGCATCATCTGCATGGATGCTCCATCAGCCTAAGGAAACCTCTTTGCTGAGCCTCTCTATTAACTGGAACTATTCACTTTTAGAGTCAGGAAATGCCCTTTTTTTTCCCAGAGAAATGCTCTCTTTCAATACTTCAGGCTGCTAAAGTGTCGTGAGGCTTCCCTTCTGAGAGAGCCTTGCCTTGAGTCACCCTCTGGAATCAAAAGCAAAGCAAAGAGATTTTTCTCTTCCCCACCCACCATGTGCAGAGGGATGTGAATTCCTCTGCTGAACAGCACCGCAGACTGGGGGCTCTCCAAACCACTGAACGGGCTGCTTTTATTCCCAGCTACTTTTCCAGACCCCTCCAAATCCCACAGTCCCCTCCTTGGATTCCCACTGGTCCTCCCCACTGGGCTCAATCTGCAAAAGTAAAGTTTCAATCTTGTCTCCCTTCCGAAAGTGTCTAAAATTCTAAAATGCACTTTCTGCCATCGCCTTCTCAAAGCTCCCATCGCCGCTCCCTCCCCTCAGCCCACAACCCTTTGCTGGTGTCCTTTGCAATCGTTAAAACTCATCTGCCTACAATAATAGGGTTAGGGTTCTAGGGTTAGGGTTCTAGGGTTAGGGTTATAGAACTGTGGTTACAGAACTACGCCAGGTAAATGAAGGGTTAAACCCAGCTCCAGGACTGCCTGGAAAGCCTTGCCGTAGGACAGCGATTCCTTCATTAAACACATCCCCACGCGCTAACGAAGCCATAAATACGTGGCGTTCTCTCCCTCTAGTGGCTGGAGGCTTGGGAATGAAGGGGATGGAACACGACCCTGCAGTTGCTGGGAACAAACGGGGTTGCCCCGGGCTCCGTGTCCCCCAGAGCCCCAGGAAGCCAGCCCAGAGAAGGGATCACACCCTCTGCCACGGGCACTGCCCACCAGCACCGTGAGGGACAGCACACGAGGGGCTGGGGGCTCGCCCCGCTGCCACCACACACCTGTGGGTTACTGCTCCGGGCCCTTCCCCGCGTGTTTTCGTGCCCTGCCACGTTCCCACTTCGCTGCTCTGTGTTCGTGCCCCGCTGCCAGAGCACACAGCAGCCGCTCAGCATTGCTGTCACCGTGCCACCCCACGCCAGCCAGGCTGCCAGCCCTGCCCACTCCTAACAACACCCCCGAGCAGGAGGAAAAGCTCCTCAATAAACTGTTCCTGGAGGATTCTGAAGGAACACCGAGCTCTGCACCACGCCTGAGGTTCCCAGGTTTGGTGACGTGGTTCCTGCAGCCATGGCAGTGCTGCCACTTGCTTCCTCATCAGCCTCGCCCATCCTCTAAGGACAACTAGCAGGGTCCATGACCTTCAGCTGAAAGAACGAGCGCTGGTTTTAGGAGGACAGCATCCTTGGAAGGAAGACAACAACATCAAAACCAGTTCAACACAGCTTCCTTCCACTAACTGCAATACAGCTGTACCAGTTCGTGTGTTTAAGCTAAAAAATCCCAAGACTCTCTGTCAATAATGCACCACTGCATCACCACAAAATTTGTGTGTGGGCATGAATGTGGACGAGAATCCTCAACAACAGCAGAAACGTTCTTACAAAAGGCCAGGAAGAAGGGAAGAAAGAGGAGATGGATGCTATCCGAGCGAGGTGGAGGGTTTGATTCAAAGATAACTCTTGCAAATACTCTTTGTGGTTTTTCCGGGCTGGTGTGGCAGTCAGAAACACACCCGAGCCTTTTCAGCAGCCTCGGGAGAAGAGGGCGAGTTTCAAGTGGGAAGGCCCCAAGCTTGACACAAACAGGAAAACAATTCCAGCAGGAAAAAAACCATCCAGAAGGAAAACCTGTTCTGAACTCGCCTGGGAAAGGTTAGCAGAGCTTCCCACGACCCCTGTGGCTCTCTGGCCATCGCTTCAGGCACTGCTGTCCCACCACCCCGGGGGATGGGCTGTGACAAGGCTGGCAGGGGACTCTGTGACATCAGCCCCCCGGTTTGACCACAGGCACTCAAGTGGGGTTTCTGAAGAGGTGGATGCAAACCAGGACACATCCACCCAAGCAGGGCCTGCACGAGCCAGAGAGGCAGGCAGGCACTCAAACCCACAGTGACGCCCAAATCCCATTAAACCACATTTAATCCAAATCCCATTAAACTGCGTCGGCCTTTTCCTGCCTCTCCTTCCCCGCTACTCACGACACCTCTGGTTTTTGCCTTCCAAAACTGTCCTTCACCATTTGGTCCTTGGATTGGCAGTGGAGCTTGTAATTAGGTCCCAAATGTGCCACCACATCACATTATTCAGATTATACAGAGGTAAAGACTTTAAGAGCCTGTGTGATGTGAAGTCTGAACACCATCCATCGCCTTCTGGAGTGCTAAATATACCCATATTTTACTATTTACTTGTCTGCTTAGCTATCTCAGGAGCAGTCTGTGGCAGTCCCTGAAGAAGGCACTTTGCTATTTATATATAATGTGCTTAAGCAATTTTTGCCACTGAAGTTGCACAGATATATTCCACACGGAGCTTTTCATCCTTATAAACTTCAACATGGGAAAAATCTACGCTCCACTAATGTTCCTAGGTTCTCAGAAAGGGATGCTGGCAGGGAGGATGAGTGTCCCAACGCCTCTGTGGCTGCAGCTCCTGTAAACTGCCAATTTTAACCACGTTAAGAATATGGCATGAGAAATAAGTGATACAGGCAGCCATTGAAAAATTTCCCTGCAGTCCACCTACGAGAATGGATTTTGTGGTTTACCCTCAATTTGCACAAAATACAGATGGACGTGGAGTCCCTCAGCAAAGAAATCAAGATTATCTGCATAAACCAGGTAAGGCTGAAAGATCCAAAAATAACCTTTCTGGAAACACAACGAGCTCACGTGGCTAAAAACAATCCCTGAGACTCCTTCAAGCCTGAGCTGTGGAAAAACCGAGCCAGAATCAAAGGGGTGCTGAGAGGAACGATGGCAGCGTGGCCCCTGCCTGCTTGCACCCTGCCAGATGGGCCCTGCGATGGCATCTGAGACACACGAAATGCACAACACGGCTCAGCCGAGCTGTGCCCGAGGCTGCAAACGCAGAAAATTCCTCAGCCAGGGGCTGCTCCAAGCCCTCCACTGCCTTTTACCACCTGCAGCCTGCCGGGGCGGGGTTATTTTGGGAGGGAGTGGGCTTGAAACGTACAGAATTGTTTCTAAAACACCCTTTTCCTTAATTAAGCCGTGTTGTGAGAAGATAAAAATAGCCTGGTGGGGAGAGCAGACTGAGTGTGGAGGCATCCCAAAAATACCCCGTGTGAAGGGAAAGGTGCGAATGCATGTTCTTAAAAAGAAACGTGTGGCTTGTGCTTTACTCTGCTTCCACTACACGGCCGTCTGCTGCCTGCTGGGTTCTATGAATAACCTCAGTTTTATGGATTTATCTCCCCCTGGGTGCGTGGCTAAGCACAACTGTGGGTGCACAAACCCCGGATGCCGGTACCTCCAATTTATTGGAGTTCATTTATAAATTGCCTTTCCAATTTATAGGAATGCTCAGGTGTCAGCTCTGCCAGAAAGGGAATGTGATGGGGTCCCCTGCACTAAGAACACACTGATCCCAGGCAATTCATGGAGGGGAAGGAGGCAGCGGCTTTAAATGACTCTGATCCCTCACTAAAATATGGCAATTTTCATCACAAAGGCACGTAAAACCCACACAGAACTTCCAGCTGGCCCTGCACACCTCACATTCAGAACAGCAAGCCCGGATTTGACATCTTTGGGCCCAACCCTTGTGGCCTGCCAGCTGCTGTTCCTCTCACAGCCACACTCCTTCATGCCTTACTTGATGCTCTGCCTCTCTTTCCTGGTGATACACAAACTTCCCAGAGTGTTTTGGAACTGATGGCTACAAAAAACACGTGGAGAGGCAAAATGGCTCATTATGAGCTCTCCCCTCAGAATGAGTTTTTTCCTTTTCTTTTCTGCCCCTTCCCTTCGCTTCTTTTGTATTTCAGTTATTTTTTTAACATCATCAACAGCTCTGGTGGCCCAGGCCTGATGGGGCCAACCCCTGGGACACCCCAGGAGTTCTCTGCTCTCACCGACTCTGCGCCCACACAAACCAGCCCAGGCAGGGGGGCCGAGCTTCAGTGCTCTTCAAGCATTCACTTCTCTGCAATATTCTTAATGTTCCATCCTCTAAGAGCTCCAATCGTTTCCCACTCATTTGCAGGAATTACAATATCCCCTTTCTCTCTCCCTGGAGCTCCCAAGACTGTTGAGGGCTGCCATTCTCTGGCAGCCCACAGAAAGCCCTACAACAGATTAAGCCCCAAAGTAAAGAGCACTCAAACATCCATTGGACCCCAGCCAGCACGGGGCTGATCACGAAATTGTGGCTTTTGCACAAAACACTCACAGATATTAAAGCTGCCTTTGGTTGAAAGGGGGGAGGGGGTATTTTGGTTTTCTGTGGTTTTTAAAGGAGCTTTCTGAAGAAAATTTTCACCTGAAAGCAGAGTGTGGAGACTTGATTACAGTTCAGAGCCTTAAAACTGATTTTTCTATTTGAGCCTTCACCCTCAAAAAGAAGGAGAAAAGCTTCCAGGTAGCAGAGCAAGGACAAAAACTGATTGTAAATCCGGTTTTGTGTCCAAAAACCACGATGGAGAATGGTCAAATAGCCCTTAAGGGAACCATTCAGCAAAAGCCTGGGTGTCCACTGGCCTGTCCCTGCTGGGTTAGTGATGAATACAGAGCAGAAACTGGGCAGGAGCATTGCTGGACACCACAGTGCCACTGCCTCCAACAGGAGTTTTACACTCGGATTTACTGCAAACCCCCCAAAACGTTCCACTGCTCATCCAGTGCCTCCTGGTTTAGCAATCCAGGATGGGCAGTGGTGCCAGCAGGGCCATTCCCTAGGGAATACATCCAGCAGGACTCCCAAATCCCTGGCAGTCTCGGTTCCACACGATGGTGGCTCTGACCCCCCAGGGGAGGCCAAGGTGCCCGCAAAGCTCCCTGAGGCTCAGCTCAGGGACTGGAGCTGCTCTGGGCCCACTGGCAGGAACAACAGAGCAATTAATCCTTGATGAAATTACAATTTTTTTCCCCCCACTTGCTTTATTTGTTCCCTGAAGGAGATGAGTGCTGTCTTGAGTTCAGGAAGGTTACTGAACCCTGAAAATCCAGTGTATGTGAAGCTTGCTGGGAAGGCACCTCTGGTATATTCATACAGCCCACTGAAACACAGGCTGGCAGCACATTAAATGGCTTCTCCCTGAAAGCTCTTCTCCCACTGAGTCTGCTAATTGTCTCTGCTTTTACAAGTTATTAGTGAATTTAGAGTTGGCTAGAGATGCTAATGGAATCACCCCCCAGCCTCCAAACCAGGTACTGGATAAGCACCACCAAGAGCCTGGCTGGACTGGTCATTAATCAGGACTTTGAGAGACCATCCCCCGTAGAAAGGAAAGCACAGCCAGACCCTTCCCCACGCCTGACACTGCCATAATAACCCCAACCACGGCAGGACCCCATCCAGCTCCTCCTGGGAGCAAACCCCTCCTCAGGGGCCCGAGCACAGCACCTGCAGTGCTCCTGGACATGGAGCTGTGCCCTCAAAGCACTGCCAGTCCCCATCTGGGCACAGATTGGCACCGGGGCATCTGGACAGGAGGCACTACCACTCCCCATCGCAGAGGAGCTGCCATCTGTCCCACCTGTGCCACCCCCACGTAGGTTTCCAAGAATAAATCACTTTCTCTACCCTTGTAGAAGCATTTTCCTGAGCAGTGTGGTGCCCAACGCACCCCATTCCCCCCTCCCAGTCCGGTGACACCAGCTGGGAGCTGCTGCTCTGGTTGTGCTGTGCACAGTGGGAAGACCTGACTGGGATTCCTCACCCACACCCCCCGCTCTCTCCCCGGAGCCAGTCAGCAAAAGCTCAGCATTTAATGAATGCTTCAACCTCCAATGTTCAACTTCCAGGCTGAAAACGTCCCACAGTAACACTTCCAGACTCTGAGCCAAGCTTTGGGAATCCCAAATCATCCCTGGGCTCTCCCTGCCTCTCCCACTCGTATCTGTCTTCCGGAGCTGCTCTGTCAGAGATGAGAGATGCCTCTAACGAGGCACATCCTCACAAAGCACCCGAGCTTCTCCTTCAGCGAGGCTCTCACTCTTATTCCCACACGTGCATCCGTGTGCATCTCCTGCCTGCTCTGGAAATCCCAGCTGGAACTGCACGCCACAGCAGTGGTAACGCTCATAAACTGATATGCTGAGAGGGAAAGGAGCTTTGTTTTTCCACGAAAGCTGCCTGAATGTCTTTGAGACAGTGAAACAGCAGGACAAATACCTGCGAATGCAAACGCTTCTCCACTTCCAAAAAACTGGAGTCTTCAAAAATGGAGTGGATGTGGCACATGAGGACACGGGTTAGTGGTGAGCGTGGTGGTGCTGGTTGATGGTTGGACTGGATGACCTTAAAAGTCGTTCCAACCTCAGCAACTCTGTAATTCCATGGTTCTGTTGATTCCATCCACCCCCTGCACCCCCTCCACGTTCCAAAAAACCAAGGCACTGACACATCCTTGCACAGAAAGCAAAGCAGATAAACAAAGGAATATGTGCAGCATTTTCCCCTGCCAGTCACGTTCCTCATCTGCCTGCCCTGAGCGAAGTTCAACACCTTTTTTTTTTTTAATATCAAATCATTCCTCCAACCACGCTGAGTAGAAGTTAAAACGACACATAAAACATGAAAGCCATAAAATGCTTTCCAAATATCCTTCTGCCCTCTCCATTTTGCATTTTGTTCAGCGTCTCAGCTGAGCCCATCTCCCTGTGACCCCTGTCGAAATGAGACTGGCAGCTCCTCGCAGCAAGCACGGGGGCACTTTCACACAGCCACAGCTGTGGCATTGAGCCAGCTGGTTTTGGTACTCACAGCAGTATGACCAATCCACTAAAGCAGACTTCAAAGTACTCAACGCTTCCCATCAAACAGAGGCTTTAGGAGTGCTGGGTTTGGGGCCTGGGTGGTAAATGTAACACCAAAGCTGACAATACACTTCAATTACTGGTATGTGATACTGAATTGCCAACATCAAGAGAAGCGGTGCCAGCACAAGTGCAGGGAAATAATTAGCATTTAATATTTCATCAAAATGTTGAATTTTTAAACATTGGAGTTGTCAGATTTTTTTTTTCATTATTATTATTAGTTTTAATTATTTAGCTGGTTTTACAGAGTCTTTGAGAACGGATCCCAGTGCCTCAGGTGGCTCTGGTGCCAACTGCTCACCAAGGGATGCCACACACGGTGTTTTTCAAGGTGCCAGCTATCAGGGAGCTGCTTAATTAAAACCTCTGCTCCTGCCTGCCACTCATGATTCATTCATGAGGAGAAGCACCTTCCCCTGAGCTCGCACCCTCCAGGGAGAAACCCAGCCCTTCTCCAGGCAGCAAGGACCGGGCTGCCCCACGCCTGCCCCACGCAGGTGGGGGTTCCCTGAACATTCCCTGAGCATTCCAGCACCGACACATCCCGGTGGGGCCCAGGGCCAGCCCAGGCGCAGGGACACGGCCAGGCTGTGCCCCTGCAGTGCTGCTGCTCCAGTGCCACCAGTCCCTCTGCAGTGAAGCCTCGCATCAGCCCTGGCTTCCCTTCCCTCAGCCCCAGCACAGCCCATTCCCCCTCGCACACGGAGTGTTCCCCACCTCCCCAAGAGCCAGAGGAAGGCGGAGGCGAAGCACTGCTCGCTCCCCTCTGTCCCCAGCAGCATCACAGCTCCGGGAGAGCAGCAGAGTTCGCCGTGACCCGGCTCTGGCTGACAAAAAGGCTTTTTTTACCCATGACGTGCACATGCAGCAGGAGCTGGCCCGCCTGCCAGTGCCGCTGGGAGCCCGGAGTGGCAGCGAGCAGGATCTTCCCTTCCCTTCCCTTCCCTTCCCTTCCCTTCCCTTCCCTTCC
>VZRQ01004567.1:171602-186262 GCA_013397975.1 Machaerirhynchus nigripectus | reverse complement strand
CCCTTCCCTTCCCTTCCCTGGAATCGGGGGATGCACCCCAACCTCTGCAATCCATCCCCACACCCTTCTCCACTCTGCCCTTCAGCATCCAAACACAGCGGGATGGGAGCGTTAGGAACAAGACACGCCGGCAAATCCTGGATAAATATCCTGCCAAAATTCCGACTTTTAGCCTAAAACCACCTCAGGACCTGCTTCTGTGCAGCAGAACGGAGCAGGCGTGTTCCATGAGTGTCTGTATCCGGCTGGGGATGGCACGGGAAGTGCCTCCCAAGCAGTCTGTTGCTAGGATTAAACACAGTGCTCAACAATTTTAATCCCTCTCCTGCTGCCACTTCCACAAGCACAGATTTCCACAGCTCCCCACACGGAGAGCTGGTGATGCAAGAGCTTGTGAGGGTTTTCAGAGCCCACTGTACCGAGCAGCCAGCAGTTCACCTGGAAACCAGGACATTCAATCGGATTCTTGTTTTCCCAGCTTCTAAGAAATAGATGGGGGAGCTAATATTAGCTCTTCCAGGAATAGTTAGGTGGCTAAAAAGAGAACAAAGGTGATAAAACAGCCTGTCTGTGCAGCTGCAGGTTTTATTCCTCCAGCCTGTCTGTTGTTGGCCTCGAGAGCCTTCTGCTGTCACTTGCTGGAGGCCTGGACAGAGCCCTCGGGTCAGCCCCGTGACACCCAGGGGCAGAGGGGACAGCAGTGAGGCACATCAGCCAAAGCTGATCTTGCTGGTGGGTTTGGGCCTTCTCCAAGGAGATGCTGTTGGTAAGGAAGGAAGAACCTCTGGCCAGCTCAAGTGGCTCTTCCTGGCTCACCTCGTTAGTGACCCCACATCGCTGCAGCCCAGGTGGGGAGCCGTGAGGTGGAACTCTCTGCGTTCCCCTGGAAGCCCTCACTGCAAAATCCCAAGGGGTTTCAGGGAACTCAAGGTGGATTTGCAGATTCTCTGCTACCCAAAGAGACAAAGGTGGGTTTGACCCAAACCCTAGCAGCCCTCACAGCTGCAGTGGGGCCCTGAGCTCCAGTGTCATCTCTGGGCAACCAGGGTGTGTTTGTCACACAGCCAAGCTCCTGCCAGCCCCTTTTCCTTGTTTCTGGTCCCACCACACGGTCCTGAACATGGGATCCCTGGGATCCAACTACTGCTACCCTTTCTGTGCACCCATTTCTTTAATTTTTAAATGATAAATCACCTGAGGGCTCAGTGTTCACTCTCAGTTCACCTTGGCCAGGAGAGAGAAAGACCCAACTCCACCAGAAATGGAAATGAAGTGGGTAAACTCCTGCCTGGCAAAAGCCCTGCTACAACTAGATTAGAGCATCAAAAACCACGAGTTAAAATTCCTCCTGGATGTTTCATTTTCAAGGAGCTGGATAACAGTAGGGAACTGTATAATTGCATAATTTGGTTCCATTTTCATGACTGCATTCTGCCTTTCTGGGCCACCACCAGGCCTGGCTTTAATGGTTTGCAAATTACACAGAAAGAGTCATAAAGTGTACTGAAGTACTAAAGGGCTTCATTTCCCTCTTTCTCAGAAACAAAAGTTGGACTGGATGAACCTGGAGGCCTTTTCTAACCTTAATGATTCCACGAAAGGCTTGACACATTGTGGCCTTATTAAGACCATCATGAATGTGCCTGCTTGGATGACTGTAATTACAGGAATTTAGGAGGGTGCTTTGTTTGATCAGCTAAAAAGACCAGGGAGCTGGAGGAAATGGAAAATGAAAGACCACTAGACACAAAACAGTTTTCCAGGAACCACATGAGAGGGCGTGAGCAATTGCTGTTTGTGGAAAGGGGTGTTTGGGACAACGTTAGCAGTGACAAAAACAGCCACTAACCAAAGACCATCCAACAGGGGTCCAAGGAAGACTGGGAACCCCATTATATGGGAGGTGTGCTCTTGGCTGTGCACCCAGGCAGGATCTGTCCCCTTGTCTGCAGTGCCCAGCTCTATCCTATATCCACAGCCATGCTCTGTCCTATATCCACAGCCATGCTCCATCCCATACCCATGGCCATGCTCCATCCCATATCCATGNTGCTCTATCCCATATCCACAGCCATGCTCCATCCCATATCCATGGCCATGCTCCATCCCATATCCACAGCCATGCTCCATCCAATATCCACAGCCATGCTCCATCCCATATCCACAGCCATGCTCTATCCCATATCCACGGCCATGCTCTATCCCATATCCATAGCCATGCTCCATCCCATATCCACGGCCATGCTCCATCCCATATCCACGCTCCCACAGGGAGCCAAGAGAGGAAGTCCTACCACACTGTGAGCAAGGTGGGCTCGCTCCACAGCACATTCTGAATTTCTCCATGGGAGACCTCTGTGCTGTGTCCCTCATTCCCCCACAAGCAGCCAAGGAAGGCAACACCCCGGAGCAGAACGTGGATATCACCCCCCAAAAAACCCCAACAACCACAGCAGCAGCTTCCAGTGCTTCAGTGTTAATTTATGGAGAGTAACAGCACACCAGCTATGGGATGCTGCCCTGACCCCAGCCACAGCAAGGGCAGAGGCTCCACAGGCAGGGCTGGCATTTGGGGAAAGGCAGGTTTGTTCAGGAGCACGAGCCTGGCTTCCCTCATTTTTGTATCCCTGCAGCTCTGCAGTGGGAGGCTGTGGATTTTCCCAGATGAGCCCCAAAACTCAAAATCCACCTCCTGCCCCAATTCCTGCGTAACCCTCCCGTGCAGACAGGGAACATCTGCCTGCACAGCTCTAGGAGCTGATGGCTGTAACACAAGGAAACAGCTTCTCTGGGTGGATTTTTCCCTTGCTAATTTGGACAGCTGAGAGCAAATAACAGCTCGGCACTGCTGCATTTCCCCTGCAACGGGAGCAGGCCTGGGAATCCCACAAGAGACGCGTGGGTCTGATCCTGTGATGAGTGTCTGCTTTGGATCAGCAATCAGCAAGGTACCTCGGTGCCCTGGTGCACAGCACTCCTCCAAACAACTCTCTGCATCTATCAGCAGCATCTGCTGCTAATAAATAAGGAGAAGCCAAGCTATCAGCTTGCTGCTATTTTTGGATGAGAAGCTTGTTTTGAAAGCAGAGGAAATTTCCAGCCTTCACAAAGGCCTTTAACCTTCTTTCTGTGGGAAACTACCTGCTGCACACTCCCACCAGGCGTACACTCACGTACAGAGTCTTTAAATTACCTGAAATGCTATTAGCTTCATTTCCAAATCAGAAGCTAAAGCACGCTTCCAGTGAGAGAAAAGAGGTTATAAATTAACATTAGCCACATAAACCCCACTCAGTGCTGCCGAGCTGGTGAGAGACAGATGAGCCATCAGCTGGTGGTGCAGAAGGGCACTGAGCAGTGAGGGAAAATCCCTTTTCCCGTGCCACTGGAGGCTGTTGGAGCGAAGCCACACGCTTTGGGATGTGGGCAACAGGAGTTTGCTCAGTCCCTGCCGTGCCAGCCCTGTGGAAACAGTAAGCTCAGATAATAAGCAGTGCTAAGGGTCAAAAAATCTGACATCTCCTGTCTTTATGGAGAGATTTGCACAAAAACAGGGAGCTCTCTTTCCCCTGCGAGATGCCCCACAGCCCAGTGCCAAAAGCAGCACTTGTGCCACACTCCTCGGGGTCAAAAATAATAGTGCAGACTGCAGGCTGGAGCTGGAGGCAGGCAGAGGGATCGCTCCTGTGAGGAACACAGCGCCTTGCCTTGTGGCACATCTAGCCCTGACACTTCTGTCTGACTAATCCATGAAAGAGATCAAGGGCCTCAAGCAAACCCACAGATCTTTAGTAATTCTCTCCTTGCCATCGAAATCTCAGGTTGGTTATTTGAGTCTTTTATCAGCACAGGGTGCTCCCAGCAGAGCTCTGCCAGCGCTCCTATCTCTGCCTGTGGGTCTCAAGGTGTGACAGGTTTTGAAGCCTGGCTCAAGTCGTGGATCCCCCAAAACTCTCCAAATGCTAATTTTTCATTCCTTTCCCTCAAGTGCCACCAGCCTGCGTGAACCTGATGTGAACCAAGCCCGAGGCAGGGAAGCACAGGGCTGAGGCACGTGAGCCAAACCCAACCCAACAGCTCCAGCCCAAAGGCCACTGTGGAGAAAGAACCCCAAACGAACACATGCTCTTTTTTTCCTACTCGAAACAAAGATGCAATTTTCCCCCTCAGTGTTGTAATTTGGGGGTCGGTGGTGAGGGCTGACTCAGGACTGGTGAATGCCTCGGGCTGGCAGTGCTGCAGGGATGGGGAAACCACCATGCCATGTCCTTTTTCTCAACTCTGGAGAGCAGTCCTGCAACCAGAGAACTGCAGGGCTGCGAGAGCAGCAAGGGACCACCCCAGAGGGGTCTCCAGTGACATTCTGCTGCTCCCCCCACCCAAAACTTCCCCACCCACTCCAGTGCCCCCCTTACCCTCCCTTCCCCCTGCCTTTGCCGAAGTGAGTACAATCTGGAGCCCTGAATATTCACCCTGAATATTCACCCTGTTCCAAAACCATGCAGGCTGTGGTTAGGGACTGAAGCCTGCGTCACTGTATCTGCACATCAAAGCCCTCGCAGCCACAGCATCCTCGGGGATGGAGAGGGAAGGAGCACAGCAGAGGTGACACAGGCTCTGCTTTGGCGTAGGGGGAGCTCCCCACTGAGAGTTCTGTCAGACTGTATTTAAAGATCTGGGATGCTGCAGCTCCTCCGAGCTTCCAGAATTCCTGCTCAGCACAAACCCAGCTCCACCAAGCCTCCTCCCTCCCCGGGCAGCCCTGCTCAGTATCCAGAGTGTCAGCCTGAGACTGATGTCAGGCTGAAATCTGCTGGCAAAAGGGGTTGTTTTTGCAGTTTTGTTTTTGCACTTTAAGTCTGCATTATCCACAGCAACCTGAACATTCCGATGGCTCAGATAACAGGATGCCTCCAGTCTGTGCTGAAAGGAGACTGTCAGAAAAGAGCAGCCCATCTCTTCCAAATGCCCCAAGATGCTCAGATCCTTTCTGGTTTTCCTCAACAGCCAAGTCCCCTTTTCCCCATCCCTGCTTCCCACTCCTCTGATGTGATCACCAACATAAATAAATAACTTGGTCTTTGGGTGCTAATTTCACCACCAGACACCCTCTGAACAACCTTTGCAGTCACTTTATGCAGAGCAGATGCTGGAGTTGTCTCTTCCCTGATGCTGGTGCCACTCTCCCCAAAGCTCCCATTGCCAGAGGCGTGCAGCTGTTTTTAGTTTAATTTTCTCCAGATCTTTCCAGCTGCTGGACTGCTCCACAATGGCCATGCCTGAGCAGGCAGCTCAATTCCAGGTGCCTCACCTCATGCTACCCAGCCAAACTGGCTTGTGGAGCACTAACAAATTTCCACAGAGAGAAGCCCAGGGCAGCAGATCACTCCAAGATGAATTTAAGCTGCCCATTATTCAGACTCACTTCTCTTGGTTATTGTTCAGAGATCCCTCCAAGACAGCACAGGGAGCACAGCTCATGAACCAGAGCCTGAAATGATTCACCTGAGGCGCCAGTTCCTAGAGCTCAGCACATTTCCAGGGCTTGAGGGCTGCCCAGCAAACCTCAGCTTCAGGAGAGACAGGGAGAGAATGCTGGGGTGACAGAGAAGGGTGAAGTCTGAGGCTGTGACCTCTCGGAGATGACACCCTGACTCCCAGCTCAGTTATACAGGAGTGCTCTGAACCCCTGAGTGAAGGATCCTGGCTGTCCGTGAGGAAGCCCATCTTCCTTCTGTCTGTCCTGAACAACCCATCCCACCTCCTTCAGACTCCTGCAGGACCATTTCACCCCCTCATCCCGCTGGATTTGGTGGAATGTGGATCTGCAGCAGCCGTGCAGAGGTGATGGGGCTGCCCTGCCCTGCCTGAGCTGCCGGGAGCACAGTTCCAGCCCCACATTCCTGTGAAAGCCTACACAGGGTGTGCTCCCCAGTCAGACCCCTTACATAACCAAGCAGCACAGTGTGAGCTGTGCCCAGCAGCTCCTGCTGCCTAAACCACGGGCCAGATTTCCCTTTGGGAGAATCCTCCTGCTTTCGGGACTGAGATTTATTCTTTGATGAACACACGACTCCAGGTGTTCATGTGGATACAGGAACAGAGCAGAGATCAGAGCAGGGGTGTGCACACACCTTCATCAGCACTTCAGTCTGTTTTCTAATATTTTGTAGATTTTCCCAATCCTTTTCACAGCTCCCAACAAAGAATAACCCATTAGCTGAACTCAAAAATAAACCCCAACAGCTTCAAGCTATAAATAACCAAGTCAGATATGCAGGATTCTGTAAACTCCTATCTTCCCCCTCCAAGAAAACAGGAAAGGCAAAGAGAAAGGGTGGAGTCAGATCCTTTTTTTTTTTTTAACAGCATGTTGCTGTAACAACAGATTGGAGTTCTGCACAAATCCTGTGCAGTGTCAGGGATGTGTCACACTGGGCAAGCCTGGAATGGTGTCTCAGGCAGAGGAAGGTTGGAGCTCCAGGCTCGCGGCAGGAAAACCACAGCACGCAGAGCTGTGTGACAGGAACCACGAGCCTCACTTCCCCAGGCACCTTTTCCAGACCTGGAAGGGGCTGTGGAAGTGCAAAGTGCTGCGGGTGGAGCGAGGGCAGAGAGGGGAGTGAAGAGAAGAAATCCAAGACAATCCAGCGCTGCAGCACTGATGTGCTCTCCTGTCTCCCCACTCTGCCGAGCCTGCACGAGCTGAGCATTGCTCCCCCACCTGAACAACTCCATCATGCCCAACAGGCTGGCACACCCCACGGGCCAGTGACTCCATCTCCTCAGCAAGAGGCCATGGAAGCCCCCTGAGGATGTTTAGGTGTCCTCCTCACAGGAAAACATCTCCATGACCAGCGTGGATGGACCCACTTGGAGGGGTGGAATTTGGTCACCCCCAGCTCCACGAGGCTGCAGGGGATGCTCAGCACCTCTCCTCAGCCCAGAGGGCTGTGGCCTTCCTGGCCTGGCCCCTGAGCACATCTCCAGGCTCAATACCCTGTAGGACACCTTCAAAACCTCAGCACTTCCCTCCAATCCACTCCTATCCCTGTTTGTTAATAAGAGCCTGCAAAGCTCATTTTAAAAATTATGGTTCTCATCATATTGAGGCATAACTGTTTCTGTTTACGAACGGAGCAAAGAAATGGTATAAATTATGCTCAAGAAAACCCTTTGGCACTTTAACAGGCATTGGGAAGAACCCATTTCAGAACAGTGTCTTATAATGGATGTCTCCATGGATACCTCTTTGTCAGCACCTCATTAGAGAAGAGCTGAGACACGTAAGAGTTCTCCTCTTGCATTTCAGAAGGTACCTCAAAAACACTAATTATGCAAATCTCCATCCTCTTAACTGATGGATACTTGGAAGTTCAGGTGACAGAGTGGGTAAGGTGAGCCCTGGTGGGAAGGGAAGGAAAGGTAATTCATTTAGACTCTCTTCTTTATGATTGCTGATGCTTCAACAACTACTGGGGCCACAAAACTGCTTCCCCCACACCTCCCCTCTTCCTCTTAACAGCAAGAAAACAGAAAGGACGAAATAAATGGAGATTCCAGGAGCAGCATGTGGGACACCCGTGGTGTTTGAAAGCAGGAGAGTCTGTGTGGCAGAACATCAGCAGGACCAGGCAGGACCTGGCAGCTGGGAGACACAGCCCAGAGGAGCGAAGTACTCACAGAGCAGGGACTAATTGGTCTCTGTAAGGACAAATACTTCAAATAAAACAATAATCCAGCTCTGGATGGAACATGGGAAGCCCAAGGCTGGCTTGACTTTCAGAATGGTACCAGTGGCAGCAGAAAGACAGAGACAGAGCCATCAGGTGTGTACTAGACACAGAAAAATCCTAGGAAATATGAATTGTGGGAGCTGGGTCCCACTGGAACCTGCAATTTATTGGTATTCAGCACTAACTGCACTGCTGAGCACAGCAGGTCACAGACACTGCAATCCCCTATCCTGGAGCAGCTGGGAGCCCACCCAGATCCTGCAAGGGCCTGGAGCCACCACAGGGAAGGGGCTTCTCCATCCCCGAGCAGTCCCTGACAGCCTCACCCACAGGAGGAATCCTCTGGGCTGCTCTCAGGTCTGACGTGCAGCGGCCCCGTGGGATCCCGTGCCCTCCGGGAGTGCCGGCACGCCGCTCCTGGCTGCACTCCTTCCCTGCTTCCCGCTGGGAGCACAGAAACAGGGAGCCCCAGAGCAGGGAAAACCTCCCACCAGCAGCCAGCCCGGAGTCTGAGCCCCTTCCCACAGCACCACAGCTCATCCTGCAGGGATGACTCCAAAGAGAACATCTAACCAAATCCTCAGGGGGATTAGCCAAGACAAGAGTTGCCTACTGGAATTATTTTCACTGGAGACCTTCCTGTGAGGTGCTTCTATTTCAGGCCAAGTTACTTTGAAAGCTCAGGAATGAAGTGGAGCCCTGCCAGGTTTCTCACATCCAGGACAAAGACAACTCAGCTGAGAAGCTGCAAGACTTGCACCAGCAATTGGGGTTCAGTTGTAGGATGGGGAAAGGCAGAAAGGCGGATCTGCACAGCAGAGTGCACAGGTAAGAGTCAGGGCCTGGGGATGTTGATGTGTCCCCAGCTGTGACTGGGACCAGCTCAGATCCAGCATAAAACTGGATTCAGACTAGGAGAGGTGGACGGGAACACCGAGAAGTGCCCAGGAAGGGAGCAGAGCTGGAAAATGTCACCTCCAAGCATCACCCTGCTGGCAACTCCCACTCAAATAAATGGCTGCCTCACACCCTTCTGCAAAGTTCACACAAAGCCCAGCTTACAAGTGTCAGCTCCAAATTTCAAGGTCAGTTCTGAGTGTCCCCATCATCCATGTCCACGAGGAGGATACAGGCACTTCCCAATCCCAAGGGAAGGGTGCAGCAGCCCGTGTCGGGCACACAGCACCAGTTTACTGTGCTTCGTTTCTTGATGGCCATTCCATGAAAATTCCTCTGCTGCTCACCTGCAAAACCCTCCTTCAACCCCTGGGAAGCTCAGGGTGTTGGTGGGAGAGAGGCAGCAAAGCAGGGAGATCTCCCTGTTTTCTCTAATCCATCAATGCCAGGGATCTCCAGCACTGCAGCCACCGGACCCACAGCCCTCCTGCCTTCCACACCTGGGCTGCATATCCACATCTGGGCTGCACATCCACATCTGGGCTGCACATCCACACCTGGCTGCACATCCACACCTGGGCTGCAGATCCACATCTGGGCTGCATATCCACACCTGGGCTGCACATCCACATCTGGGCTGCACATCCACACCTGGCTGCACATCCACACCTGGCTGCACATCCACACCTGGCTGAAGCATCCTGAGCTCCCACCCCACCCTGTCACCGAACGCAGGAATTGCAAACTCTTCTTTTTCTTCAGGGATTTTAGGGAAACAGCCTTAAGATGAAGGGAGGCAGGGTTGGATGGGGTATTGGGAAGGAATTGTTCCCTGGGAGGGTGGGCAGGCCCTGGCACAGGGTGCCCAGAGCAGCTGTGGCTGCCCCTGGATCCCTGGCAGTGCCCAAGGCCAGGCTGGACATTGGGGCTTGGAGCAGCCTGGGACAGTGGGAGGTGTCCCTGCCCATGGCAGGGGTGGCACTGGATGGGCTTGAAGGTACCCTCCACCGCAAACCACTCTATGATTCCATGATTTTTGACTGAGCAGGGACTGTACCCACATTGAGTAGACCAAATATTTCTGGTTTACGTGTCAGCAAACACCAGTGGATTTAATTATGCCGAAATTGGCTCCCTTGGCACCCATCTTCATTATTAGTCCTTTACCTGAGGCTGTGTGAGCAGAAATATTTTGAGTTTTTCCAATGACAGTTACTTGTATTTCTGTCATGCCAGAGAATCCCCCAGAACTGTGAAAAGCCCTTTACTTATCCCTGAACTGCAGCCACCCCAACCACGCGAGGTGGCAGCTCTAACACAACGCAGCCACCTGGGCACGAGAGGAGGGAAATTTTCCCAACCTATGACGAGAAGGAGAAATTAAAAAAGCTTCCTACAGCTTGTTTTTCATCCCTGAGACCTTCAGCACAGTCTCCCCAGCCCGGCCAGTGCCTTTGGGACGCTGCCATGCAGACACAGGGGTGGCTCTTCAGCAGCACAGAAAACGCAGCGGCTTTCGTGCTCTGAATGTGCTGAAAACAGATTTATTTTTTTTTTGGTCAGACCTTCAGGCTGGAGCCACAGAGTCAAGGACCCTCAAGGAAACACTGACGTCCTGCAGCTTGAGGGGAGCGTGGAGGAGGTGCAGGCAGTGCTCAGGCACAGGAAGGAAACGCTGCACTTTACACAGAGCGCGTGGGAGCCTCCAGTGCCGCTCGTTTTTTAAAGGGCAGACTTATGCAAACCTTGAGTTTTGAGCATTTTTTTCTCCCAGCTGCTTTCTCTAGGACTCTGGCTCAGAGAACAAAGCCTTGTCGTGCACGAGAAAGGAGAGGGATCCGTTCCTGACAAAACCTTCTTTATGTAAGGAAAATTCCCTCAGGGATTTCTGGCTCCCACCTCTGCTCCCAAGAGGAGCAAACCAGGGCTCCCAGTTCCAACCAAGCACCACTAAACTGTGACTCCCTGAAGATTCAGTGGCACAATTACACCGTGGGAGCTATTTTGAGCTGAACATCTCCTTTTCAGCAGGTGAGTGGCTGGGGTTAACCAAAGCCAGGTTCTCCAGATTGAACGCGACCTCAGAAATGCCAAGGCCTGAATAAAAAGGCTCCTAACCTACAGAGAGGGGAGGAGGGGAGAGCAGGTAATTCATTTCCCCAAATTCATTTCCTCCATGACCTGGAAGAAATCATCAGGCTTCTCTGAGTTTCACTTGCCTCTTGAGCCTCAGAGGAACGACAGCTCAGAGTCCCTGGGGTGAGGAGCTCTGTGAGAGCAGCCGTGCCAGCCACCCTCTGTGGATACTTCTGGGAGGTGACATCCTTTCTGTCACAGGCCTTCTTTTTATTCCCCCTGAATTTCCTCAATAACCACAGCTTTCAGAATACATTTTTTAAGACAAAGATGTGCTTGAATATTAATGCTATCGAAAAATAATGGGAGTTGAAAGTATGTCCTTGATCACGTCTAGACAGGACCAGCTATAATGGATTTCTAGGAGCAAGGTAGTGGATATAAATAGATTAATATTACTCAAAGACCTGCAACATCTCTATGCATTATCCAGAGAGGTGTGATCCTACAGCCCTTCATGATCCTACAGCCTTTCATGAATCTCTGCTGTCTAATGAGGAGTGAAGGAGTTGTTCCCTGGGAGGGTGGGCAGACCCTGGCACAGGCTGCCCAGAGAAGCTGTGGCTGCCCCTGGTTCCCTGAAGTGTCCAAAGTGAGGTAGGCTGGGGCTTGGAGCAGCCTGGGACAGTGGGAGGTGTCCCTGCCCATGGAAGGGGGTGCCATCTTTAAGGTCCCTTCCAACCCACTGACTCCCATGAACGCACCCCAAACTCCTCCTCACCAGTGCTCAGAGTGATCCTTGCACCAAGCTCACCATGCCAACCCTCCAAATTCCTCATTCACTGAGAAAAAGCCTCCACCAGGAACTGGGAAGGCTCGGTTTTTTTGGAAGGCTCAGCTGGATTTGAGCCGTGGGCCAAAGCAGCACTTGCTCCCCACCAAGGCCTGAGTCTCAGCGCTGCTGAGTATCCCAAACGTTCACTGAGCAGTGAAAACCAGGGAATCTCACAGAGATCCATCTGCAGGAGTCCGGGATCCCCTCCTGTGCTGCAGCCAGGCCCCATTCCCACAGGTTTGTCTCCCCAAGAGCAGCACAGAAATGCTGCTCTGGACCCACAGCTGGCTGGGTAAAAGCAGCAGTGTTGGCTCCAGAAGCGCTCACACTTAGCCAGGGTTCAGCAACATCCAGACCACGTTTGGCAAGAAAGAGGAAAAAATGAGAAAGGAAGGCAGAAAAAAATGAAAGCACAGGAGCAGGTTCATCGATGAGTTAAGGCTGTTTTAGGTACAAGCCTGGGGGAATTAGTTTAACACTCCATTTCAGCTTCTTTTTCCCATTTTCTTTTGCACCAACTTGCATCTCTCTCCTGTCAGACTTTGATGGCTTTATGTAACTGTTTAAAAATTGAACAAGCTTCTTAACTTAGGTTTAGAAGAACACACTTTTTTGCTTCTCTGTCTCGAATGCACATTAAGAATAAAGATTTCCAGAGAAAACAAGACCTTTTCCATCCTCTGACATCAGCCACTGGAGCACACAAAGCCAAGTCCTTGAGGAGTGGATATTTTGTACATTCTGTTCCAGCAGAGCCGGCGCATCTGCGGCCCCAGCGGGTTTTTACAACTGGGAGCTGGAGAGGAAGGCTCATCCCAGAGCAAATGCACAGGTTACCCACCCCAGCAGCACCCTGCAGTGGGGAGAGAATCCTGGAAAGCAGGACGGAGGGAATAAACCCAAAAGCTCGGCAGGGAGGTGTGGCAGGCACAGCCCTGAGTGGCACGAGGGGTTTGCCCCATGGTACAGCCTTGAGAAGCAGCCTGGGACCTGCTGCTACTGTGAGAATCATTTTTCTTTTCTTTTCTATTTTTTTCCCTTAATACAAGCTGAAAACATTTCTGCTCTGTGTGACTGGATGTAAAAGCTTGAGAAGAGCCTCCCCTCAAGGCTCAAAAAAACACAGGCAAATAGCCCCCACCCTCCTCTGCGTGTTTGCATTTCCTAATTACACCAATTTCTAAGCCAGAACTGTATTTGTTGATGCTTCAGGTTGGCAATGCTGATGGAAGAGGCTTTCAGGAAAGCCAATAAAAATATTCAACAGCAAGATTTGTAATTAAAGCTTTTTTTTTTTCCCTTGTGTTTTGTCTGTTAGAAAGTTCTGTGTTTGCAGAGTGGGCTCTTGAGGGCAAATTCTGCTTTTTTTGCTGTTTGCACAAGCTCAGAGCAACAGACCCAGCCCTGAGTGGTGCCAGGAGCTTTGTCCAACCAAGCACACAGCAGGGACATCTCTCCCTGGGCTGCTCTGCTCTCAGCCTGGAGTGAAACCACAGGGCCAGGCCTGCAAAAGGCACCAGGCATGGAATTAACCCAGCTCCAGTTGTGGGGACAATGGCAAAGTGCACCTGCTTCACAGGATCCCAGAGTGGGTCGGGATGGGAGGGACCTCAGTGGGCATCTGGTCCCACTCCCTGCTCCAGCAGGGCCATCCCAGAGCTCAGGGCTGTGTCCAGACAGCTCTGGGATATCCCCAGGGAGGGAAACTCTCCGGGCAATCAGGGCTCTATCACCTGCACAGGACAGAATTCCCTGCTCGTGTCCAGGTGGAACTTGCTGGGATCAGTCCCTGCCCGTCCCTCTGGAGCAGAGCCTGGGCCCTGCTCTGAGCCCTCCTTCAGACAGGTTGATAAAATCCCCTTCTCAGCTGCCTCAAAGTCACTTCTGCTCCTGGTTGTGGCAGCAGTGCCCACCCTCTGCTCCTGGTTGTGGCAGCAGTGCCCACCCTCTGCTCCTGGTTGTGGCAGCAGTGCCCACCCTCTGCTCCTGGTTGTGGCAGCAGTGCCCACCCTCTGCTCCTGGTTGTGGCAGCAGTGCCCACCCTCTGCTCCTGGTTGTGGCAGCAGTGCCCACCCTCTGCTCCTGGTTGTGGCAGCAGTGCCCACCCTCTGCTCCCAGCCATCCTGCAGCAGCCTCTTCCTGCTCCTGGAGCATCCCTGGTGATCCCAGCCAGCAGGGCCAGCAGAGCTCCTGCTGCCACCCTCCCCAGCACTGCTGTGCTTCCCTCAAGCCACCAAACTTTCCCCAGGGACCCGGCACTGCCACCCCAACAGCACACACCAAACCAAACACCTCGTACCCAACACCTCCCAGCGTGGGGCACCGGGATAAGGGGAGGCTGTGCCGTGCTGCCCTGCCAGGGATGGCAGTGCCAGGGCACAGCGAGAGCAGGGAGCTCTCCCCTATGAGAAGCAGCCCCACTCGCGGTGGTTCTCTGCTGTTTGGGGAGGCTCTGCCACGCCCAGCCCACGCCCAGCACCGAGCAGGGTGGGCTGGCAAACTCCAAAAATGAGCTGCTGGAGAGTGTGCCAGTCACGAGCACCGCAGTGCTTCCCCCTCGGCTGCTGCTGCTGCCGCTTCCCACGCCAAGCTGCCACATCCCCTCCAGGATGCTCAACCCTGCCAGGACCCTGCTCCCCAGGGCTCATCCCTGCCAGGACCCTGCTCCCCAGCTCGGCACAGGCAGCTGCAAACCACAGCACAACATCTGCCTTGCTGATTAGAGCTTAAAATTGCAAAACCCTGCCCCCAGCCCAGGCTGACGTGCTCTCTGCCCCCGTTCCTTACCCATCCTGCACAATTCCCCGAGGGATCAGCACCCCTGGGAGCCGGGCAGAAGTGCCCAGACCTGCAGGACCTTCTCCCCCTGGCACCNTCAGCCCTGCAAGGACCCTGCTTCCCAGGGCTCATCCCTGCCAGGACCCTGGCTTCCCAGCTCAGCCCCGCAAGGACCCTGGCTTCCCAGGGCTCATCCCTGCAAGGAACCTGCTCTCCAGCACAGCCCTGGCTGCCCAGCTCAGCCCCGCAAGGACCCTGGCTTCCCAGGGCTCATCCCTGCAAGGAACCTGCTCTCCAGCACAGCCCAGGGCTCATTCCTGCAAGGACTCTGCTCCCCT
>VZRQ01004567.1:127719-171572 GCA_013397975.1 Machaerirhynchus nigripectus | reverse complement strand
GGCTGCTGCTGCTGCCACTTCCCACGCCAAGCTGCCACATCCCCTCCAGGATGCTCAACCCTGCCAGGACCCTGCTCCCCAGGGCTCATCCCTGCCAGGACCCTGCTCCCCAGCTCGGCACAGGCAGCTGCAAACCACAGCACAACATCTCCCTTCCTGATTAGAGCTTAAAATTGCAAAACCCTGCCCCCAGCCCAGGCTGACGTGCTCTCTGCCCCCGTTCCTTACCCATCCTGCACAATTCCCGAGGGATCAGCACCCCTGGGAGCCGGGCAGAAGTGCCCAGACCTGCAGGACCTTCTCCCCCTGGCACCCCCGGCAGTTCCCTGGTCACCCCTGACCCTCAGCAGCCCCACGGAGCCTCCACCAGCACTGCTCAGTGCTCCGTGCCAAGCCAGAGTTACCCAACTTCTGCCCTACTTCTGCCCTGTGTTCCTCACCCTCCCTGCTGCTGCCCTCAGTCCCCAATTAAATCTGTGTGAGATTTCCTCAATTAGCCCCTTCCTGCTAATAGATGTGGAAAAAGGATGCCACAACAATGTATTCCCCTGGCAGTGGTTCAAAATACATCTCCGAATTAACGGTGAGGAGCGCAGGATGCAGGAACACTTTAATTAAACATAAACGTATAGGAAGCAGCAGTTAGGCTGGAGAAAGCTGATCTTGTGCTGCCACCACAACACTTCGTATCTCAGCCGTGCAGTGAGAATCCTCGTGCTCCCCTTCAACTGCCAGGCCAGTAAATCAGCACTGATCTCCCCTCCCGTGCAGCTGTGCGTGCTGATGTTCAGCTCTTTTGGAACGCAGCAGCATTCCACTGGCACAGCCTGCACGGGAGTCCCGCTGGAAAACGCGCCAGGAAAAGCATCCTGGAGCTTGAAACCTGTAACAAAACTTGGAGGGGGGAACCTGAGCGATAAAAATCCGTGTCTGGGAATTTTGGCAGGAGAAAGACTTTACGGACACCTTTGGAAAGAGGAGGAGCAGGACTAGAGAGCTCCCGTTTGGAGAACTGAGATGTTCTGATAGGCACTGGCAATTCTGGATGAATACAGAGATAATTTGAACACGATTTCTAATTGAGACGAAAACTGCCTGTGAGGAATGGGGAATGAGCCTGGGAATTGCTCTGCCCATTACAGAAGGCATCAAGCCTCTGCTCAGCTTTATAGCCCCCTTTCCCCTCATCCCAGAAAAGCACTGTGAGATAAGAAACTGCAAGGCTTCATAAAAAGGAGGCTTTAATCCAACGGAAGCCACATCTGCACACCTACAGCTACATCTGCCAGAGCTGAGCTCCTGCTTTATCTCCTCCCTTGGCCCAAAACAATCCTAACAGCTCGATAACGAACTGCAATTAAACACATCACTGCCGAGGGAGCTCGGGGTGCTGCCGTTACACAAGGAAGAGACACGATTATTTTAAGCCTGGTGCAGAGTAACTTGCAGCACGTTAAAGGAAGCCGGACCCCAGCCCTGCTGCAAACACCCAGGGAACTCCCGGGCACCAAGTCCCTGAGCACACAGCAAACAGCCACTGGGGTGATCTCGAAATTATTTAGGGCACTGCAGTGGATGAGGCTGTAATGAAAGGAGATGAAGACTTAAGCCCAGGCAGCATCTCTGCATGAGGTGGGAACCCAGCCCTCAGAGCTCTCAGGATCCCAGGAGAACACAGAAAGGACCAGGTGCTCCCCGTGCTGGAGATGGGCTCAGTAGAAGAAGGGAAGAGAACATTTTTTAACTCTTCTCCAGTATTTCTTCGTGCTCTGCCTGGGACCTGGATGTTAAAATTACCAACAGCTCTGGGACCAGAGTGCCACTTCTCAAACCCTCAGTCCCCTTTATCTCTAAGGAAGGGAATAACTCCTACCCCACTGAAATTACAAGCAGCAACACTCTGCTTGTCTCTGGAAAACACACTTGCTCTAAATATCTCTTGAGAGGCTCTAAACAAAAAGCTGCAGCTTCCCCTCTTGCCTCCCTCCCTGTTTGCTCCATGTACACCAAAGGCCTTCGTTTCCACCCTACTGCACATGTACTGGAGCTATTTTTGGCCAAGAGTGACGTGGCTTTGTTTGCATAACTGGGTTCCCACCTCATGATCTGCCGCTCTAATAGTCTGCAAAATAATAGCTGGAAAATGCCTGATTCCCAAAGAAGTGCCTGCAAAGTTCAGTTTGCCTTTATCTCAAGTCCAAAATAAAATTAAAAAAAAAAAGAGGAAACAAGCCTTCCTGCAACATCACTTATAAAACGCTTCGGCAAGATGTAAAATTATTTAGTGATGACCAGCTGGGGTGGGGGGATTCAATTCTGCTTCTGGTTTGGATGAGGGTATCAAACCAGAAAAGACAAGCCCAAAGTCACACAGGAAGAAAACCACTTTACACAGTGGAGCTTTAACAACTCCCGTCAACCCAAAATATCATCTGCAGGAAATGCAAACTTATCACTGATGGCTAAAAACAAAAGCACAGCTCAAAATAGCAGCATTTCAGATGAGGCAAATACGTCGGTTGGACTATTCTCAACTGTCAGAACTGAGCTGCAATCACAGATCTCTCTTGAGGAATATTTGGTATTTGTCCAGTATTAAAAATAAAACGGGAGCTATCTTAGAAAAGAAAGAGATGGCTCAAATAAAGAATGCATGGAAATAAATCCTGCGTACAGAAGGATCCAAGCTTCTTGCCCAAGCCCCAGCTCCTGGCAAAAGAGGGACAAAATCCATTTCTCCAAGACCTTTGTCACTGCAAAGCACTGCAAAGGTGGGATGAGAGCTGCTTGCAGCCCCTGTTCAGCTCAGTCCCCTCCCAGCACTACGCTGACGCTGATCTGACACGTGCACTGCTGCATCTGAGCACCTCGGGCACACCAAGCACCCCCAGCACAGCAGGTCCCCTTTAAACAGACAAATCACTTCCTGGCCACAGTGGGACACGTTTGTTTCTCCAGGCAAGGCCAAAGCCACCTCAAAGTTTGGAAATGTGTCGGGAGGCAGAGCTGAGGAGCACCCGTCACGCAAAGAGCAGCGGTGGAGTTATTCCTGCTTTTAGCTGAAGTCCTTGCACGAGGAGGAGTGTGAAGGGAGCCGTTCCAGGGACTCATCCCTCCTGGAGGAGCCTGCTTCCTGGGCATCCCACTCCAGCTGCAGTTGGCAGCAGCCCCTTTGCTGGCCTGCAGCAACTGTTCTGCTTCCCCATCCCTCCCCAGATCCCACACAGCATCCCTGGGGACAGCCCTGCACGGGACCCCAGCAGGCTGGGGCAAAGACAGCCAGGCTGAGCTTGGAGATGTGCAGGAGAAACAGCTTCACCCGGGAAGCCCGTGCCCAAGCAGCCCCCCACACTCAGCATGAGTTAAACCCGCTGCTGAGGGCAGGAGTGGCCCCAGGCCAGTGGCCCAAGGCCCTCCAAAGGCGGTCCCAGTGCTGTGTCCCCAACAAGGGGGGGGTGTCTCTGCTGCTGCTTCACAGCGGTGCAGTCCCTGCAGCATCCCCACTGCCCCGAGGATGCTGCTGCACGTGCTGGGACACACAGCCTGCCTTGGTGCTGGGCTGGCTAACGGGATTCCACGCTGGAACAGCAGCTCTGCAGCCAGCTGGCATTCCACCTCTCTTCCAGTGGCACAGCAGTGCAGTCCCTGATCCCATCACAGCGGAGCTACCATGAAATGTCTATTCTTGTTCCGATAAGACTGATCTCTCAAGGTTTTTGGACAACAGGATAATATATTTCCCTAGATATTAGAGACTGAAAGAGATTTATTAAGGGAATTATTCTCTATATTCTGTGCAGTCCATTAAGAGATGAAGCTTTCCCTGCTCCATCGAGGAGCTCATTGCAGGCCATGTGACTGCACTAATGTAATACCCAAGTCCCCTTTGCAGCCTCTTATCCTGTTCATTTTGTGCTCCTCCAAGTACAAGCACAGTTTTGGGTCAATATCCCAGGTTCAATTCACGTGTGAAAACCTCTATAATTCTGCAGGACAAAACCAGGGGCTAAATTAGACCCCTTACTCCTACCTTTGGTACTGGGGACAGCTTGTTACCAAATCCTACTTCAGCTTCCTGAATGCCAAGTGCAGAGCAAAACCCAGCCAGAGCAGCTGCACTTTCCCTGTGAGCCCAAATTTCCAGGTGCCAGCCCCTTGGCAGCGTGGGCAGGCGCTCTGTGTATGAGCACAGCCCCTGCAAACTGCACGAGCTTCACCCGGGATCAACAGCTCGGGGAGAACAGCTCAGGGGATGGTCCCACGTGCTCCTTCCAGGGTGTCAACAGCACCAAATCAGTGCTCTGCACACGGGGGGGTCACACAGCTCCTCACAGGAGCAGGACAGAGCTCCTCCCTCCCCGGCATCCCAAGGGAATTGCCCTTGGCCATGCCGGGCTGGAGATGCAGTGAAGCACTCAGAGCTCACCTCAGAGTCCAGGGATGCACGCTCGTGGCAACCACTGCCCTTCATCCCTTGGTGACCTTCTGGGTGTATCCACCCAGGCAGGGGCTTCAGCAGCACCTCTGTGGTGCATCTCAAACCTGATGCATCTCAGAACCTCAGCAGCTACAGAGGACATTCTGCAGCTCTGACCTGTGCTTTTACCTGTCCCTCCCAAATTTAGCTCCTCCTCAGCTAAATACTGGTGACACCACAGCGGCCTCAAATCATGAACGCAGCCAGGGCTGAGGAGGCACTACACAAGCATTTGTTCCATATTTACTCAGGGATTTTTCATGCTACACCTACCACGGATTTCAGTTTATTGGGAACACAGTGCACTGGGGAAGGGCAAACCACAGAGTCTATACTGCTGCCAAGCAAAATGTCATTAAGGTTTTAGCAATGCAACACAAATTGAGTTTACATTAAAGCTTCTTTTGTATAAACCATATCCCAGAGTGAAACGCAGTGACAGAGCTGAGTAATGAGTTGAAGCAGAGCAATCAAGGTGGAACTACTGAGCAATAGGAGAAAGAGCCATTCCAAAGTGCTATTTAAAGTTAGGCTGAGAGCTCCATCTGAACTCTAGGAGTGATTATGTACAGTCACCACTGCACACACATTTAATGCCGTGTAGGATGCAGTACCTACCACCTGCAGCTGCACAGAGACACCCCGAGGTTCAATGGCTCTATAAAAACCACCATGAGCTGGAAGCTGAGATTCTTCTTAACGCAGACTTACACATAACTGCTGAAGAGCTGAGAAGTCTGAACTTCAAATCCCTCTTGTGCTACCCAGCACATAAAGCCACAACTCAAAGGTGACCATTTGTCATTCTCCTTGGAAGGATTCAGAGTTACTGAAGCCCTGTTTGACCCCAGGAGTGCTGGAAAACCCCTGTGTTATGGCACTGCTGGAGCATCACCAAAGCCATCAGGGGTTATGTCCCCCCAGCCCTGCTCTGCACAAAACCACAGCACTCCTCAACGTTTCTCTAAACAACCAGAGCGTGCTAAGTTTGGAAGTAGCACTCATTTCTAGTTCCAAGCTTCCTAACGTGTGCTTTGCACAGCTCCTCACCCCAGTCCCCGGGGAGCGAGCCCAGAGCAGGGCCCGTTCGTGCCAGAGGGATGCAAATGGGCTCGGGGCTGACCTGGAGCTCCCAGCCCCAGCCCTGCGTGCTCTGCCCAGCTCCCAGCCCACAGCAGATGCAGCCCAGGTGCTCAGAAGGCTGCAGGGACCCTTGGGCACTCCTTGCACGGCCAGACAGGGCTGGATCCCAGCACTGCCATGTTCTGAGGTGCAGCCCCTGCTTCCCCCTCGAACGAGCAAGCCAATTTTGATTTATTTTAACGACAGCACGCAGACAGAGTTTTTCAGAACTTGCAAAAGAACATTTATAAATGGCTAAACATAAAAAAAAAAACCCCAAAAAAGACTTCAGAGCACTGCTAAGTAGAGCAACATAATAGGTTTATCAAGATATAAAGCAGCCCTCCCCAAAATTTACGTCTCAGACATACCCTGCCAGCAGAAGTACTCAGTGTTTAAGATGAGGGAAGGGAGATTCAACGAGGATTTGTTTTCCTGGCAGCCCTCCATACGTGCACATAAACCTCTTGTAGCAGCACACTGATATTTAAACTAATTAGCACCAGGAAAGCCACGGGACTGTGCTTTTCCCCCAGCCTATTCCCAGGGACACGAGGGCTCCGAAATGACTGCCACCACACCCCGCTCACGTCCCGAGGTGCTGCAGCCCAGGAGCCCCAGCACGCTCCCCTTCCTGCCCAGGCACACAGGAACACGGGGCAGGACACTTGGCAAAGGGAAAAACAATCCCCCCCCTGCCCAAAGTGCCCACTCAGCACTCCGAGAGAGGATAAAAATAGCAGGCAGGAGAGCTGGCCCTGAATATCAAGCAGCATTCCCTGCTCGCTGCAGCACAGCGAGAGCAAGAGAGAACCCAAATCAACTTCCCCTTCACTCTGTTCTCCTGGAGGCTGCACGCTGCCTGAATTTCCTATTGCTCACAAACACAGCCGCTGGGGATTTAGCTCTGGGGAGCTGCAGGCTGGCACATCCACCATCATCGCTCTGGCAACCCCCCACCAGCCTCTGGAAAGAGCTCCTGACTTCCAGAGGAGAAAGGACAGGCTGGGGGGGTGGGTTTTGTGAATATTCAACACCTCTGCACAGCAGGCCTGCCTATTATTAGTATAGGGGATGTCAAAGAAGCTCCTCTCATGCAAAGTTTCCAGTCTAGCTAATTAACAGTGGCTTCCTGCAGCATATAAATTTGGGCTTTAGTCCCTTGTACAAGAGCACGTGGGGCAGAAGGGAGGGAAGGAGCAGAGAACAGGAATGGCTGCAGTCAGCTTTAAGGGCTGGAAATTAAATCTCTCAGCACAGGTAAGACAGAGAGAACTGACACACATCCACACCCTGAGAGGACGCTTCCCGTTTGAGGAAGGACTGAATCTCCTCCCGGAGCACATCCCCAGAGTATCTGTCTGTGGAAAAAGCTGAGATGATTTTGACTGGGCAGCTAACAAGAAGCAAAAAGTTCCCTCACAAGGGGCAGCAGAGGCCAGTGATTTGGGTCAGGGTGGGACTGTCACCCTCTGCTTCTGACATCCAGAGCATAAAACTTCTCCCAGCACCGCTCTGGGGCTGCAGAAAGCAACTCACTGCTCGCCTTGCCCCAAGGATCAGCCACGTCCCAGCTGGCAGGACCTGCCTGAGGGTAAATCAGAGGCATGAGAGATGCTGAGGGTCCTCTCAGGGCACTCTCAGGGATTTCTGCTGCAGCAAAGTCTGCACTTCGGGGCACCTCGAGGTCTCCTGCAAGCTGGTCTTGATTGTGCCAAACTGCTCCCATAAAAGCAAAGGCCCTGAGTGACCTAAGTGCTAAACCAAAATGCTCTGCACATAAACTGCTTCAACACAGAGTTTTCTCCAGGCTGAAGAGCGTACTCTGGACAAAAAATTAAAGACTGAAAGCTTTTAGAAATCTGACCCTATTTACTTTTTACCTGCTTCTTAAATTAGGAGAGAAATTTAAAAAAAAATTGTATGGCTCCACATGTAGCAGCCTCCAGTGCTTCAGTTTTCTTATTCCCACCTACAGAGGAGGAACAATAACTTTATCTACTCCATAAAAGACTTGTGCAGCTCGTGCCCAGACTTGCAGACGCTCTTGTTAGGATGGCTGGGGAAGGACTGACAGGAGAAGGGAGCCATGAGCAGAGGGAGAAGCCCCAGGCTGTGCCTGCACACCGGCACTCACGGGTGGAGAGGAGATGGAGCACAGGGTCAGACACTGCCCCCTCTCCTCTCCTGCCACCACCACAGCTGCATTCCCCATCCCTGCTCTCTGGACAGAGGGATGTGTGCAGCCAGCTGCCAAATGATGGCCACTGCTACCAGATGTGACAAACAACAGGGACAAACTGTGGCCTTGACCAAGGGGGTTCCTCTCTGGGTTTAGGATCAGCCCCTCAGCCCAGACTTCGGGGTTAGCAGGTAGCCAAGAGCTGCCCTTTCCAACTCACTCATACAACTACCCACCACCAAAAAACCCAACACCACAAAACCACCACCACCACACCCCTTCCCCCCAAAAAAGAAGGGGAAAGGGGAATGTCTTTGCCAAAATCTGCACATTGCACAGAGCAAAGAATAAACAGGCTCTGAGGGCTCACAGGGCTCTGCAGTTCTGAAGGACTTGCAGTGACACCAGTGCTCTTCTTGCACAACCACCCTCAGCCCTCCGAGGGACTGGTGCCCCCAAGACAAGCCTGATGCTTTGTCAGTCTCCTCCTGCTCTCTCTCTCCACCTCAAAATTCCCATTCGAGATGGAAATCAGGCACAGCTCCTGCAGAAGCCTGGCCTCTGCTTTGCAAGGATAAATCACTGCTTGCTGCACTGCTCTGCCACCTCGCTGGTGTCAGCTGTCAATGAAAGCACCTGACAAGAGACACCCAGGCCCACAAATCTCCCCCCAAATTGATAAATCTGGCCAGACCAGAAGCTTCTTTCTGGCCAAGAGGTGATTTGCAGCCCTGCAGATCTTCACTGAGCTCGGGGCAGAGGTGACAGATGAGTTTTCAGTGCTGCTGTTGTGAGCCCATCTATGCACCCAGCCCCTGCAGCCCTTGCACAGCACCTCTGATTTCCAACCCCCAGCACAGCTTTCAGAGCTGCCTGTCTGCCATCATTTAGCAAAAAGCTGCTTTATGAACAGACCTCCCCAGGCCAGGCTGTGTCTCAGGGGTGCACGAGGCTTTGGCATGGCCGTGCCTGAGCCCAACAGCACCCACAGATCTCTGTGCTCACGAGCAGCTCACTTCCCCTTCCAGCTCCACATCCTTCCCAGCCATCACCACAGAGTTTCTTAGCTGACCTTTCCCAGACTTCAGCAGGGTGTTTGGCTTGCTGAGGTTTCAGTTTTCCACAGCCTCTCTAGGGGTCTCTGATGTCAGGCTCTGTTTGCAGTCTGAAACAGGCCTGGCTTTATCAGGATGCTCAGGGCACAGATAATCCAGGAGCAATTTTGTGTCAAAACAGCACCTTGGCCTCCAGGACAGCTGTGAAAGCTGCAAAGGCCCCTCTTAAAGGATTAATAAAGTGATTCATTAAGGTGTAATAAAGTGATTAATTAAGGTGGACCAAATATATCCACGCACTGGTGAGTACCAGATCCCGAACATGGACACAGCAAATGGATAACACACCTGAGCCGCTCCAAGGCAGGGCTTGCACACTGCACAACAGGATATTTCACTGCTCTACTGCTCTGCAGCCACCTGCCTCCATCCTGGCCCCAAAGACAAACAGCTCTATTGGATCGGGATCATTTCATCTGCCAGGAAAACTTTGTTCAAAGCTTCAGATGTTCAGCTTGTCTAAAACCAGAACAGCCTTCCTGAGCTGAAAGAAGGAGTTCATGTCTGGGCAGCAAGGCAGGACCCAAAGGGAAGGAAGAGAAGAAGAAGGGCTGAACTCCTTGTCTACCTCTCCTCTGCCTTTGTACCTCAGCCCACAAAAACTCAGCAAAGAAAGCAGAAGTGATGCAAGACGGAATTCCAGAAAGTCACAGGCACCCCAAACTCCAGCAGTCCATCCCTGCAGGCGTTCCCTGGAAACCAACACCCAGCACAAGGAGGATGGAGCAGTCAGTCTCACTCGCTGCCAGCTCACTGCTCCTGTGATGGAAAAACACACCCAGAGGCCAGGGCCCCTCTGGAAATCCCATTTCAGGAAGGCAGTTAAGCAGATATCAAAGGGGAGAGGAATACAATAAAGGTCTGGTAAGGAAGGACAGCGGTGGGGCGGGAGAGAGCCGCAGAGACACAACCACAGAAGGTCAGTTCCCCTCTCCACTCCAGCAGGGAAATTCCTGGCTCCCAGAGCATCCTTTGTTCGTGTGCCCTGCAGGAATAACAAGGGCTAAATCTCTTCTGCCGTGCTCACTAGACAACTCTGCCTGCATCACACTGCAAGCTGGAACATCTGGTGGGTACCAGTGAAACCCAGACTCCTGAGCACTGCAAACCCAAAACACAGCCACGAAATAACCAAGGCCTCCAGACTTCAAACACAGGGCACAGCAAAGAAACCAACCCCCCACCCAAGCAAGGAAACATATCAGACAAATGATACAATTTTTGCCATCTTTTCTGAATTTTTCCCAGAGAAAAAGGTGAACATCCCCAGGCCCAAAACAGCTTTTACTTCCCCCACTAGAAGCATCGTTCACCAAAAAAGAACCAAGTGGATTGTGCCTATATTTGCAAAACACTTTGGGAAAGAAGCAGTGGCATGGATTTGTCACTGAGCTGCTGCTGGGAGCAGCACCAAACCCAAAGGACACGTGGCTAAAAAGGGAAGGAGAAAAAATAAACCCATCAAAACCACGGAGCAGATCTGAAGGCGATGGGAAACGTCACAGTTCCCTCCACCTGCAAGGAACACTCAGCCACAGGCACAGGAGGCCCAGTGGACGCCCAGAAAGCCTCTGCTATACACTGCCTGGCCACTGATTTGGGGGGCAGGACAACGCATCTGTGCTTTCATTGCTACAAAATAATAACCAACCAAAAAAAACCACCCCCATCTGCGGCTGAAGGACCCAGGGATTGAGGAAGCTGTTAGTCAGGCATGTGGTTATAAACACAAAGGCCCAAGCAGGCAAATCCCAGCCCTGAAGCAGGCAGAGGCACGTTCCACACAGCTCCTTACCCTACTGATCTGCAGCTTCTCAGCTCCAGGCTTGAAGAGGTTCCACCGACGGCCACCGTTCCTGCAGTTCCCGCGCACCTTCAGGGTCTTTGAAGCCTGCTCGTTCTCAGCTGCCAGGAGAAAATCCACGGGAAAAAAAAAGGAATGACAAAAGATAAATGCTGTGCTTTAGCTCAGGCTGGGGGCGGAGGCTGTTCTTTTAAATGAAAGAAACAAAATTGTTTGCAAGAGACTCATTCAACCTCTCCTTTAGAAAAGGAGAGCAGAGAGTATATTTAGGTGCTTTATTCAGTGCTCTTGGGATACAAGAGAAATAGTGCAGCTTGGATACTACAAAAAGGCAGAGCCGGGAGCCACATCCCCAGGTGGGGTCAGCCCAGCTGGGTGTGGAGCCAAGATGCTCTGCCAGGAGCTCCAGGAGCAGGAGACCCTCACCAACCTGCCCCGGTGTGCACAGAGCAGCAGCTCCCTGGGTCACAACTGCTCCGGCAGCAGCACCTGCAGCAATCCCAGCTGCACAGGATGCCAGGCCTTGGGAAAGAAGCAGGTCCTCGAATTTACACACAAAACAAAAATGGGTAAGCCCATAAAAGCTGGTTTTTTAAGGAAACTGGGCTAGCTCTCAGGCCAAGCCCTCACAGATGCAGTTCTACTCTAGCTTTGAGTGATACCACTCACGCCAGACCCCAGCCTGGCCTTGCAGACAGCACCACCCAGGCACAAAGCAGCCTGTGAGAAAGAGGCAAATGAGCTCTACTTTTCCTATCAACCCAAATTTTCAGCTCCACATCCTATCCCTCTCTTTTTGGGGTGAAGCTGCTGTTTCTGTGTGAGAGCAGAGTTTTCCCTCCCACATTTGGCAAGCTTAGGTTTTAATCCCTTCTTCCATCGGGCTCTTCACATCCCCTGGCCTGGAGGGAAGGAAGCAGAGCTGAGCACCACTGGTGCCCCCACAGCAGCTGCCAGCACAGGTCCATGTGATCCAGGCAGTGCACATACATGGTACCTGCATCCCCACTGGTGGCTCCAGCACCTGGAGGCTCCTCATCCCAGTCCTGGAGCAAGGATCTACTACAGGAAACAGCCACGTCCTGGAATTCTTCCCTCAAAGATGCACAACACTAAATTTCTATTTCCTGACATACCTCTAACCCAGGCAGAGGTTTCAGACTGTGTCAATCCTGAAGGGCTGGAGACCAGCATAAATGGTTGCAGGCTTTGGGAGAGTGGAGACCCCCAAACCAAACCGGTGGGGGCTGTGCCCTGGCCAGACCTGAACGCAGCAGGGCTGGGGTGCTGCTGCAGGCTGCCCGGGCAGCCATCCTGATTTTCTTCCAGCGTTGCTGGGAGAGAGATTGCACTGAGACCTATTTCCTCAGTGCTGATGCAGGCAGCCTGCTGCTATTTTTAGCAGCCCACATTTCACTCCGGAGACTCTTGGAGAGCCAGGCTGCAGCGCGGTGCCGATTATAGCAGGAGGCTGCTGGCGGCTCCGGGCGCTGGAGCAGCGCTGGGAGCGGGATGCAAACAGGGAATGCTCGCTCTGAGGGGGGTGTGCGAGTCCCCCCTGCTGGGAATGTGTGCACCCCGGCAGCAGAGCCATCAATTCACAGCGCAGGCAGCCAATTTGCCTCGTCCTCCCCTTAGTTCTTCCTAACCCTGATGTGCTGCCACCATCCATCAGGCGCCCGGATCCCCGGAGTGCTCCCAGCACAATCTGGCAGCGCTCCCGTGCTTGCCCGTCGCTAAATCACAGCATTCTTCACGCCAGCGGTGGCCCTTCAGGAAATAATTTCCTTTCTCTCATTATCAATCTTTTTAATTAGGAGGTTCAAAAAATGATGTCATCTATTCAGCCGTCAGCCAATTTACGAGACCCTGCCAGCAAACACGTTCCACGGTGCTCTCTCGGTGTCACTGTGAGCAGGACAGATGCAGAGAGGTCATCCCAGACCTTGGCTCACGAGATTCCCTCCTTCATCATGAGAAGTACCCAAAAAAAGCCCCTTACTTCTCGCGTTTCCAAACAAACATCAGACTGGAGTTGTGATCTCAGTATCCATCACCACTCACCACCTCCAAAGGCTGAGTACTCGGTGAGTACTCACCACAGAGGATTCCTAGAGGACAGAAATCCAAGAGAAAACTACCCAACATAAACTCCCACAGCAGCTGCTGAACAGCTTTTACACCTCACGTGCCTAGCCCTGTTCATCCCCTCATAACCAGATTATGGGGACTGTGTTCAGAGGCATTAAAGAGAGAAAACACCCTTATTCCACAAACACACTGTGCACAAGATCCTATTAGCCAGCCAGAAACTCCTCAGCACGCGGCTACCGGAGCTCCCTCACCTGGATGTAACCAGCATGGATGCAAGCCCCATTCCTGACTTTTCCACCCCTGCCTGGCTCTGCAGGGTGGGTGACACCCAAAACCAAAGCTGGCAGAGAAGAGCCACTCACCTCGCCTGCGGAGCAGGTGCTGCATGCGCCCTCCCACCTGGTCCAGCCCCATCGGGGTGCTCTGCGAGAGGGGCTCGGAGCGGCAGCGCTCCACCAGGACCTTGAAGGCTGCTGCTTGTGGGGACGGCTGCGAAGGGTGAGACGTCGGCTGCCAAGAGAAGGAGCACAGAAGGATTTTACCAACGGGAGTCGAATCTCGGGCAAAGCAACCACAGGACATACAGTAACACAGAGAAATCCCAAGACAGTGCAGCACAGCTCACCGCAAGCTGCACCCGGTGCACTTCTGACTGCAGGACCTGCTGGCCCTGGTGTGCAGCCCCCAGTGCCCCCACTGCACGGGGCTCAGGCCTTGCACAGCTTTGAGCCCAACACTTCCAGGGGCACTGAGCATCCCAGGAACTCGTGGGAGTAACCCTGACGGAGACCCACTCGCTGCCCTGCGCTCTGGGGCGAAGCTGCTCTCCCATTCCCAAGTCCCAGCAGGAGCACGCACGGGGAAGGAATCAGCTTGTGCTGAGCACCCTGCAGCAGCGAGGGCTGGCTGCTTCCAAGGGACAGCAAAGAGCAGCCACACTGCTTGGCAGCTCACTGATAACAACAGCTAACAAGATATGTCCTCTGCACCCACAGCCTATGAAGTCTTTACTTGAATAAAACCACTGCAGTTGGATGAAGCACCCATAAAATGGACAAATACCTCGGTTATACCTTAATGCTTGGGAACACTAATCCAAAGAATTGGCATTTACAGCTAAGTGGAGAAAAACGTTGGCGTTTTCATCACTCCAACTTTTACTATTCTATTCCAGGAGGAAAAGTTCCTGAAAATGACAACTGTACTGTGACATTTTGCAGAATGGAACGTTCTTCTTAAAAACATCACAATTCAGACTCCTACTTTTCATTTTATTCTCCGTGACATGTGACACCATGGAAGGCTTGTGTATAATCTTGGAGTCAAGAAATCAGAAGAAAAATCATTTGACAAAGGTCAGGTTCAGCAAACAGGAGCGTTCCTCTCTGGGAGGTTTCTAGGCTCAGTCACAGGCACATCTGTCACACTTCCAGGAGCCTGCTAATAACTGGGTGCCTGGGAGGGTTTGGTGTCTCCATCCTCAAGACTCCAGCAGCTCGTTTTCACTGATGTGCTGTTATTTCCATTTACAGATGAAGAACAAAGCAGACAGGCTGTAATTACCCCAAAGTAAAGCTGTGGATGAATTAAGGCTCCATCTCCCAGCACCAGCATCATATCCAGGGAGGCAGCACACTCCTCTTGGCAGGGTAACAGCCGCGAGGAGGTAAAAGCCAAACAAAACCTTCCTTCCAGGGAAGTTTTGGACACGTAATCCCTTTAGCACAAGGCCAGCAATGCCCAGAGATGCCCCTTCCCAGCCCTGCTCTGATGCCTTGTTGTAACTTTTGAGGCTGGGAATGAGACAGAGGAAAGACACAGCATGTGTTTATAGAAAACATGTGGAAATCTGAATTATCCATGTGTTCCGTGGCTGGTTATATACACATGCAAAGCCTATCAGCTTTGCAAGCTCAACCTGCCTTTCCCTGACAGTGTTAAAAATACGTTTCCCAAAAAACCCTACCCCACTATAGGCAGCACTAAATATAGGCTTTAATTCAAGATTTTCCTAGCACCTCCTGGTTATTATGAACACAAGAATCTGAGCAGCTTGCAGATAGGCTTTAGAGGTTTTGTCTCCTCTAAAAATAAAATGATTGTCAGACACAACCACATTAAAAGCCATAAATACCCGAAATCTTCATTCTGCAAGTAAATTGCACCTCGCTGCAGACAGGAATACAGCACGCTTTTGGCAACAGCAGGATTTAGAAAGTAAAGTACTATTTCTTCATTTGGAAGGACTATCAAGTGTTGTGTTACAGCAGGCTGAGACACAACCCAGGAGCTGAATAACCAGGAGATGAAGAAAGCTCTGAAGATCAACTCTCCCAGATACCATTTCCTGGTCAGTGTCGTTCAGCAGTGGGAGGGAAGGGATAAATCCACTCAGCAATCCCATCTCTGCAGCTGCTCCCAAGCTAAAGGTCGCTATGAACTTGCTGGGCATCACCTGCGATTTCTCAGCAAACACAGCAAAGGGAAGTTGCTGGATGTTCCTCTTGTGAAAAGGCCCTTGGAGCTGCACTGCAGCCAAACCCCAAAGCTGTGGGAGGATCTGAGCTATGCCCCAGCTATCAGGCAGCAGATCTGCAAACCCATCCCTGGCATGCGCGCGCTCAGGCAAATCAGCAATCCTGCGCTTCCAGTCGGACCCACCGCGCAGGGAGAGGCTCCTTTTCCCACACCGAGCAGCTGTGGCATCCCAAAAACCTGCTAATGCCCTGAAAGCACCACATTCTGCACCAGGGACAGCCTTTGTGGCACTGGGACAGTTTGGATCCCGAGTCCAGGACTCGGAGGAACAACCTCCACAGCTGCTCCAGGGAAGCATCTGCAGCGATGCAGGAGTTTGAGCACAGAGCCCCTTACAGAGCCCTGAAACCAAACAGAGCATCCCCTCGGCCTGGCACCTCGTCCTGTGGGACACACAGCTTTTGCTCAGGCTGACAAGCCCGTAGAAATCTCCTTTTCACACTTCTGGCAACCCTAATTCCCCCAGAGGACGGCCTCGCAAACCCAGCCGGGGTCTGTGCGCAGCCACAACAGCCAGAAGCAAGCTGCAGCCTGCAAACCCTTTGGAGATAAAATTCTGAACCCCAAGGAAAAAGATTAGGCTTTCTGTTCTGCAAAAATAACCTCTTATTTCCCAAACAAGCCAGCAGAGGGCACAGAAAGACTGCGGTGAGAGCCCCCTGCTCTGTCACTGCGAGGGTGACACCAGCCCAGAGGCTCCGAGATGCTCCCGGCCGTGGCCCTGGGACAAGCAGGGACCTCATCCCATGGCAGATCTCTCCGCCAGCAATAAACCTGAAACTTGTTTCTGGGCCCTAAAAACTCCAAGCTGACACCTGAAATATGCATTCAGGTGCCTACTTTGCAACCTTTCCTCATGTCACTCCAAAGGAGGTATCAAATCACCCACAAACCCTGTCCATGGATACATCAGCGGGTTTGGAATCCTGATGGAAAGCTGGAATTGCAAATTACACGGTATCAAAGCTGCTTTTCATCTGAGCATCATCTCAAGCTACTGGCAGTGGTCAAAGACAACTCCTGGGGCTATGCCTGACTTCCTGCAGCAGCAGTTTCCCTGCTGGGATGCTGCGGTGTTTTTAGAGGTGGGATGAGGATAATTCACTGCAGTGGAGACATGGAAAATGGAAACTCTGTCCAAAAACTAGTCAAACCTCCATGTCATCTTTTCCTCCATTCCTCACATCTCTCAGAGTAAGGATGGCACTTCGATTCCAGAGCTGCAGCAGCGTGAATGGAGTAATGCATTTCCCACTGCCAAGCTGTTTTGACTTCTACCGTTCTTCCAATTCTTCAAAACATTTTATCTCTCACTGTTTCACAAGTTCCCAGAGCATACGAGAGTTTGGGATGGGGTCTGAAAGCAACTGGCAGGGATGTGCTTTTCTACCCTTCTGCAGCTGCTCTTATTAAAAGCTGCTGCAATGCTAATTTCCTGTACAGCACCAGGACCAAATCCTACCCAACTACTTGCCCATGGTATCTCTCAGCTCCTGCCCAAGACATTACAATTTTAAAAGGCAAAACCCAAGAAAGCAAAAAGCAGGGATATTAAGTACAGATATAACTAAACAGATTTACTGGCTGACAAAACCCATGCGCAGATCCCCTAAATCCCACTCCAGCACCCCCTGTGTTACACCAGCCTCAGTTTCTCACTCCATCTCTCCACAGGAGTCCCTGTGGGAACAGGCACTTTAATGCTTTTTTTGGGACAATATTTAAGCTGTTTGGGAAATGCTTTCTGCCCTACACTGCTCACACACTGTAAGGCTGCTGGGAAACTCGCTCACAGCAAGTCTGGCCAAGCCACCCTGTCCTGGCAGCACCTTCTCCCTGCCTGTGGTTGAGCACTTCCCTTGAAATACAAATCCTGCAGTTCATCAGAATGGCCTGGAGTGGAGGCAGCAGGGCCAGCGACTGTCCTGAGGAACAGGTGCCAGCAAAGAGATGGATTGAGCCCTAAAACAATAAGGGGCTGGAGTCTGCTGCTACTGTCACGCTCAGGCTGCAGTTACTCCTCTTCCATGTTTATTTTCGGTAAAGTGTTTCCGAGTGCCGCTCCCTGATGGGAGATAGGCGAGCAAATCCCTGGGGTATCTCAGGTCATTTGTTACTGGAGCTGCTGGCAGACTCTCCAGGGCTCTTCCTGTCCAGGAGATCCCTCCTTTGGCCTCCCTTTGCTCTGGCTCTGATGCCACCACCAGATCGCTGCGCATTTCCAAACCTGCAGCAGGAGTTCCTGGGATGCTGGAGGTGTCCAAACCCAGCTGGAGCTGTCTGCCTTCCCTCCCACCCTGCTGCTGCCCCTGCCCAGGAGGCAGCCAGCCCTCCCTGCCAGAGGAAGCCGCGGCAGCCCGGAGGTCGTGTGCTATCGCCACGCTCCACGGGAACTTGGGGGAGGTTTCCTGCCCAGTTATCTCAAGCACCATATTTAAGTTTCTCGGTAATGTTTGTAAGCTGCAACAGCTGAGCTGGGGCTTAGGGCATCTCCTGTTCACACAGCTGAGCTGGGAAAGCGCTGGGATTGTGCCCTGAGAGCACTGGGCTCAGACAGGCAGCCCCTGCCCTCCTAGCAGGGATGGGGCTGCTCTGGGAGAGGAGCGCCGGCATTTCCCTCTGCTCCACTCCATCCTTTCGTGCCTCTCTCATCTTGCTCCTGCCCAGAATACTTTCAGCTTGGTCCCTGTGAAGGGTTATCAAACCACAGCCCTCCCAGGCTCCTCCTAAAAATGTTTCCTGCAGAAACCCCAACAAGTGACCAACCCAGCACTCACTCCTCTGGAGCGCCCGGGATTACACAGAGAGCTTCTGTAATTCTTCGTATTACACAAAGCAGAGCAGAAAAACAAAACCAGGAATAACTAACAATACTACTGCCTGTTTCAGCTGCGACTCAGAAGTTCAGATTTTTTCCCCCCAGCATTTCTAATCTGCTGCCAATTTTCAAACACTTCCCCTCTTGGCTCAGGAGCTGCTGTGACCCCTTTTCCAACAGGGAGCAGTGTCACCACCTCTGGAATATCTCTTGTCTGTCCAAACCCAAAAGGAAAAGAGAAAGTTTCTTCACAAATCAACCTGATTTTTCTACCTGGCACCTTGAAAAAAGAAAAAGTCCTCATTCCAGCCTCAGCTAACCAGCAGGTACCCAAAAGAACCCTAAAGCTGGGCTTCAGACTGGCTTCACAGGACTTCTGAGGTTTCCCAACAGTAACCTGGACAGGACAGATTTGTAACATCCAGAACCTAGTCCAAAATGCGATGTCCATTGAAATGTTTTGAGGATTTTAAGGGCTTTGAAAGACATGCTTGTACCAGACAGGAATGTCCTGCCATGACTGGAGCCACCAGCACTGCCCACCTCTCTCATTCACCACCCACCCCATCACTCCTACAACTATTTTAGGTCAGAAAACACAGAGGCCAAAGTGCAATTGCTGAATTCTGCTTGCCCACAGAGCACTCCACTCTCAATCTGGCAAAACCCCTCTTCTTAGGAGCTTCTACTTCAAATGAACTTAAATGCAGAGAGGAAAAAAACTAAAGGTAGTGTCTAGAAATACATAAACTGCTACGCCCTCTTTGAGAGACACTGATACACACAAAGGGCCAGAGGAGAAGCAGCTCTGGAGGTTTAACTGAGGGCTCAGACTGATACAAAAGCTGTGTCTACTGCCACCATTCACAGAGCAACCTCCTTAACTGGAAATCCCAATGAGGGAGGTAAAACAAGGCTTTCAAGTGCAAACCAGCTTCCTAAGATGCACAACAGCGTGGTCTTACCGAAAACCTTACAGAGTTGCTCATACCTTTCCATTTTTGAGCCGTCCTGAGGAGACAATCCTCGAGACGTGCACTTGGAAGGGCCTGCACTCCGTGCTGCAGTTGAACTCTTCCACTCTGTCCATGACCTCCACAGAGTTCTGTTCCACAAATGAAGCGGTTCCCCGCTTTTTAATGCGGCCACCAGGCTGTTCCAAACCCTGCCTTTTCACTGTGGAACACTTCAAAAAAGTCACTACAGAAAAGTCAACGTCGGCAACTGCGGAACAGCCCATGTCCCCAGCATCCAGAATGTTCTCAGGAACGTCGTGAGAAGGTGGCAGGTCCCTGCCCGTGACCTGACTGTTCTCCAGAGTAGTAACAGTGTCTTGGATCTCCTCAGTCAGAGCTGCCTGTGGCAGGTGGATCAGAGCCTCAGCTGCTGCAGAGAAGTCACCATTGGCAGCTGGGGAATGGTCCAAGTCCACAGTATCCGGCTTAATCACAGGAAGATCAGGAGAAGGTGGCCCATCCCTGCCCCCAACCTGTGATGTCTCTGGAGCACTGCCCGAGTCCTGAATCCCCAGCTCACCTCCCGACAAGTCTTGCAAAGGCAGCTCAGGATTTCTCAAGTCCTGATTATCCAGTTCTGTCCTTGAAATTTCCTGAGCCACAGCTGGAGATGGATCCATGTCTTGAGCAATCACTGGGGCACAAGCCACGTCCTCAGTATCAAGTTTAGTCAGTGATGTCTGGGGAAGGTGGGTCTGAGCCTCAGTCACTGCAGGAAAGGCACCATCAGCAGCTGGAGAAGAGCCCAAGTCTGCAGCATCCAGATTATTGACAGGATTATTCACAGGAGGATCATGAGAAGGTGGCAGGTCCCTGCCCGCGACCCTCTCCACGGTACTGCCAGTGTCTTGAAACTCCAGCTCCCCTCCAGACAAGTTTTGCAAAGGCAGCTCAGGATTTCTCAAGTTCTGATTATCCAGTTCTATCTCTGAAAGCTTCTGAGCAACTGCTGGAGACAGATCCATGTCTTTAGCAATCACTGGGGCACCAGCCACATCCTCACGATCAAGTTTAGTTGGTGATCCCTGTGGAAGGTGGGTGTGCACCTCAGTTTCTGCAGGAAAGTCCCCACTGGCAGCTGGAGAACGGCCCAGGCATGCAGTATCCAGACTATTCACAGGAAGACCATGAGAAGGTGGCAGGTCCCTGGCCACGACCTGGGCCTTCTTTGGAGTAGTGCCCAAGTCCTGAATCGGCTCAGCCAGAGTCGCCTGTGGAAGTTCAGCCAGATCCTCAGAGGGGTCTTTGCTGTTCAGCTCAGTGAAAGAGCCATCTGCAAGCTCTGCCGGGCGGGACATGGATGGTTCTGGCCCAAAGGGAGAACGTGACGTTTCGTTCAGCCTGTCACTCCCACTGTCCAGGCCAGAGCAACCACCGTCTCTCAGCCCTTCCGTGGCTTTGCAGGGCTGCACGGGCTCCTTCCCTGCTAAGCTCTCAAAGCTCAGGTTCTCCCACGTGCCCGAATCCGGGGACTGCAGACAGGCTCCCACCGTGCAGAAGGCCTTCGCGCTCTCGTTCTCGACAACCAAGCCCTCTTTGGGGGAGGCAGCATCCTGCCTGCGGCCTCGGAAACTCCGCTGAGGCCTCTTCTCGTCGGGGGAAAACGCCCTCGAGGAGCCCCGCAGCCGCCGAGCCGCCTCGGCCACGCTGCTCAGGAACCTCACAACACCCCCAAAGTGAGTGGCTTTGGTGGCACCGTTTGATTTTTTCCGCTGGCTGAGATTCTCCTCACATCTCGTATCAAAGTCCAAGTAAGAAGCGGAATGATCAGTTGTATTTTCTAAGTTCTGGAAATTGGTTTCAGCCCTTTGATCTGGGAGCTTTGAATTATCTTTGCTAGCTAATGAAATTCCTTTCAGATAGCTCCAGACATCAGAGCTCCTTCCTCTCCTGCTCTCCTGTGGGAGCACAGCACACCTCTTTTGATTGTCCCCTTCTGTAATTGCAGGACTCTTAACGTGTTCAAAATTCAAAGACTCGCTCTTCCTGGCCGGTGTTCTGTGGCAGTTACCATCATTATCCTCACCGTGTAATCTGCCACTGATATCCCTGAGACATTTGCTTTCAGCGGCATCAAGTTCAGGAATGCTGATGTTCAGCTCTATGTCCTCAAAAGAAGAGTCCAAATCCTCGATGTACCCCGCGTACGAGTGGCGGGAGGGCCTCCGGCCATCGCCCGGCTTCTTAACCCTGTAGACAGCCCTCTGCCCACCGGAATGAAGGTCCTCCTCAGGGTCACACACATCCTGCGCTCTGGACGCTCTCAAATCCACGTTCTTGGGCGTCCTGGAGGACCTTCCCTTTTTTGACGACCGTACCCTGTCCATGAAGGATGGCTTCTTTAATTCCGAGGCCTCAGAGGTAACTCCCAGCAGGATCATGGACTGGGGTCTGTCTTTATTCGTAGAGAGTCCTTTCCTCCGCCTGACGAAATTCCAGATCCTGCTGCCCTTGGTTGTCTTCTTATACCTGTGTGCTTCCTCCTGCTCGCTCGGGATGGCGTCGCCGGAGGCGCAGGGCTCAGCACCACAGGCCTCCAAGGCATCCGTGCTCCCTTCCTCCATGCTGGCTTGGAAAATCCTGTTGGCAAATCCATTGGGAACGGTCACGGAAGCGGCACGCTGGCGGCCCTCTAGAACTTCCATCGCCCCGGCTCACAGGCTGCTACCAGGAGTCACGGATGCATGGTCCTCAGATTGCTCTCTTCACAAGACTTTAAGGGAAAAGAACAAAGGAATGCAATTAGGAGCAGAAAACTTTTAGAAGACACATTTCTTAAAGCATCACAAGTCAAACCTTATCCCAGTGGCGGTGGTGGTTTTCCCCACTGATTCCAGGGAGGCTGAAATTTTGCTTCCAAACCATATAAATTTTAAAGCTACTTAAATCTGATTTAAACAACTGAACATGTGGTGACCACAAATAAACTTCCTGCACTAATAAAGTTACCACAAAGTATGCTCAGGATCCCATGAATCACACCTTCATTTTCCAAGTCACAGAGACCCTAAATGCATCAGAGTTCACGGCAGAGAGGGAGAGAGGAAATTCCAGTGAGTGTCCCTGCACATGTCACTGTCATCTCCACCATCATCATCTGCCAGGAACCGGCACCATTCTCTCAATAGTTCGGTCTTTCCAGGCAGGCATTCAAAGGAAAGTCAGGATGAGCCTTTTCCTGGAAGCGATGCAGTTCTGAAATAGTACAACATCAGAAACCTCACAGAATATCCAAGCCAGGTTTTCCCTACTGTAGCGATGGCACCAGCACGGGAATCCCTCCTGGAACTGCTCTGCTCAGTGAAAGCTGCTTGGCCACCACTCAACGCTACACAAAACGTGTTCCCCTCGAGTGAGGTCCAGTAAACAGGATTAAAAATAGAATTCCCCCATACAGAGCAGCAGTGGAAACCATTCTGAGCCACCTGTGGGAATACAGCTGAAATCCTGCTCAGATCCTAAAGCTTCCCTTCCACTGGAATACCCTGTGTGCCCTGTCTTGGTATTACAGCTTCCTGGGGCTGGATCAGCTGGTCCTGCCTTTGCTGTCTACAAAGCAGAACTACAGGCATTGAACAGGGTTAAATTCCCTCAATTTCTAATCCTACTCTTAAGAAGAAGAAGGAAGAAATAGGGAGCCCCCAAGACATGGATTTGACAATGGAGAAACTCTCCACTTTCCCCCAAGCAGTGGGAGAGCTACACCAGCACTGAGAACAGTCTCCATACCTAATAAAAATACTTAAACTTGCTATTTCTGTTAAAACTAAGGTTATTAATGCAGCAGCTGCTGCCCTGGACATCTCACGACCCTTGCATTCAGTCAAATAAATCTATTTCTACCTTGCCACCCTGTCTGCCTCCAGCAAGGGATAACCCGTGACAGCCCCACAGATGGCAGAGGCACCACGGAAGCAGAGCACAGCCAACAGAAATAACCAGCATCCCACTTTTTTATGGACAACAGTCATCTGGCTTTCCATGAGCCCTGCCACAGGGGCTGTGCCAAGCATTTTTGGCACCAGCGGTGCTTAGGGTAGCAGAAATGAATGTTTGCTGCTGTGGTGGGCTGCCAGATGTCCACTCACTGCACTGCCCAACCGAGGCAAGGGGGAAAGAAGATGAAAAAGCTGATGGGCTGCTATAAAAATACGGCGATCCCTTTCCAATCACTGTCCATTTGATTGATTGCCAACTGATTTGGATAATGAGAAACAAAGCTAAAACTAACACCATGCCTTACCCCCACCCACCACGGCTCAACTTCCCATCTTCTGAGGGATTCACCTCCCACCAAGGGGTGCAGAAGGACTGGGAACTGGGAGAGGTATGGTTGGGACATGATAGTTGTCCTTCCTTCTCCTACTTGTGCCATGCTCCTGTGGGGCCTCCACAGGCCACGGTTCCTGTCAGGAGAACCTGCTCCTGTGTGGGGGCCTCCACTGGTTACAGTTCTTGCCAGGAATCACCTCCACAGGCTACAATTGCTGCCAGGAACACCCCCCTGCTCCTGTGTGGAGCCCCCAGGGGTCCCATTTCTGCCATGTGGAGCCATCACAGGTCCCGTTCCTTCAGGAGAACCTGCTCCAGCGTGGGGCCTGCACAGGCCGCAGCTCCTGCTGGGGATGGCCCCTCCGTTCCAGCACCTCCTCCTCGCCATCTTCACCGACCCAGCGCTCACAGTGCTGCTCCTCACCATGTTCTATCCCCCCAGCACTCTTCTTGGCCATTCTTGCCCTTAATTAACCACGTGAGGTGCTGCCAGCCTTGCTGCTGGCTCCGCTCGCGGCTGTGGTGGAGCCGCTGGTGGCACCGGCTGTGCCCAACACACCCCACAGCGACACAGCCCAAACGTGCCCTACCAAATACACCCCAGTTACACATCCTGATGGAATACAGCCAAATACACCCCAGTTACACATCCTGATGGAATACAGCCAAATACACCCCACACTTACACATCCTGATGGTACAGGGCCAAATACACCGCACAGTTACACATTGTGATGGAATACAGCCAAATACACCCCACAGCATCACTGAATACAGCCAAATACACCCCACACTTACACAGCCTCACTGTGAACTGCCAAATACAACCCACAGTTGCACAACCTAAATGTACCCTACCAAACAAACTCCACAGTTACACATGGTGATGGTACAGGGCCAAATACACCCCACAGTTACACATCCTGATGGTACAGGGCCAAATACACCCCACAGTTACACATCCTGATGGTACAGGGCCAAATACACCCCACAGTTACACATCATGATGGAATACAGCCAAATACACCCTACAATTACACACCCTAAGCATAATACACCAAATACACCCCACAGGTACCCAGCCCAACCACAGGCTGCCAAAAACACCCCACGCAGTCACACGGGCTCAGTGGGTACCTCCAGGTACACCCCAGAGTTACCCAGCCCCAGCACAGTGCTGATGCTCCACGTGCTGCCCCGCTCTGCTTTAGCCATCTCTTCACTCAGCCTCCTGGACTTGCCACCATGGAGGTTTTAAGAGAGAACCTCCTTCCCCAGGCATTTTTGGGGCCTCAGCACCACCTGCCTCCATTTAAACCCCATAGCAGAAACTCACACAGGAGCTGTGCTGTCCTGGGTCCTTGCAGAGACCACAGAAGCTTTTGTTCCCAAAAACCCAAGGGCTGAGCAGGACAGCTCCTCCATCTGGTGCCTGAGGAGGAGACCAGCTCCTCATTTCTCAGGCTGTCTCTTCGGGATGCGAGTTATTCCCAGACATTCCTGCTGCAGCTTAAAGACTAACACATTGGAATGGGTTGGAAGGAGTGGGGGGGAGTAAAAAGAAGAGCGTTTCAGTCGTTTCAAGTCGTGCAGCCAACTGGCAGCAAAAGACAGAAATCTCTTTTTTTTGTTTGTTTTCTCTTTCCAGTTTTATGTTTTATTGTTTTTGGCTGGGTGGATCCTGCATGAGGAAAGAAGATTCAAAGGGAAGAGGCTTGCCTGTGAAGTCTTTGGAGGGATGCTAGCACAGAGGAGACAGGCTGTTCCTCATGTGTCAGGCAAAAGAGAGCCCATAACAAGGGGCAGATCCTGCACAGCCCTCCCCAGAGAAGCAACAGAATCCAGAATCACAGGGCACATGGGAGGCTTTAAAACTATATATGGGGGGGTTAACTATTTTTTTTAAGCAGCTTTAAACCAGATGTAAATTAGAGCTGCCACCATGGAGCCAGACCCGAGCACTCTAAGCAGAGAGGAGACACATTCTGTCACCAGTGCTTGATGCCTCCTCTCCATCTTCCCATCCACCACAGCCTCACCTGAACCTCTCCTCATCTTCCAAACCACCTTGTTGGTGTTTGAATTCCCCCCAGTCACACCCGCAGGACTGCACTGACTGAAACCACGGGCTGACCTTGGCAGGAGCCAGCTCCCAGCGCAGCTTCCTCGGTGCCCACGCTCCAGCGCTGCCCCTGAGCCAGCTCCAGCCCAGGACTGGCACTGCCTCACCCAGAGCAAAGCCTCCCACCACCGAGGCAAATTCCAGCCAGCTTCCCTCAGTCTTCCCTGAGCAGGAGCCAAAATCTGCTACGCTCCACTGCCTGATGGAGCCGCCGAGCGCAGCGTCCGCCGCTGTGCAAACACCTGCAGCAGCTGCCTGGGGGAAACCTGTGCTTTCCATCAGCCAGGCAGGCCAAAGGTGGCTGTACCAACCCAACCACACAGCCTTGGGCGCATTAAAGCCCATCATGACAAAATAAAATCCGAGTATGGAGGAGAACAGCCCTGAGGGTATCTGAGGAACCCTTACTCACCTTTCTGGGGTGCAGGAGAATGAGGTTTTGAAGAAACGCTTTGAGAACAGCTATTAGCCAGAAAACAACACCACTTGCCAACCACACGTTTATTTTTCCCCTCCGTGAGCTGCAGTTGCAGATGTCAAGTCACAGCAAGTTACCACCCAGCAGCTGAGCTGGGACTGCCATCACTTAAAGCAGGGTTTTAACCACAGAAAACACGAGGTAACACAATTACCTCCAGCTCTTCCAGTACCCTCAGATTGCCTGAGCCCTACAAGGGTGGCTCAGCCAGGTCTGGAGACCAACGGCTCATGTGTTTGCTCTCCAAAACACACAGAATCTCAACTGGAGGGGAAGATGGTTTCACAAAACTCCAGCTATCAACCAAACACTGCCAACAGCTCCCGTGCACGGGGGCTGTGTGGGTCTCTACCCTGCCCTGCTCTTCCAGTCACAAAAGCAGCAGCCCTTCGTTCTGAAAATTCACCTTCCTTTTCCAGGTCACTGAGGGGGCCAAACAAGCTGAGATTAATAAAATCCCCAGCCAAGGGTGCCAGGTGTGTTACACAAACATCTGTATCGACAGCCACGATTCCCCCGCCAAATTCTTTCCATATTTTTTGTGTTATCCCAATCTCTTAAGAAAGAAATAGGTACTCTGTATCTCACTGGTGATTGCACAACATTCCCGTGGCAACAGGCTCTTCCTGCATGATACAGGTGGGAGTAACAGCACTTTTGCTCCTTTTCAGGGTGATTTAGCAGACAGCCAGCAGAAATAACAGCACGGGCCCAGGGAACACCCACGGAAGTTGACAGCTGCCACAGACTTAAAGGACACTGAATCAGGCCCAAGCAATCAGGGCTGTCACAAGCCACCCCTCAGGGAGTGACACTTTCCAGGGCTAATCTCCTTCTGCTGAGCTGCCCTACACAAGTTATCCACAACCAGAGCAAAACCAGGGTGGTAAACCAGGTTAAACTACGACACCAGGTCCAAAGGCAGCAGGGTAGCAAGACCTGCTAGAAAGGAAGCATCAACTAGGAAAGGTCTGATCCAGGCTGAGTTTTCTCAAGAGATCCCAATGATGGAAAGAAATTGCTCATTTAACACCACACAGTTCAGGCTGTTTGCCAGGCAGGCACCACACGATCCCTGAAATCTTCTTCAGATCACTGCAGGTTTTGGGCAACAAGCACAAGCACCTTTTTTTAAAAATACATTCAGTGCTCTGAAGCACTAGGAGGGCACTGGCACAGGGTGCCCAGAGCAGCTGTGGCTGCCCCATCCCTGGACATGTCCAAGGCCAGGCTGGACTGGGCTTGGAGCAGCCTGGGACAGTGGAAGGTGTCCCTGCCCATGGCAGGGGGTGGAAGGAGACGATTTCGAAGGTTCTTTCCAACCCAAAGCATGCTGTGATTCCAGGATCCCTTGGTGCTGTGGGATTCTGGAGGGCACATATTCCAGGTTCCAGGAAAATTGTAAATCTCTTCTACCAAGTGACCCCAAAGAACTATTTTGACTGGAGCCCTGAGACACAACAAACCTTTGAAGGGAACAAAGAGGAAATTGGTGGTGGGGTTGCCCTTGGGGCAGCCTAGACAGGATCACGTGCCAGAAACGTGCTCTCCATCACAGAGCTGCTGGTCCAGAGCACCTGGAGAGACCCAAGGTCATCCTGGAGGGTTCTGCAGCCAGAGGTAGAGAAGGTCTGAGGCTCACTTCAGCCCGACTGCAACAGAGAAGCTGGGGGGTTCAAACAATGTCACAAATAGTTGGTACAAAAGCCCAGCTCCTCTTGGCACCGCGACAACCTCTGCTGGATGTTCCAGGGACAGGATCCACACTCACTGCGGAGCAGCGACTCCACACACCCCTCCAAGGCTCTCCATCCCCCTTCTCTCACCTCTCAGCAGTGCCACATTTGCTCCCAAACCCAGCGTCCCCCCCAGCACCCCACGGCTGGAGCGAGAGGCCCGGGGCCGGCGCAGCCCAGGCGCCGACAGCCTCGCCGGGCGCTGCCGGGGCTGGAATGCACCGAGGGCCCCCGGGGACACGATCTTCCACTCGCCTCTTCCTCTGCAGGATCCAAAATAACAAACAAGAAGGAGCCTTTGGCCATTGTTTCTCGGGGAAGGGGGGTGACGGGGAGAGGGCACGCGGCGCAGCCTGCCAGAAGGCATGGCTGAGCTAAGGAAGTCCTGCCTGGGCTTCGCTGTATCCGCTCCTCTCCAGGAGGGGCGGGGGGAGGCAGGAAGGAGAGAAAATAGAGAACAAATGATCATATAACCCTTGAGAGAAACCTGTCTGCTCTCGGAGAGCGTATTTAGCCCAAGCATGCAGCGCCTCTTGCCATACAAAAGAAAAAGAGGAAAGAAAACCCCGCCAGTTCTTCCGTTACCATGTTCTACCACTGAAAAAAAATGGGAGGAAACAGATGTTAAGCTCTCCAGCGTCAGGAAATTATCTCTTTCATGGGGGTACAGTTACTTCAGTGTATTTAGGTCAAACAAATAGGGAGAGAATCGTGACTTCTCCCCCTTTCTGTTTATGTCTCCGCAGACATTTCGGCCTCTCTGGGTGCCGCATCCAAGGACCAAGGGCAGAGCTGTGTTTGCTCACAGAGCACACCCTGAGGATGCAGCCTGGTGATGGAGTCCCTGCCCACCTGGCAGATCCCTGCCAGCAGATCCCCACCCCACAAACCGCTGCAGCCCCTACGAAAACCCAGCATCCCCTGTTTGTGGGTCAGGGAGGAGGGTTTGCCGCTGGGCCCCGGCCAGGCATGGCAGCACTGCAGCGTGATTGTTCTTCTATCTCAGCAGAGGTGGAAGGAGAGAGCTGGGTGAAACATCTGCAAAAGGGATCTGCAGGCCATCAGCGAGCCCAGTTACGACTTTCCGGCGCTGGGCTCCCCAAGGAGCGCGGGGCCGGTGCCCATAGGAAGCAACCACAGAATTGAAGCAGCATTTTACATGCTCTGCAAAATCCCTTCCACAGGAAGCTAAAGCCCTTCATTAGGAGCGGGAGGCAGACAGGGGGAGCAGTCTGAATCCCTTCCCCGGCAGGAGTGGACAGACATTATCAAAACACTGAGTTTTAGAATCACAGGATCATCAAGGTTGGATGAGACCTCCAAGATCAATTCCAACCATCAACCCACCACCACACCATGTCCTCAAGTGTCATATCCACACGCTTCTTTAATATTTCCAGGGATGGTGACTACACCAGTTGCCGGTGGCAGAAGGGACCCTGCAGCAATGGTCTCCTCCATCACTGAGGGCAGACTCCCAGACAAGTTAACCCCAGGCAAACACGCCGCGTTCCCCGTGGCAGCAGCGTCTGCCCCACACGGTTTGCACTGGTTTAAGCCGAAGCTTTTACAGTCCTGGATCTGCATTTGTGTTCCTGCTAATTCAATCTTCACCGGGCAGACGGATGGATGCACAGACTGATAGCTCCAGCCCTGTGTTTGTAAGGACGGAACTCAAAACTTCAGGCTGAGTAAATCAGTTCACTCATGTATAATTTAAACATTACTTCCTTCCCATTTCAGGGAGCTTTAGAGTTTGTGCGGTGGCTAAACACAATGAAATTAGAGCGGGAGACTCATTTTGCCCGCGGATAGAGAGAGAGAGAGCTGCTCCACTGCATCTGTCAGACAAACTGGGCTGGTGCTGGTGCTGCCAGGCAGGGACCAGCTCACTGCAAACACCACAGCTCCACCCCGGGGCTTGGGGGGACGTGGGCTGGCACAGCAGGCAGCTGAACAGGGCACCAGTCCTGGGCTCTGCAGCACACGGAGCCCTACAACCTTCCAGCAAGCCAGGAACAGCTTTGTGCACACCGGGAAGGAGACACGGCCGGCACCCGGCTCCTTGTGCAAAGCTGAGCAGGAGAAGCTCAAGGAAAAAACACAGAGGTGTAAAAGCCCTGGAATGCAATTGGAGCGAAGCAATGAACACAGATGGGTTCTTGCTGAAGGTGGGTTTCAGACCAAGCCTCTCACACCGCTGGCACTGTACCCGTGCTGAACGCTCCTGCAGACGCCCACCGCTGGCCCAGGAGCTGCCCACACACGCCCACCCCCTGCCCGTTGAACCCTGGCACCACCACCCCTTGCACGCTCCTCCGCACTTCCCCTTCTTCACAGCTCTAAATTCTTCTGCTCTGCAGAAAGCAAAACTGAGGGGAGTCCTGAAGAGATCCAAAAGGACCCTTTGGGCATCGGCACCCAGGATGGACGGGGACCCCCAGGAAAAGGAGGGAGCCTGAAGAAGGAGTCACGTGCCAGCACGAGGTTGTTTTGAGGCACAATAGCTGTTTCCACAACCTCCCCAGCTATTTGGCACCAACTGTCACCATTCCAACACACAAATATCTGCCACTACATGTAGATTATTCAAGCTGTTCAGTAGTCAGTTGAAAGTAGTTAATTATATGTAAGAACATTTAATTACTATCCAGTAGCAGCTGTAGGTACTTTAATACCACAGTGATGAGCCAAAACACAACAAAACAGGCAAATTCAGGGGTCTACACCCACCCACACCCCATCAATGTCAGCTGATCAATATTGAACCACTGGCTGCCATCCTTTGGGAGGACACTGGGAAGCAACAACCTCGTGGTGCTTGTGACATTACTCTGCATCCCCAGCTAGTCAGTTGAGTAGGAGATGCCTCAGGAACTTTACAGCTATGACATTTCTTAAAAACCCTTGCCTTCTCCACAAATCCCAAAGCAAGAAATCCCGGCTGCCCACGGTCTGAACATCAGAGCAGAAATCAGTAGCCAGCGTTCAATTGTTTATATCTTGGGACAAAGATAGTGTCTAAATAATTGTCTATTGTATCCCAGAGACAGCACAGGAAAGCTCTTCCCCTCGCCCGGAGCCTACAGGTCACACATGCTTCTGCCATAACATTTGCTATAAATAATCCTCGCTGAGCCAAGCTCTGGGCTAGGTACAGACCAAGACTCTGCTCCTATCGGTTTCAGCCATTAGCCCTCCCCAGAGAGTGCATATCCTACCCTATTGTTCCTGCTCAAATGTTTGAAAGAATTATTTTTTCCTTGCTTCTTTTGTTTGGGGAGTTTATTTATATTTCCTCTCTGACATGGAATTACTACCAGAAAAAAGGAGTGCCACCTTCCACGGCAGCTCGCCGATGCCAGCGCGGAGGCGAGGAGAGGAGGGTCACGTTTGTAGGATATTGCCATAGTTACAGACCTCCCAGTGTGGGATTCTGTGCTAATGTATGCTCAGCACATTCAGATCAGGATTAGAAACAAAGAGCTGGGTGCCAGCGCCAGCCCCAAATTCACATGCAGAGACTCGGAGCACAGGCAGCAACCCGTTCTGCTCCAACTTTTCCGAGGATTATTTCAGCAGGTTACTCAGCAACGCCCTGACGTGGCCCTGGTGATGTCAAAGGACACCTTACATCTACTTCATTGTCTCACTTCCAGCCCTGTTTCTGTCTCCAAGCAGCTCCCGAGTGACCGGTTCCTCTCAGCCGCGTGGGTGGAATTTCCCCTGTTCTCCTCTCCCCTTTTCCTCAGTTGGCCACAACCACAGGAGCACAGGACTGGACAGGGGCTGGTTGGCTCTCAAATCCCCAGGCAGCACACAGTGGAAAACCCAACTCACCAAGCACAGCCTTTTGGCTACAAACTCAGGCACCTCCCCACCCTGCTCTGAAGCTGGTGACAAGCCTCACCGCAGAGCCCCAGCTGTCAGGTGTACAAATGGCTTTGCCCTCAGCAGCAAACAACTCCTTGAGGAATCTTCTGCACTGCTTTTCAGTAAAATCAACCCAGTTTGTGGGTGTTTGAAGGTTTGGTGTCCCAAACAGGCCAATGACACCTGCTGGGCCTCTGCCCACCGCAGCATTCCGTGAGATCCAGCTCAGGAAGGCTGGTGGCCTTGCACTGAATTGCCTTTAGGCACACGAAAAAACTCATCTGGCGTTTCTAGAAAATCACACTGGTTGCCACGTGCCTGGCCTGCTCTCAGGCTGGGGCTTTTCACCCAGAGAGGCACTTTTAGGGGTCACACAGAGAACTTTTAGGGGTTTTACACCTGCCTGCACCTTACTTTTCCCTCACAAGGTTGGCACAGAACCCTCAGGAGTCAGAAAATGCCTCCTAGACACACAGACACCTTTCTGCTGCCTTCCCCCTCAACAGCAACAACCAAAAATCACCGTTATCTGCATCCAGAGGCACTGCACGCCAACCAGCAGCACACGGCGAGCCCGGGCTGGCACACAGCGATGCTCTGCAGGAACTGCGGCTGGGTGGGTGACGTGTGGAGCCCAAACCCGGAGGGAACGCTGCCCTTGGTGAGTTATCCCGCATTTCTGCAGCCCAGCCTGGTCCTCATCTCCTAACCCAAGGCTTCAAACGCAGAGCTGACCAACGCCAGCCCGGCGGGACGATCCCGTACGGACGCTGAAGGACCGCGGGTGGCGAGGGACAGCGGGAGCGCAGCCCCCGGCCCGCAGCCCCGCCTGGCCACGCACGGCGTCCCCATCGCGGCTTTGCCCTGCAAAAGGGGCTGTCAGCTCCCATCGCTCACGCTCCAGGGCCTGCTCGAGCCGGCCACACTCCGCCGGGCCACGCAGGGAACCGACATCGCATCCAATTAGCGTCACTGCTGATGAGCTTTTCATGTCCTGCCCGTGCCCCCGCCACGCTCCCCGGCCAGGGGGATGGGGCTGCGCGGGCACAGGTGGCCACACAGCCGTGTCTCCTCTGCCTGCCCACCCTGCTCTCCCCCCTTTTCTTTAGGGTTCAAGACTCAGCAGAGCAGGAGCAGCTAAAGGTTCCCTTTGCCCCTATTTATGGAACAAAACCTGAATCCTTTAACAAGGAGCTGGGGAATGCGTTCTGAGTATGAGGCACCTTCCTATTTCACCCTTTTCTATACTCTCTATATTCTATAGCCTCTCCAGTGACTCCTTTTCAACAGCAAGTGAATTTATTGCCACGTGTGGCAAAGGTCTATACAAAAGCCACAAGCAGGGGAGGACAGGAGCAGTCGCCCTGAAAGTGCCCATCCCCTCTGAGGTGCAGACCCGAGGGTGAGCCCAGCACACCTGCAACTTCAGCCAGGCTTTGAAACACAAACAGTTTGGGAAACACGTGCAGGCAATATCTAGTTTCTGCAGGAAATTGCACGGCGTGGATATCCAAACATTGCTACCAGACAAAAAAACAACATCTTGATTTGCCAGCTCATGTCACACAAACCTAAATTCTTTATAGGTGACAGTGTTCAGCTAAAGCTGAGCAGCAGTGATACCCTTCCACAGCTCTGGAAAGCCCTGGAGCTCCACAGCAGCCAGGCATGAAGCTGCAAATCCTTGGAAAAGACAAGGATATGAGTTCTGCAAGGATGTGGGAGGGTGCAGTGAGCCAGGGCACCCCAGCTCGCATTTCCTCCCTCAGTGCTGGGGTTCAAACCCTGCTCAGCGGGTGCAGGAGCTGCAGGAACTCCCACGCAGGCTCCACCTGCCTGCACAGGCAGGGCAGGAGCAGCCCCAGCTCCCAGCAGCTCCCCAGCACCCACCAAACCCGCTCAGCTCTCCATACACCCCTCCAGAGCTGTGCCTTTCACCTGCCTGGGGCACCAAGGCAAAACCCCCTCGGCCTCCAGGCCATGTGCTGGCTCTTGGCTACGTGCTGACACATTTCCTTCCCGTAGTAGAATGACCTCCCATCCCTAGGCTACAGCACTGCCTGTTAACCAGAACCTTTAAGGAGTCAATCCTTGGTGCCCATCCCCATCACCCCTGAGAAGCACCAGGAGTGCTTGCTGAGCCACGGTCATGCCCAGGCCTTTGGCACCCGGGCTGAGAAACGCCTCAGGGCGCCGGGATGAAGGCAGCAAACATTCTGACAGGTTTCTGGTCCCAGTGACAGCACCTTCCCACAAGCACCGTGATTCACCGCTCACGTCAGCGCTGTGGAAAAAGTGACCCCTTCCTCCTTCAGAGGAAACAACGGACGTGCTTCAAAAAATCAAAATAAATTAAAGAATATGGGCTTGTCCAGCAGAAAACCTGAGCAAAACTCCATTCGCACAGAACCAGAGGGATCTTCCACTGGCTTTAATCACTGACTTTTTCTTGGCTGTCCTTAATTCAATCTCCCTGCTCCCCACAGGAGCAGGCAGACGAGTGCCAGCCCAGCGGTGGCACTTGCAGAACAGCTGCTATTTCACAACTACCTGCAGCAAGAAAATCAAGAAACCTGGCAGAGCGTGCCAGAAATGCTCTCCCTGAAGGACACAGCCATTGGGAAGGGCTGCAAAGAGCCATCCCTGGCACGGGGCAGGTGGGTGCTTCAGTCCTGCCCATGGACACACCAACACGGGTCAGGCAGCGACCCTCTGCCCCACAGCCCCCAGGGGGGACAGAACAGGCCCAGGAGGGCAGCAATGGGGCAGGAATGAAGCACTCAATGAGAATCAGTAAAACCCACCGCAATCTTTGTGATCCTCAGGTCCAAGGTTCATGTGGTTCCAGCCCTGGCTGAAGCTTGTGCTGCATTTCCCCCCCAAGCTGCCCCTCCCCTGGCTCCCCATGGCAGCTGGGTACGAGCAAAGGAAGAGATAAATGAATTAAGCATCTCATCTGGGAGCTGGGTCCTGTGGTGATTTTGAGGGCTGTCCTGTGCAGGGCCAGGAGTTGGACTTGTGGGTCCCTTCCACCTCAGGAACACAAAGTTGTGACCCATCTCTCCAGCAAGGCAGCTCCACAGCCACCAGACCAAACCTAGCTGTTATTTATCCAGCTTAAACCATGCTGTCCCCACACCTCCACAGTTAGAAATCACAGCTGCAGCCACCCAGCTCCCTACCACCAGCAAAAGAGCAGAGGAACAGCAGGCTCCGAAGGGTACTCGGCTGGACTCTGCAGGAGATCCTGTCCCAGATTGCTGCTTCTCTAGAAAGCCTCCTGCACACCCAGGAAACGCTCCCAGACACCCCTAACCCAGCTCAGGGTCAGGGAGAGCTGTGCCTTTAGCAGCAAAATCAGATTTCCCACTGACACGCTCAGTGCTTAGGTGCCTAAACTAAACTCAAATTTGGGATCTCAGTGTTCATCCTTGCAATGTGTTATCCTCATGCAGCAGAGGGGATAGAAAGAACCAGGGAAGTTCCTCCAGCACCACCTAAATCCACGGCTCCTTCCTGCTTCCAGCCAAAGCTGCACCTCCTTTGTGTGCTTGAGGAAGACAGGCAATGCTTTGGATCTCCTGAGCAGTGCCTCAAGGAGCATCCAGCAATCAATCTGTGTTCCAGGGATTTGTCCTGCAGCACACTGCAGTAAAGCTCTTCCCCAAAAAAAAATCTTAAGTCAGTCTCATTTAAACACACTTCCACTGTAGCTGTAAATAAAGGTGAGACTTGGCAGGAATCAAAGCAAGGTGCCTGAAGAGATTGCACAGTAATTATCACTCACAGTGTTCCAGCCTGAAATCACAGGAATAGACTTCCTGTATTTCCTAAAGACCATTTTCATGGCATTGTCCTCATCCTTTATGGGTGCAAAACCCACTGATCACAGAGGAGCTTTAAGGAGTACAAACAAGCATCATATAACTTCCACATAACCTGCTGCTTCCTCCTGTGCTCCGACCAAGGGCCAGCCCTTCAGAGGAAAGAAGTGAGAAGTTCATTAAGGAGCAATTATGGAATAATCTGTGTCTTGGAGAAAACTGCTTCTAGCTGTGTCAAACATGGGCTTGGTTATGCCCTGAAATGTAATTTATTTACTTCTATTTTATACAAGTATTTCTACCTAATGCAACTCATTACCTCCACCAAAGTTTATTTAAATGCTTGGCTTTAATTATTACAGCAAGAAGTCACAGGGACCAATTCTAGACCAGAGAGAGGCCAGAGAGGAGTTCCTAGGAAGGAATTCCTTGGAGCATTACAGGCACTGCTGCTGCATCCCAGAGCGAGCAAACATCAGCCCCTGAAGGGTCAGGAGGGAAGATCTGGCTCTTGCTGCAGCAGATCCCTCCTGCAGGACCCCTGTTCACAAACACCAACTCACTCACACAGTTCCCAGCACCACAGCTGGCCAGAGGTCTCTGTGGCCAGCCCAGCTGAGGACCTCAGCTCCCTCCCTCCCGGCAGAACCCTCGCGGCTCAAACGTTTGCACTTAGGAGGGGCTTTGTGGCCCCCATTCCTCCTCCAGCCCCGCTCTCCACACCTGAGGAGCTGGGGCAGCACCTCACCCCAGTGACTAACTGCCTTTTTTCCTGTTTTCCCTCCCTCCCTCCCAGCAGCCTGCTCTCAGGAGCAGGAGCTCAGCCTATCCCATCCCGACTGTCCAGCAGCAGCAGAGCCCTCCCAGCTCTGTTGCCACCGGGAAACCCAGAATTACTCCTTTATCCCAAATCACCACAGCTGATCCAGCACTGCCTGGCACAGCCCCACGCTGCAGCCCTGCAAACCTCCCAGAGGAAGGCGTTCCTGCCCATGGGCTTGGAACAAGATGTTCTCTCAGGTCCCTTCCAAGCCAAACCACTCTGGGATTCTGTGCTCCTGGTGGCTCTGCTTTACATTCAGTTCGTTCACTCAAAACGAATTAAAAACCAAGCAGAACGGGGTTTAAGATCCACTCTCATTCCCATTGGAATATTTAAGGTCTGGCCTTAGAAATCTGCCTTTGCAGGAATGGAAACAAAATGGTGTGACAAGAGGAACCATCAGCTGAAGGCACCAGGGCTGAGCCCTGGGATGGTTCCAAGCTCCAGTCCAGCTCCAAGCAAAGCCTCTCATTGTCCCACCTCTCATGTCAATACATTTTAACACAAGCCTTGTCTTCAAGGTCTGTGCCCTTTGTTAACCACCTCCATGGCCACCTGAAGAGATTATTCATGGGAAATATCACCCAAAACGAACCAGATCTATCTGGCTGTGGAGAGACCCTACACAGACTGCACTCAAACGTTCCTTAAATCATTTAACTAAATCCAACTTGGAAATTCAGCTGAAGGACTGAGGAAAAGTCACCCTTGGAACTGCTGCTCAAAGCTCCCAGCTCAGAGCAGCAGAGCCCCTGGGAGAAACCAGGTCCCTGCAAAAGGTTCTTATCACTTCTCTAAAACTGGAGCAGCAATAACAGGAAGAAATTGTTTTGGCAGGACTTACACCACATAAAGTCAACTCATCAGCCAGTGGTGTGTAAAATCTGCCTGGAAAACACAGAGAGACAGAGAGCACAGGGTACAGAGAGCATCCCCCAGGCACCCATCCCAGCCGTGCTCAGCATTCCCACACCACGGGGCACAGAGCACTCTGCGGAAATGCCAAGACCACCACCTTGAGCCCTGCATTTCTCCCAGCTTTCCCTGTTATCCCTAAGTGCTGTTCCCAGTGGGGATGCAGAGGGACGTGGGGTGTGGAGCCCGCCTGCTCTCACAGCTGTCAGAGCCTTTTCCCAGCTCCAGTACACGGTGTGGAAATCCAGCTTAGGACGTGCTCTGCACCCAGGAATGCTGTCCCGCTCCCCACAGTGCAAGGGCGGGATGGGAAGATGGTAACAGACTCTGGGGTTGCTTGATGGGAAGAGCCCTTTCAGTGCAAACCCAGCCTTTCACTGCCCAAACACCTGGTGGATGCTCTCGTCCTCCTCCTCCTCCTCTCGCTCTCACTGCACTGCTGAGCTCAGGCAGGACCCTGGTACCACCCCCTGTGCCAGCCTGGCCGAAGGAGGCCAGAGGGTGCCGTGCTGAAGCCCAACTGCCCAGCTGAAGCTGTGGGGGTTCTGCAGCCACCCCAGCCCAGCAGGACGTGTGACCTCAGCCCCCCAGTGACACAGCTCCCGTGCCGGGGGCAGCCGCTCGCTCGCATCGGTGCCGCTGTTCCCACACACAACGGGCACTTCTCACAGCCACGAGTGCCACAGGGCAGCTTTAAACCCATTAATGGTTCTCTCAAACAAGCCCTGAGTGTGCGGGAGGCCCCTGGCAGACAATGCCAGCCCAGTGGCAGCGGGACGGCAGCAGCTGCTGCCCTGTGCCAGCGTGAGAGCGGCAGCGGCAGCAGATGAGCTACAGCCACTGCCAGTGTGGCTTGTTCAGCTGAGGGACACGGGCCGGCTGCTGCCAGGCTCCCCATCCCTCTGCCAGGCACGTGGCAGCACGGGCACAGCACAGAGGCCGCTTGGTTCCCTGTCCCGTGCCAGCTCAGCCACCCTGCCCCACAATCCGGCACGGCCTCACCCCGCAGCCCGAGGAGCGAGCGCCCCAGCGTGCGGCTCCTGGACCCACAGGGCTCACACCTCCTCACGCTGCACCAGGAGACACAATTCCAGCAGCAAATCCCCTCCTGGTGCAGGGCAGCTCTGTGCAGCCTGTGCCCAGGGGACTGGCTGCCTGCACAGCCTCCCCAGGGCTCTGCTGGGGCAGCAAAGGCTCAGGCAGAAGCCCTGGGAGCTTCCAGGCTGAATCCTGCCCTGGCGTGCGGCAGCAGAGGAACGTCACAGGCGCAGCTTCGCTCTTCTCACCTGCCCCGCTTTGGTGCTTTCCCTCTTTTGGGATGGCAGCCAAAAGGGGATGAAAAACCCAGGGAGGGGGAGCAGCCATCCCCGCACAGCCTGGACAGCAAAGCTTTGGGATCCTCCTGCTCCTGCCGAGAGCCAAAACATCCCAGGCAGCCCTGCCTGCGAGGAGCTGCGGCTCACACGGGTGAGCCAGGAGCAGCTTTTGCAACCCGCAGAGCCCAGCCTGGGAAAGGCAGCTATCGCTGCCAACCATCTCAGCCACAAAGATTAGTTAAGGGAAAAAGGCAAAGTGAAAGCAAACACAGGCAGAGCAGCTCGCTCCAGCGCTCCGATAAGAAACTGAGGCACGGCCAGGTGAACAGGCAGCGTCGGTCAGGCCACGAGGCTGTGGCAGGTGAAAACAGAGCTGCCACGTGCTCTGCCTGCCTACACACACCCTGAGATCCAGGCCACGTGTGCTGGCATCTCAAAGGCGGCGCTTGGTGGGTTCTGCATCCCTCCCAAACTCTGACTTTGCCTCCCTCAAGGTGTGCCTGCTCCACACCACCTCGCTCCACGCGTCCACCACACGCCAGCCCCAGCCAGGAGCGGGCTCAGCAGCAAAACGCTGCGAACTGCACCAAAGCACTGTGCCCTGCCTCATCTTCACTCCAAGTTTTCCTTAACCCCGAGGTTTCCCGTGAAAAACCAGAGGGGCGGGTTTGGGCAGGGACGCAGGGATCTGGGCTAAGCGTGAACTCTGCACAAAACCAGCTCGGAGCTCCCCGCTCCTCCGGCAGCCCTGGCCACTCCACCACATCCTTTCAGCACAGCGAGACACTGGAGGATGTGAGCAAGCCCGAATCCTGCCCTGGCCCCAAACAATGGGCTCCGCAATAATGGTGCAACCAGAATTTCCTGTGCGGCGGCGCGCGCCAGCTCCCCGGAGAAGACACCCTGGGAAAGCTCTGCCACGGGAACGCAGCGCCAGGGCAGCTCCTCCAGCCTCCTCACCCTGCTGGGATGCTCCTCTGGCAACAGGGAAAGCACCACAACCGAGCCCAGGCTGGGGAGCAGGGAAAAAAACCACGGCAGCAGCTCAGGACAGAAGCTATCCAGGCCGGGAATGGCGGTGGATAATCCATTGGCACAGCAGCCTTCTGCAGCATCTGGACCCGGCTTCTCTCTCACGGATGTTTCATATCCTGCAGTGCTTGGGAAAGCAGCACTGAGCAGGCTGGGCTTTGGGAGGCTCCGACCCCCAGGCTCAGGGGTGAACCTGAGCAGTGCAGGAGCCTCATGGAAATCTCCCCATCTCTCCTGGAGAGGTGGCACAGGTGCAGCAAGGACAGGGCAGCCGATGGCATCAGGCACCAGAGGCAGCAGCTGCGTCCAAAATGCTCCCGTGCTGACCTGCTGGAGCTTCCGCCTGGAATGAGGGATCAGCACAGCCCCAAACACTGAGAAAAGCCAAGGACAAGCTCCTACAGCAAAACAGGAAGAGTGGATGATCCCAGGCTGGAGCAGGGCAAGAGCACAAGGAGTGCCCCGAGGAGGAAGGAGGGGCAGAGCCAAGGTGTGGTGAGCTGGCCACAGCCACCACTCTCCATCACCCTGCACCACTGAGGGGGAGAAAGGGAGGAAACTGGGACAGAAGATGAGCCTGGGAAAAAGGGAGTGGTGCAGGAAGGTGTTTTTAAGATTTGACTTCTGCACACCTTCCCCATCTAAGAAGGCCATCACTGGGGATGTGCAGAGAGCTCAGCATTTATTGCAGGAGGGAAAAGCTCAGGAAACAGGTGATGGCACCTGAGCCTGGCTTAGCAGCGATCCTGAACAACTGGGGATGCTCCAGCACATCCATGAGACCTCCTGGAATGAGCACAACCGGCCAAACTCAGCCCCCTACTGCTGGATTTAGCACACAAAACTGGCACCCAGCAGCTGGCACGTCCAAGAGGAAACCAGGGAAGCAGAAACAAGGTTTTCACCCCATTTCCTCCATCAGCTCACCCAAACTGTCTCTGCCTTGTCCTCCCCAGGGGTGCAGATGGGATGAGGTTCCCACTCCCACAGCAGCTCCCACCAGCCAAGGCTGTGGCCGAGCACAGGGCAGGGCTGACCCCAGCAGCCCCCAAAACACACCCTGCACCTGCAGCAGGCAAATGCTGAAGGGCAGAGAAAGCCAAACCTCGATCCCAGGGTGAAGGAGGGGCTCTGGGTGTGGGATGGGGACAGAAAGCAGCACTGCCTGCGAGCCCAAACCCAACACACACCCCAGGCAAAAGACCAACTCCCAGAGCCCCAGCACAGCTCCTGGTGTGCCACAGTGAAGGACTGGCTTTACTGGGCAGGACTGGGTCAGGATGAGCAAAGGGCAGCTCAGCAACACCTTCCAGCTGAGGGGACACACAGCTGTGGGCTCCACACCCTCTTTCCCAAAAGGAAGAGCAGAGAAACCTCATGCAAGAACACCAGAACTCTCAGAGTTCAACCTACAGCAAGAAACAATTACTGGGAGATAACTGGGGAAATGCATTTTTAAAGGGTTTCCTTGGGGAAAGAAAAAATATATGCAAGGCTACTTCACAGTTTGTGATTTTAACAACTGCTTGGGCTGCAGAGGGACAGGGAAGTGTCTGCACTGGGACTGGGAACTGGGCTCCCTGCACTCAGCCCTCAGCACTAAACGACCCAAAATTCATTTATTAGTGTTTATTTGCACAAGAATTTTCCCCAAAAGCCCGTGGTTCCCAGACACGCATCGCTGCCTAATTCTCCAGCCCAGCTCACCCTGCCCATCTCCCCGGCACCAAAATCCTTTGTGATGTTTGCAAAATGCCCCCTTCTGGCAAATTCCAGCTCAGGTTTTCAGGTCGGACCGTGCAGATGAAGAAAGCTCCAATAAATCTGTCGTTTCACGGAAAATTAATACCGTGTCCTCATGTCAGCACCAACCCAGAAATAACCTCCTTCCCACAGCCACTGCGTGCTGGAGGCAAGAAAGCCAAATACAACAAACTTCTCATAAAAACCACCCCACGAAAATCAAAGTTGGTGATGGTTATGCCCTGAAACAAGGCTGGCAGGGGCAGCACACGTGGTGACACCCCCGGCTCGTGGTGCCAGCAGGAACCTGGCCCATGGAGGGGTAGGGGAGGGAGCAGCACCCACCCATCCTGAGGCAGAGGAGTTGTAGTAAATCAGCTGTATCAGTTCAAAAATTGGGGAAGTCTTTGGGATCACAAGACACAAAGAGCTGGAGGAATCCAGGCAGAAATAACTGCTCCAGGCATCACTGGGCTGCAGTTATTAACTGTGGGGTTTTCAGCTCCTGGACTCAGCTCCTTGGGATCCCCAAAACTGTTTCTGAGGCTAAGTAAGGTAACTCGAAAAGCAAACCCACTCTCGAACTTCACCTGGAAGTGTCCCAGGAGCCTGCAAGCTGGAGAGAATAAAAAGCCCCTGAACAGGATGGTGAGAGCAATCAGCACTCAGGAAAATGAGCAGGAACAGCAGGCAGGAGCCTCCGGTGCTTGGGAACCAGGATGGGAAGAAATAACGTTTGAAACAGGTGTGGGACGAACCAAAAATGGAGCAAAGCATCAGAAATCAACTTGCTGCACCTGTGGCTTTTAGCACAACCGTAGTTTCCAGACTCCTCTTTCCAAAGCAGACCCTTCTGCAGCACTTGCAGCTGAATTCATCAGGAGGCTGCCCCGAGGAGAGGAGGCATTTTCCCCTCCCCTTGTGGTGATGCACCTGCCTCTTCCTCCTCCCCACCAGCAGCTTCTTCCCTTGGACCACCCCATCCCACCTGTGCCAGCGATGGCACCACCCACAGCTCCTGGAGTCCCACCTGGACAAGCTCCTGGGCTCTGGGACAGCTCCCTGTGCAGGAGGAGAGCTGGGCAGCGAGGTCACTGTCACCTCTCTCAGCGACAGAGCCCTCCCTGTGTCACACAGCAGGGCACGGGGGTGTGCTCCGAGTGGCTCCGAGTCTGCAGCTTCCCCGGATAGCACGGATGAGGGGCAGCACGGTGTCCCCTCTCCACCCCAATGCAAACACCCGCTCAGCTCTCCCTGCGATGCACAGAAACCAAATTAATGCCAGGAAAACGAGGTGGGCACAGCAGAAATTCAGCACTCCCGGTCCCTGCCTGGTCAATGAGGCACCAAATGCCACTGGAAAGAGCCATCCTGCCAGCACTGGGCACCCAAACCCTCCGTGCAGGGGCTCCAGCAAAGCATCCACCTGCTCCAGCACTTACTGTAACAGACCTAAATTTGGCAATTTTACTTTCCCCAAAGCCGATACGGTGGAGGGAGTGAGCAGCATTCCACAAATACTTGATTTAAACAGTTCCAGGACGCTCGGATCCAGCAGAGCGAGGCTTTAAGAACCTGTCACCGCCCAGGGCTGCCCTGGCACCGCAGCCCGGTCCCCTGGAACACGGAGCCGGTGCCGGCTCTGTCGTCACTCGGGGGAAGGAGCCGTGCCTTGTTTTATAACAAAACCCGAGGGAGGAGCAGGGAGGTGATATCAGCCATTAATCCCCGCATTTTGAAATCTCTCATCTCATAAATGTCCAGGTGTGAAACAAACGCACAAAGGTGGAGGTGGGAGCGGGAACCCCCCAGCCAGGCTCTGTCAATGCCTGGGTGAGGCTTTCCACCGAGGCTGCCCCATCAGCTTCCCCGAGACCACTCAAACCAGTAAGAAGTGAACGCTCCCAACCACGGAACTCCCACCAGAGCCCACAGAAAGGTTCTCCGGGACTCAAACACGCCTCGAATCAGCCTGGGCGAGCAATGACCCAGCTCTTCGGGAGTTCACACGAGCGTAAACCAGGCTGAAACCGCTCAATTCTGACACACGCGGTGCAAAATAAACCCAGACCCGGGCCCGCGGCAGGAACTGCCCCGCTCAGCTTCGAGCTGGTGCTTCCTCAGCAGCTCCAACACAGCCAAAAAACCCCAACAAAGAAAAGATTCCCACGTGATGTTACAGAAAAAAAAAAAAAAGAGGGGTTTGCGAAACTAAACAGAACTTGGCGGCTTTGGGACCATTCTGCGGGACGGGAGGGATCGTCCTGCAGGTACCTGCGCGGGGCTGACACGGATTTATGGGGTCAGAACACAAAGAGAAGTGGTGCGACCCTTTGCTCTCGTTAAAAGTCGCGGCTCCGGGGGCAGCCCCAGCCCCACGCCGGGACCGGGACGGGGTCGGGGGTGGGTCGGGGGTCCCGGTGCCAGCCCCGGTGTCGGTGCCAGCCCCGCTCTTACCTCGCTCACCGCATGGCCTCGGTGCCGCACGCTCACGCGGTCCCGGCGATCAGGGCAAAACTCTGCGCTGGCGTCGGAAAGTTGAAATGTTAAAAA
>VZRQ01004567.1:107207-123410 GCA_013397975.1 Machaerirhynchus nigripectus | reverse complement strand
CAGCCTCCATCCCCCGGGACCAGCCTCCATCCCCCGGGACAGCGGCATCCCCCTGGAGAAGGGCAGGAATAAGGCAGACAGGTGGGAAGGGGGCTGAGGGGGCCCAGCCCGCCCCGGTGGCTGCAGGAAGGGATTTGCTGGCGTGGGAAGTGTGGCGGGGCTGAGTCACGGGGCATCGCCCCGGCCCCGCACAGCCCGGGCTGCTTCTCCAGGCTCCACATCCCGCACGGGACTGGCCCCAAATCCACAAGGATCCACAAGGAAAGGTGCCTTTCCTCCCCTTTACCCCGAGGAACAGTCCCCTCCCTGTTTCTAAGCAGCTCCAACACACCGGAACAGTCCTTTTCCCTCTTGTGTCCCCAGAATTCCCATTCTTTAACATTTGTCCCAAACTGGGCTCTCCCAGAAGCACCGCCCAGCCCCTGAGCCCAGCCACAGCCTGGGCTGGACGAGAATGACAGGGAGCAGCAGGCCAGCCCCGAGCAGCAAGTGGGAAAACAAGGAAACATTTCCATGTATTAACTTCATTTCCTCCGTTTCCTCCGGCCTGGCAGCCTCACAGGGGGTTATTAATAGCACAGGGTGGACGAGAGCCAGGGCTGGGGCTCCAGGATCCCGGTGCCTGCCCCGACACCCCTCTGTGCCCGGGAGGGGACGATCCTGGTGGGATCCACTCACTAAAGCCACAGCAAATCACTCCTCTGTGAGCTCCCCTCACTGATCCCCACCTCCTGCAGCTGCCCTGCGAACACCTCTCAGGAAAACAGCGCTGAGGGAAGATCAGGGAAACACCCAAATTCTCCCCGTTTTCCCAGCCTGGGATTCTGGGAACTGCGCTTTTAACATCAAACCTGCTGCAATCTCATTCATTTCTGGTTGGGGAGGAGGAAGCTGCGCTCTCCCGCATTTGCAAAGCAAATGGTGCTGGGAGCCAGCAGGGCAGAAGGAGCAGAGAGGGGGCAGCCAGAGTCACCCCTCGGTGACACGAGGGGACCCAAAGCCCCATTTCCCCACCTTGGTGTCCATCCTTTGCCATCCTCCCTGTGGGGACACGTTTCTCCAGGGACACCCTCCTGCCACAGCACATCCCAAAGCCTCCAGGCAGGGGATGGCGTTTGTGGGACCACCCCCCTGAGCAGGGCTGGGGATCCGAGCTGGGGAGCCCGAGCAGGAGCCCCCAGGGCTCTCCCCAGCCCCGCTCCCCCGTGCCGGGGGTGCCAAACCATGAACCCAGTTCGGCAGCTCTGCCCGGGCCAGTCCCGGCGTGCTCGCTGCAGATGGGCACGGTCTCCAAAGGCAGGAGCCGGGAGCAGCCCCGGGCAGGTCTCTGCAGCCTGCCTCACGCTCCGGGATCCCGGCACAGCCACCTGCGGCCACCGGGACACCCTGGGACAGCTCCGGCCCGGCCACGGGCACAGCGGGGGCTCGGGACAGCTCCAGGACACGTTTCTCCAGGGACACCCTCCTGCCACAGCCCATCCCGGCGCCAGGGGAGCTGCAGAGAGGTGGGAAACGCAATGGAATGCTGGCAAAGAGCCCTTTTATCTCCGGATCCCCCAGAAATATCCCCCGAGGATCCGTCTCCTCCGTGGGCTCTGCAGTGGTGCTGCTCCAGCAGGGAAAAGAGGAGAGAACGGAGAGTCCCAGCACCCTGCAAAATATTGCAGCTGGTTTTAAGCTTGAAAGAAATAATTTTATTTATTCTGCCTGCTCTGAAACCACGGAGTTTCACCTACTGCTGCCCTGGAGATGCTGCTGGAAGTAAAACCCACACAGGTTTAGAGAAAATCCCTAATTCCCAATGAAAGCCTTCAGAGCGATGGGGAGTCTCCCACCCACCTTGGAAAGCGCCCTCAGGTGCCAAATACCCTCCGCAAATCCTGTACCTCGTGTTTGGGGAGGTTCCTGCCCCGCAGCTCCCAGCCCTGGCTCTGCCCTGAGCGAACTTTCGAACACCTCAGCGGCGGCACGACCACTCCCAGCCAGACCTTGGAAGGGTTTCCTGGAGCTCCTGGCAGCTCCTCCTGGAACGGGAAGACGGAGCCACAATCCCCAGGGAAGCCTGGTGGAGGCAGGGAGCTGCTGGGCTGCCCCAGCATCACCCGGGGTGGCTGGAGGTGACGGATGGAGCTCCTGCACCCAGCAGGATGGTTCTGCCATCCCACCCCTCCAGCTCCCGCAAAGCCGAGCCAGGGGGCAGATCCAGCACGCCCAGAGTGGAGCTGTGGTGACCGCCACACCCCGTGGCACGAATGGCACCCCTGGGAACAGCGGCGGGGCTGTCAGTTCTTGCAGTAGATGGTGAGGAATGCTGCCTCCCTCCCCTCTCAGCCGCGACCCTCCTGTCCCAGAACCCGGTGGCTCTGGAGAGCTGCAGTGTGACCAGGAATGACATCAGCTCACCCCAAATGAGCACGAATTCCAGAGCGAAAAACCAGGAGTTTCTTTGTCAGGCTGTGCTCATTCCGTGCCCTGTCCCTCCATGCCTTGTCCCCAGTCCCTCTCCAGCTCTCCTGGAGCCCCTTTAGGGCCTTGAAGGGGCTCTCAGCCTTCTCCAGGTGAGCATCCCCCAGCTCTCCCAGCCTGGCTCCAGAGGGGCTCCAGCAGTTTCTTGAGGAACTCAGCCCCCGATTTATTGGGGTGGGGGTTTTTTTTTGGCAAATTTCTGCTTGAAACCACGGGCAGTGCTCGGACATCAAAACCTCGTTGCGATTTTCCAGCCCCTCAGTGTCCCCTCCCACCCGTGCCGAGCCCGCCCTGCCTCAGGCGCTCCCTGTCCCAGCCCGCCCTCCTCTGGAAAACAGGATTTTCTCTTTTACTGGCAGCACGGAAAGGGAGGAAACACACGAAAAGCTGGTGCCTGGCAGGCGGCAGCTCCTGCCCTGCTTCCGCTCCGGGACATCCCAGGGCAGCCAGGGAATCCAAACGTTCCTGGGTGAAAAGTTGGGGTATTTCCACACGCGGAAATGATGGGATGTTGGGAAGGAATTCCTGGCTGTGAGGGCGGGCAGGCCCTGGCACAGCGTGCCCAGAGCAGCTGTGGCTGCCCCTGGATCCCTGGCAGTGCCCAAGGCCAGGCTGGACGGGGCTTGGAGCAGCCTGGGACAGTGGAAGGTGTCCCTGCCCAAGGATGGGCTTTAAGGTCTCTCTAATCCAAGCCCTTCTGGGATGCGGGGGTTCCAGGAGCTGCAATAACGGAGCTCTCCCTTAGAGGTCAGCCCAGCACCAGAACTGGCCCGAATTCCCCACAGAGGGCTGCAGTCCCTGCGAGGAGCCGGGATTTGGTCACCAGGGCCCTTCAGGGTGGGCAGGGGACGGTCCCCAACGCCTGCAGCCCCTCCCCTCGGCGTTGCCAAAGGGTTTTCCCAAAAGCTGAGCTCTGCCGGATGCTCTCCTGCTCCTTCCCGTGCAGGGACCGCTCTGAGCTCTGCGTGTGCCCCTGCTCCGGGGATCCCCCTGCCTGGGGAAAGCCTGGCCAGCTCCTGATTTTGGGGAGCAGGGTGACCTGGTCCTGTGCTGCGAAATCTTCCATGCCCAGAGCAGCCAGGACAACCCCTCGGAGCTTTTCCTTAGGGCTTGATTCCTCCTTCTCTCCTCCCTTCTAGCACACAAATACAACTCAACAAAGAGACCCAAAAACAAAAACAAACCCCAAAACCCCCTTCACTGACAGCTCCTGCATCAGAAAGAAAATTGCTCCTCTTTCTTTGGTGTTTGTCTTTTTGTGCCCCAAATCCCTCCGGCATAAAACAGATTTCAGCATTGTTCTAAAAATAGAGGGATTAGGAATAATCCTCCAGCATGGAGCGACTGTTGGGAAGTGGCACCCGGGGCTGGTGGCTGCCCTGGGGGGTTGGACCTCGGGGCTCAGCTGTGGGGGGACCCAGGAACCCCCCAAAAGGGTGGCTGTGGGGATGCGGGGGCACTGCTGTGTCCCCAGGATGGGTATCCCAGAGANTGGGATGGGATGGGATGGAACAAGCTCCATGGAAATAGGGAAGGAACTAAAGCAGCTGTCCCAGGGGTGACAGCAAACCACTGGAAGGACTTCAGGTGACAGGAGTGGGGTGCTGCCATCGAGCTGCAGGTGACAAAAAGGCCACCAGGCCCAGCCAGACCCGATTCCCTGCAGCCTCTGGGCCCTGCAGACCCTGGCAGTGCCACAGACCCCTCCGTGTTCCCTCACCAAGTTGTTGTGTCGGTGCTTTTCAAATCACTTTGGAGAAAAAAGGGGGGAAAAAAAAATAAACGCTTCAAAGAGTGAGANAAACAAAAACAAACCCCAAAACCCCCTTCACTGACAGCTCCTGCATCAGAAAGAAAATTGCTCCTCTTTCTTTGGTGTTTGTCTTTTTGTGCCCCAAATCCCTCCGGCATAAAACAGATTTCAGCATTGTTCTAAAAATAGAGGGATTAGGAATAATCCTCCAGCATGGAGCGACTGTTGGGAAGTGGCACCCGGGGCTGGTGGCTGCCCTGGGGGGTTGGACCTCGGGGCTCAGCTGTGGGGGGACCCAGGAACCCCCCAAAAGGGTGGCTGTGGGGATGCGGGGGCACTGCTGTGTCCCCAGGATGGGTATCCCAGAGAGGTATCCCAGGATGGGTATCCCAGGATGGGTATCCCAGGGCTGTCCCTGGCTGTGCTGACCCAGTGGGAGCCACCAGCTGGGAACTGACCCCATAAAATCAGGTGGNGAAAAAATAAACGCTTCAAAGAGTGAGAGACATCCCTGTGATGCCAACTGACTTCCAGCGAGGTTTTTTCAGCAGGAACTTGTTTGCAGCAAACGAGTCAATTTGTGTTTACAAGGAGGCAATTAGAGCTGAGGGTTCGAGGCGTTCCCAGGGGGATGGGCCATCCCCAGCACCGTCCCCATCATCTGCGCTCCACTGCCAGGCTTTTCCTGCCCCGTGTGCAGCGGGAAGGGGGTGGGAGAAGGAGGAGACAACCCAGGGACGAGGTGAAATCCATCTCCTGCATCCCTGTGCCAGTCTGGGCTTGCAGCACCCCCTGCTCGCCCTGCCCCTCGCTGGGGGTGAAGCCAAGGGGGATATTCCCGGGCACCACAGCGCATTAAACACCCCCGGGCGTGAGCCAGGAATCCCCTGGATAACCCCATCCCTGCCAGGCAATCCCAGCTTTGCCATCGTCCTCGGGGGAAAATGCCCTCGCAGCTTTTGCAGGCTCAGACCTCACAGTGGGCTCTGGAAAGGGAACCCCGGGGCTTTGGGGAATGCACTTTGAGCCGGGAAGCTTTGGGGATGCAGGGGAGATGCTTGGAGTAACAGCCCAGCGATGGGATCACAACTCCAGAGGGGGAATTTGAAGCCTGAGTTTTGAGCTCACGACCCAGGCACTCCCAGGCCTTCCCAGCTGACACAACCCTCACCCCTTCCCAGCCTTTCCACAGGTTTTTTGCCTCCTCTGGCTGAGTTTTCCAGCCTTGGCAGTGCTGCCCCAGCCCCACGTGTCATTTTTCCCAGCTGCTTGCCTTCCAGACTCTTCCCATGCTTAAAATGAAGGAAAATCATCAGAGCTCATCCATCAGCAGCTGCCGGCTCCTGCCCTCTGCCCTTGCCCTGGGGGATTTTGTCCCTCCCTAAATCCAATCAGGGGTGCTCAGGAGCCTCATCCCACAGGAGCACCGGGCTGGTGGCCTCTGGGCCGAGCTGGTCACCTCTGGCAGAGGTGGCCCCAGCTGCTGGCCTGGTCCCTCGCTGTCCCCACGGTGGGGAGGTCCCAGCAGAGGGTCCCGTGGGAGGGGTGCTGGGGACAGAGCAGGGATGGAGCCGCCCCAGCCCCCGGCCCAACCCCCCTTCCCCAGCTGCTGGTCGGGGTAAGAGGCACCAGAGCTGTGACAAACAGAGGTGCCACAGTCAAAGCTGCTCCTGGGGCAAGGGAACCTTGTTGAACCCCAGAGGAGAAGCCACAGCCTCACCCCTCTGCACCGGAGCGTTGGGAGCTGCTGGAGCCTTTTCCAGTGGGTTGGGGGGGGGTTTATTCCCAGCTGGAATACAGCAGAAAACAATATAATGGAATAAACACTAAAAAATATTAAAAAGCAACCTCTGCTGGAGGGGAGGGCTGGGTTGGGGCAGCCCTGAGCCCTCTCTGTGGGGTCACAGCAGGAGGAGATTTGCACTGGGCTGTCGGAAAAGCTCCTTAGGTGCCTGAAGAGCATCCAAAGGCTCAGAGAGGCTTCTCCAGCTGCTGCTCAGCCACGTCTGCTGGCCCAGGAGCAGAATCCGTGGCCATGACAGAGCCTGTTTGGTTCTGAAATGAAACAGGGATGGATTCAGGCTGGGAATGGGAAAGTTCTCCATGGTGCAGCCCTGGGGAAGGCCCAGGGAGCAGAGGGGGAGCTCTGATGGAAGCTCCAGAGGAGCAGGAAGTTTGGGACAGAGGAAGAGCAGCCCGAGGAGGAGGAGAGGCTCACAACCCCCAGGGCAGAGGTCTGCCCTCCCCTCCAGCTTGATGGATGGCCGGGAATCTCCAATGGATGCAGCGGGAAAGGACAAAGCCTCCCCAGGGCACCCCCGGCTCACTCGGGGCTCATTAAGGGCGCAGCTCATCAGGCTCTAAGATAATTACAGCTTCTCACAAATTCAATTTCTGCCCGGGGAGGGCAGGAGGGGACGGCAGGACTCTTCTCCTGGGTCTTCCAATGCATCTTGAAATCCTGGGAGGCACTTGAGGAACACATCCAGCAGGATCCCAAATCAAACCCCGTCCGTCCCAGCCCCTCTGTGCCGCCCCAGGGGATGTCCCAGCCAAGTGGGGTCACCTCAGTCTCTGCTCCCTGTCACCCACCTCAGCCCTGGCACTGCTGGAGCCCAGAGAAGAGGGAAAATCTGCCTCCGGAGCCTTAAAGGATGGATTTTTCCAGGGCTCATTAATGACACAGGGTTTGAGGAACCTTACCCTGTTCCAAAGGGTCTCTGTTGCCTTCTCCCATGGAAAAATCCACTTCACTGGCAAACTACCAACAGATAGGAGAGGAAGGGGAAGAAAAACATTAAATCAAGGGTAAAATAAGCAGGAACACACCAAACCACCAGTGAAACCCAATGTTCTCTAAAAATCTGCAGTTTATTCATTAGAATTCAGTGAAAGGAACATTCATTTTAAAACACAATCAATACATTAAAAACTTGAAAGGACTAGTAGCAATGAGAGCAGGAAGGAAACAAAAAAACCCCAAATTCAGACAGGTTGGTCACCTGGGAGGAGCTGCCAGCCTGGCAGCGGGATGGGGCAGCCAAGGACAAGGGCTAATTCCTTATTTCCTTACAACTGAGAGGCTTTTTGGGATTTTCATTTCTCACTTCACCCAAATGGAGCTTAAAAGTGACTCGATGTGGGTGAGAAGAGGAGGAGGCCCCAGCTGGAGAGGAGGGAGCCCAAAATTCCAGGGCAGAGGGAATGTGGAAGGTGGGTCTGAGTGCCCCAGGAATGTTTGATGAGAAACCTTCCTGTCCATCCCTGTGCTGGGAATGGGGCAAACCCAATCAAGAAAAACTTTTAAAAGCACCATTAGGTGACAAATTATTAATGAGCAGACATAAAAATCTTTGCAGAGCCAAATCAGTGGTGACTGCCAGCTCTGCTGAAGGAAAAAAAGGGGGAAAAAAATCTGGTTTTGGCTGGATTTTAGCATTCCAGCAGCTCTCCTCTCCTCTGATCCCGAAGTTCAAGGCAGGATCGTTCCAGGGAGATGCTTTAGTGATGCAGGAGCACAGGGCTGGAGCTCCCTGGAGGAGGGAGGAGGAGAAGGTGGGCAGCCCTGCTAATCCCAGGATTATTTAAGGAGCAATCCTCAGGCACCAGGGCGAAATCCCAGCTCCCAGCCCGGCCAGGGAGCACCAAGGGGAGAGGAAAACTGTCCCAGAGCATTTCCATGCACCAACCACCAGCATCTCCTGCACAGGGATTTAAGAAAAGCCCTGGTTTTGGATAAAATAACATCAGCAGACAGCAGGGAAAGCCTCAACCGAAACCTGTGGGCTTTTTACAACACTTGGAGGGAGAAATCACCAAAACCCACAAATTTGGATTAAAAACAACACTGAAAAGCAAAGAAGGGACAGCTGAGTGTGACAGAGGGGGGTTAAGGACGCCTCAGGTGTGTGCAAAGTGTGTTGGTGAGGGGCTGGGGGGCTGTGAAGAGGCCCCAGCACGTTCCCTGCTGGGGGAGCAGGGTGGGATCCGGGCACGGCAGCAGCAGGAATGGCCTTTTCTCCATGGGAAAAGCAAACCACGCCACTTGGAATGACAAGACACACGAGTAAAAGAACAGTCTGTAAAATTTCCCCGTGATTATAAAATGCAAAACTATACAAAAATAGAGAAAATCGACCGTTTTTCTTATGTGTATAAAAACAAACAAACCAAAGGAAACCCCAAAGTCCCCAGAATGCAACACAGAACCTCCTGGCAGGCTGACCCCAACGGCAGTGCTTTCACCACAACTCCTCAGCCCCATTCCTCACTTCAGGCAAGGCCTTCCCTGCAAGGGACAGGCGAATTCCTCGAGTTTTTCCTCAGTATCTTGGCAGGACCATCTGCTATTCCTGACTTTTCGGACCGGTTTCTGCTTGGGAAGCCCTTTTGCAGAAGAAGCCTCAGTGCCCACCCCCAAATGTGAGCTCCTCGGGTAAGGCAGTGTTGGACTGATCCAGCTCCAGACCAGGTTTGTTCCTACGGATCCCGAGTGGGGTTTTTTGGGAAGAGTGGCTCATCAGGCAGTGAAATCCAATCCCCACCGCAGCGATCATTTACAGGCTGAGTTTTTACTGCACTGGAAATTCTGATTTCTTTGGGTTAATGGGGCAGAATCTGCCAATAATCCAGCAAATTAGTGACTAAACTGCATTAGGAAAACTCATTTGAATTCCAGAGATATTTGCCTCACTGAATTCCCATCGAATTAAGAGGAGAAACCTTTGGTATAAAGTCAGATTAGCAAGCCTTGGCTGTATTGCTCCCACTGAACCTCCCCACCTCGTACCTCCACCCAAGCCCAGGATTCCCACGGACACCTTGGAACATTCATTTAGCACCGAGACATTCCCAGCCCTCAGCAGGACTTTGGCTGAACAAAGCTACAGAGCCTGGAACCCAAAGATGCCTTTGGTGAGAGGCTGAAAGGAAATAAAACAGGGATTAAACCCAGCCAGGGGCGTGAGGGGGGTGACAATGTCCCCGTGGTGTCCCCAGCAGGGTCTGCCCGTGGTTTGTGTGCTGGGAGTGGGGTGAGATGGGCACAGACCCGACCCTGTCCTTGCTCCAGGGAAGGATATTCAATATTCATTGGCAGCAGTGCTAATGAGGGGAGAACCTCCCAGCGAGGGCACCTTCCCCTGGCTCTCCTCTCCAGGTGTGGCAGTGGTGCCAAGAGCCAGGTCTGTCCCAGGAAATCCTCTCTGGTGTCCCAGAAGGATGAGGAACTGTGGCACAGCAGGTTCCTGTGGAACTCCCTGCAGCAGGACTGGCAGGAAAACGTGGAAAAATTCAGGTTTGAGCCCATGGATGCACGGATGGATCTGCTCTGCATCACAGGAAAATCACATCACACACAGAGGCTGAACCAAGCCCGGCTCTGCCTCTTCCTGCTCCTTCCCAGATATCCAAGCACACGGCTGAAGGAATCTCTTCTCAAAAGGAATATCAAGACCTCATTTTGCTTGGGGGGAAAAAACCCCATCAAACCCAAAGCAGCTCCTTGTGCCTGGAAACGCAGGGATGGCAGGGAGCAGCTGATGGAGCCACATCCATGTGGAGCGGGAGAGCAGAAGGAGGTGACCCAGCAGGGCAGGACTCAGCAGGAATATCGAGTCTGGCCCAGGCAGAGCCATCCCTCACTCCACAAATGTGGTAAAACTCTGGCATTTCCACTTTGGGATGATTTCTTTGAGTGCTACAAACTCTGCTGCAAAGAAAAACAGAAAAAGGGCAACGGCAGGGGGTAACAAAAATCACTGGTAATGGAATTAAATCAACACAGAGCCTGGACAGGACAGGGAAGCAGCTTTGTGTCATGGATTGGGGGTTTGGATCAGAGCCGAGGGGGTTTGGGATCACGGAGGACAGGGGGGACCAGCAGCCTGGAACAGATGTCACAGGAGCTTGTAGGGTCCCCTCAGCCTGTGTCCCTCCTCCACGTTCCTTCAAAGAGCCAAAAAATCCCAAACCTCCAGCAATTCCCAGCTTTTTTGTTCCCTCCAGGCAGGAGGAGGAAGCTGTGAAGCCCAAGGTGGCTGCAGTCCATCCTGAATTCCAACGAACACAAAACTTTACTCCTGTGGGTTTATGCAAAGAAAACAACCATAACATAATAAAATTAAATTAAAAAGCCACAAAGTTTCCTTTTGAGAAAGTAACAGCATCTGCCACTTCACAGCTACAGGCACGATGCAAATTTAGCTTATTTCAAAGGCCTCATCCCTGTCCCCATGGCCCTGGAGAGGCCAGGAGCCCGGGACAAAGCACGGGAAAGGTTTCCACCAGGAGTTCTGCACCGTCAAGACAGACCACAACAAAGAAGGGACCAACACTTTGTTCTTCAAAGGGACACCATGGACAGCACATCTCTCTGAGCAAACTGAAACTACACCTGGAGAACGTTATCAGCACGCACACAAAAGCTCCTGCTTTCTTTTGGGGCAAGGAAAAAAAATCAAATAAATAAAAACGTTGCTGCAAAGTTCCCCTTTCCAGCTGCCTCGCCCCGTCCTCGCTCTGGAACAAGCGGCACCCTTCCTCCCAGCTCCCCAGACTGAGCCTGAGGTGGAAGACATTCAAAGTGAGTCTGAACCAAAACGTTTCACCAAGAAGAGGAAAACAGCCCCATTTCCCTCAAAAGTCTGCCCAAGGCTTGTTCCCCCAGCCTCAATCCTGCACAAACCCCAACCTGCCACACCAGCAACGGGTCCGTCCCCAGCTTCTGCCAGGGGCTGCTGCTGCACTTGGCTTTGGAGAGGGCTGGAAAACCAGAAAGAGCCTCAGTGGTGACGGAGGAATCCTGGAGGCAGCTCCAAACCCCGCCAGAGCATCCGCAGGGGCGAGGCCATGGATGGCTGCAGGAGAGGAGCACCAGCTCAGCTCAAATTCAAGTTTCCCCCAAACTGCCAGCTCCCGGTTTTCTCCCTCCCTGCCCTTTGTGCCCCTTTCACCCCTGCCTGGAGCAGCCTCAGCGTGGTGACACANGCAGCCCCTCGGCTTGGTGACATGGTGACATTCCTATACCCCCTGGCTCGGTGACATGGTGACATTCCTAGAGATACTCAGCCTGGGTGACACTGTGACATTCCTGCAGCCCCTCGGCTTGGTGACATGGTGACATTCATTCCTGCAGCTACTCGGCGTCGGTGACGTTGAGCGTGGCGCCGCGGCAGCCGCCGTGCCCCAGGGTGGGCCTGCCCTTGAGGGGCTCGGGGCAGCGCTCCGGGCCCTCGGCGTCCCCGCCGCTCCCGCCGGGATGCTGCGGCACGCCCTGGGCGATGCCCACGGGTTTGCCCTTGGCGCGGTGCTCCGGGGAGCAGGTGAAGCCGAAGCTCGGGGGCAGCTCGGCTTCTCCCAGGGGTAACAAGCGGGACAGCTTGGGGACGTCCCCGTGGTACCGGTAGGACCCGGCCGCCTCCCGGGCCCGCCTGGCCTCGGGCTGCAGGGGGAGGTTGGAGGGCCGCAGCGGGAACCTGCTCAGCTCTGGGTCTTGGGGCCGCCTCTCCGGAGCCTCCCCGGTGCCACCCCGGGAGAGAGGCAGGAAAGGGGACACGGTGGCTGGCGGCTCCGATGGCTCCCAGACGCTCTCCATGGCACCGGCCGGGGCGAAGCCCCAGAGCTCCATCCCGCCGGGAGCCGTGTCGGTGCCGGGCTGGAGGTGCCGCAGGCCCGGCCAGCTCGAGCCGCCCTCGGGAGCCACCAGCTTGCCCTCCTCCTTGCTCCTGCTCCTCCTGGCTCCGGCAGAGTCCTTCCTGCCGGCCTCGCGCCTGGCCCAGAGCCGGCAGGGCTGGGGGCCGCTCCGGGCGCCCTGCGGCTCGGCCAGCTCGAACTCCAGGCTCTCCGTGTCCAGCGAGCGGCTCCTCCGGTCCACGGAGAGCGGCGCGGGCATGGAGGGGCTCAGGCCGTGCAGGCGCAGGTGGCGGGGCAGGCTGGCCACCCCCCAGTTGCAGCTCTGGAAGGAGCCCGGGGAGAAGCCCGGGGACATTCTCTCGTCACATTCAGCCAACGACTCTTTCTGTCCGTAGCCATCGTCAAAGGCCTCGGCGATGTCCTCGCCTGCGGTCAGCTCCGGGTGCTGCTCACACTCCCCTTCCCCGTCCTGCTCCACGTCCACCACGTCGAAGGTGACCATGGTGGGGAGGGCGGGGAGGTTCTGGGTGAAGGACGAGCTGGAGGCCGAGCTCCCCAGGCTCTCAGAGAGGCTGGAGAAGAGGGTTCCACTGCTGGCGAACTCCACCAGAGCCTGCGAGAAGCTCACGGCGTGCTCGGGCTCGCTGCCCACCTGGGGCTCGCCAGAGCTGGGCTCTGCTCCGCCGCCACGCTCCTGCTCCGGGAGCCTGAACCCAGGGAACATCCCTGCCTTGGCTGGGGCCACGCCGCCATGGATGGAGTCCCCAAACATCCCACAGTCCAGGTCTGCATCGAACCCCGGGTTGTTCTTTGTGAGCTGAATAAGGCAACTTCCGGGGGCTTTTTGGCTGTTGTAACAGTTTTCCGGACACAGAGTCCCTGGAAAATCCCTCCACTCTGGATTTTCAGCCCTAGCCACTGCAACCCCACCATTGACAGCCCGGGTCGGGGTGTGTGAGGCCACCTGCTCACTCCCAAGGCCACTCTGACTCTTGCCAGTGGAGCTGGCTGCTCTAGTTTTACATTCAATGCACTGCTTTTCCCGGGGACACTTCTCCTTGCTGGGGACATCCAGGCGTTTCAGGACCGGCTCCCTCTGCAGCTCCCAGTACAGCAGCTCCTTCTGAATGGCTGCAAGCCCCTCTTCTTCTGTTTCCATCAGCCCTCTTTTCTGATCCATCATCTGCTGGATCAGGCTCTTCTCCGCAGGGAGGCAGAAGTCCATGAAGTAGCTGAAGATGCCCTGGCGTGGGACTTTGCCCTCGAACAGGGATTCCTCCCCATGAGAGGGGCTCATCAGGGCGTCAAACTCGTAAAGTGCATCGCCACTGTAGCTGTCCCGGGGCAGTCGGTCCTTCTTGAGCTCCTCTCCAGCCTCATCCTCCGGCCCTGGCGTGGTGGAGTCGTAATACCCCTCGTCACTGTTCGGGGCAGACTCCTGCTGGTCACTCTGGGGCGTCAGGAGGTCAACGCCGTCCATGGCGTCCCCCATGTAGGGGTGGGCGTCGGCCTCGTGCGAGGCGTGCGTCTCCAGGCTGCTGCTCGACACCTGGGCCCCGTAGCTCCCGTCCCCTGGCACGCCGCTGTCCCACACCTGGTGCAGGTACTCCTCAGCCTCCTCGGGGATGGCCATCTCCTCGCCGCCGCCCTGGTAGGTGACGAGGCAGGAGCTGCGTTTGGTGGCATCCCGGCTGCGCTCCACCGAGATGCTGCTCTCGGCGATGTCGGGCTCGGCGATGTCATCCCCGCACCCTGTCAGGGAGTCGAAGCTCTTCAGGGAGGTGACGTCCCCCAGGATGAGGCTCAGCAGGTCCCCGGAGTGCAGGCACGGAGGCTCATTGTCCATGAAGTCAGGGTGGAAGGCCAGCAGCAAACTCTCACGGTCAAACTCAGCACAGGCAGCAGCCTCGGCCTCTGGTTTTGTATCTGGAACTTCCCCGTTCCCTGGCACGGGCATCGTGTCACCCTCGGAGCTGCCTCCATCGGCCATAGGGCAGGCAGGCTCGGTGGCCTCACCACAGCTGGGGTCACCCCCTGAGCCCCCCGGGCAGGCTGCGGCCTCAGGGACCGGCCCTGCTCCCCTGCCCTCCGCGGCCCCTCGGCTCTCCACTGCCATTCCAGGAGCATTCCCGGCCTCCTCCGTGTCCCCGTTCCACTCGGGGAGCTCTGCCTTCTCACTCTCGGCAGCCTTGCTCTTCCGGTGGCGCCGGATGCTGTTCAAGAACCCTTTCAGCCCTTTTTTGGGTCTGGGGAAAGAGGATTTCTCCCCGTTGGGCTTTTTGTCACAGCCCTCGATACTGCCGGGGGGAGAGCTGTCCTGCTGGCCCAAATCCCCCCTGGCACCGGTGTTCGCGGCCAGCTGGGCGCTGCGGGAGCTGGGCAGGGGGCCGGGATGCCCGTCCCTGCTGCCCTCCGAGGGGCTGTCCAGCTGCGTCCCACTGCCCTTGTCACAGGCAGCACTGCTCAGCCCGTCGTGGGTCTTGCACTTGCTGAGCCCCTTCTTGCCGCGGCCGCCGAAGAAGCTGGGCAGGGTGCAGATGCTGCGCTTGCCCCCGAACAGCTTGAAGGCCGTTTTCCTCAGCTTGCCGGGGGGCGGCTGCTGCGGCTCCGCTGCCACCACGGAGCCGTTGGCGCTGTCGGGAGGGGCGTCCCCGCTCTCCTCCCGCCGCTGGTCCCCTCCGTCCCGCTCCTCCGGGCTGCCCGTTTCCATGGCAGCGGGGCGGGCTGGGATCTAGCTGGAAGCGGCGGCTTTGGGAGCGCGGCGCTCCGGGAGCAGGGATGGACACATCACCGCCGACCTGAGGCACAGGGAAAGAGGAGAGGTGAGGACTCGGCAGGGCAGGGGGCAGAGCTGAAGGCACCGGGGTGTCAGGGCTCCATCGTCAGCTGGAGGAGCCTCCAAGCTCTCCCTCCACTTCCAAAACCCAGGCACCAAAATGTCGCTTCAATTTACCGGCCTGCCAGAGCAGGAAAACCACTCATCTCCATCGGGTAGAGTCCCTGGGGATGGGCAGGTCTGACCCCTGCCATCCTCGCTCCAAGCCCTTCAGCTTCCCAGACTTTTTGTCTCCAGGGTGATCAGGTTTGGCTACCTTTAAGCGAGAGCTAGCACCTCCCAAACCCCCTCCCAGCCCTCATGCCAGGCTCCAAAGAGCATCCTGAGGGAGGCCAAACCAGGACACAGCCCTCGCTCTGCACATGTCCAGGGAAAAACCACTTTGGTTACTACCCTGGCTTTTTTAATAGAAGATTTCAGTTGTTTTTAAAATAATCTGTCCAGCGAGAGAGAATCGCATTAAAAACACCCACTGAGAACCCCCGATCAGATTATCCCGGAAGCAGAGAGGTAGGCTTGAAATTTGACCCTGGACTGCTGTCAAGAACAGGAGAAATAAAACAATTATAATCACGTTTCTTTTGCAGAGGTGAGGGTGGAGAAATTAAATGCAATAAAATTCTAATGTGCTCCCAAGGTGTAACGCCCCAGGCTGAGCTCTGACTGACAGGAGGCCAGGAAACCTTCCCGAGGTGCTTAGCCAGAGATCCCAAATTAAAAACACATCCAAACGATGCTCTCTGCTCCCGCAGCCCCACAGCAAACCCGCAATTCCAGGTTCATTTTTATTCCTCAGGTCTGGGTTGCTTTGCCTCTATATTGATCCGGCATCGCTGCCCACGGCACGGTTGGACCTGGACGGGCTTTAAGGTCCCTCCCAGCCCAACCCATTCCATGATTCTGGAATTCTGGGATTGCTGATAACCCCTCACGTTCACCTGTCCCGCTGGAAGCTGCAGCTGGGGCGTAGCCGGCTGGCACAGCCGCCTCCCCACCGGCAAGCTGGGCTTTTCCAGCTCTGCCAGAGCCCACCACGAGTCCCAGGAGTCTCCGAAGCCTCTGGAGAAACCTGGATAGAGGGGCCCGGAAGGAAGCCCCACACCTGGATCTGTGCGGGGCTGCTGGAAAATTAAGGTGTGAAATGACCCCAAACCTGCACCTGGACAGGGGCAGCTGGAAAACAGCCGGGGAAGGGCACGAGGCAGAGCCAGGATTTCAAAAATTCCTTTTGGGAATCATTTCTCTCCAGCTCCACGTCAGCACCAGCACTGCTGCGGAGGGGAAGCTGGAGAAGAATAAAAAATGAGATAAATAAAAATGAAATAAAGAGAAATAAAGGGCACCGAGGGCAAAGAGCCACGACCACTAAAACATGAAAAATAAGGTTTAAAAGCAACAAAAAGCAGCACCGTAACAATGAGATGCAGCGTTTCACCCGCAGGGGTGACCCTCAGGGACCCCCGGCCCGCCCAGCCCCGCACGGGGCCGCTCCCCCAGCCCGGCCCTCCCCGCTCCC
>VZRQ01004567.1:76450-93276 GCA_013397975.1 Machaerirhynchus nigripectus | reverse complement strand
ACAAACATCAGGAATACCTGGGCACAGATCCCCCCACACCTGACACAAACATCAGGAACACCTGGCCACAGATCCCCCCACACCTGACACAAACATCAGGAACACCTGGCCACAGATCCCCCCACACCTGATACAAACATCAGTGTTTAATTAATAAAGCTGAAGTTTTCAGCATTCACATTACCCTGGCAAAATACACTGATATTCTCGCTGGTGGATTTTAGGCATTGTATTTGAGTTTGTTTGAGGCTGTTTTGGGGTTTTTAACACGCAGAGCTTTGTCACTGAACCCCTCCTTTTCACCCAGCTGCTTGGAACGACTCCTCAGCGTCCCAGTTTAATCCCAGTTCCACTTCCCAAACCCACCCGAAGGGGATGTGAAACCCTTTGTGCCTCACGTTTTCCAGCTCGGCTGCGCTGTCCTCCAGTGTCCCCTTGTGGCTCAGGCAGCTCAGCAGCTGCTCCAGCACACACTGCTTCGGGTGCATGCCCTTGTCAAAGCGGTTGTACATCCCACACCAGAACCTCAGGAACAGGCAAAAAACGGGAATTAGGGGCTCAGCTCTGCGTTACTGCCCACTAACAGGTGCTGGCTAATATTTTTAATGAATTGAGATCAGTAATTGATTTTAAATCCTGCCACAACCCTGGACTATAAAATTCAGTAGAAATGGGCAACTTTTCTTAAAGTTAAGGAACCTGGCAGTAAATATTAGAATAGGATGAAAATACTTTTTTTGTACTTTTTACTGGAAGCTTGGGCAGTTTGTCTTCCAGTCCTTGGTTTGCCCAACCTCCCAACTTTTATTTGGGCACAAAGCACTTAAAATGCCATTTTCATCCCCCTCTCTGTCAGCAGGGCCCAGGAGTGAGGCAGAAACAAAGCACAACTCCCCAGATCTGCTGTGACATCCTGGGCAATGAAACAGAGCTGGAAACCAGACCATGCTCTGGGAAAAACCCTCAACCAGCCACCGAAATTCCTGCCTGAAAGAATTCCTTAATACACATTAAAAAGGAGGAAAAGAGCAACTTTTTGAAGCATTTGATGTGACAGAGCAAGCAGTCAGGGGGTGTGTGTGGCTCTCTCTGAAGTTCTGCTTTTCCTTGCCCTTCCCCACCCTCTTTCTCAACACCAAATTAAAAATGTTCTTTTAAATTACAGAATCCAAGTTTATTTCACCTTTGCACTGCTCCTCTTAGTTTATGCCTGAGGAATGGAGGGGAAAGGTAAAACAAACCAAGCTAATCAGTGCAGATTTATTTGATTTAACCTGAGTTATCCATCTCCATTACAATGAAAGGAATGTCCCCCTCCTTCCCCTTCGTAACTGAGCAACTTACTGGAAACTGAAAGGTAGAGTGTTTGGTTGGAGCTCTTTGTAAGCTGTAAACCCTCTGTACAAAGGATTTCTCAACTCCTGCTTCCTCTGTAAGAGGAAAGGCCACAGGGAATGGGTCTTCTCAAAGATTCTGGCAAGCACAAAGAACATCTGATCACTAAAAAAAGCAGCAAGTGGATTAATAACTGCAGGTGTTGGGAGGAGAATTAGATTAGGGGAGCTGAGAATTATTTTTATGCTGGTTTTGATTGATTTCATAAGGATACATCACTGAGGAATTAAAATGGACACTCTCCTGTGCAGAAGGGATATCTGCAAGTTATTATTGTGATTCAAAGTAAAACACCTTTTTTGGGACATAATTTATGTTCTTTTGGGATATAATTCATGTTCTTTTGGGATATAATTCATATTCTTTTGGGACCTAATTCATATTCTTTTGGGACCTAATTCATATTCTTTTGGGACCTAATTCATATTCTTTTCTCACACTGGTTAATGACATTTATCAATGTCTTGATAAATGATTATGTCCTACAATCTCCAATTCCATAAAACACACCCATCCTGCCCCTTTTCCAGACATTCCAAGGGATTTGTGGCCTGGGGGCTCCACAAGGCCCAGCTCACCTGAGTTCCTCCCTCTCCTTGTGGCAGGTGCCCAGGAAGTTGCCAAACTGGCAGGAATAAACGTGGTCGTGGATCTCGAGCAGGAAGCGCTCGTTGAACTCGAAGGAGCAGGGGAACTGCTGCATCAGCTGCCACACACACTCCACAAACTGGGTGAACACAGGGGACACCTCTTTGGGGTCCCCATCCAGGTGGCCACACCTAGAGAGATGCACAAAGCAGGGTAAACCCTCTGTCACCCACCACAAAAGGGGCCCTCGCCGTCCGCTTCCTTCTGGGTCAAATTTATGCTTGGACCTTGGGAAAGCCCTGACAAAGTGGCCGAGATCTTCTCCCAGGAGATGGCTGCAGAGTTAACAGGGCTTGTTGGAGCATTCTGGATGGGACAGGCTGCCCAGAGCGGGGTCACCATCCCTGGAAGTGTTCAAGAGATGTGTGGATGTGGCACCTGGGGACACGGGTTAGTGCTGGTTCATGGCTGAACTCCAGGATCTTACAAGTCTTCTCCAACCTTCATGATTCTGTGATTCCATGATCAGCACTCCCCAAATAATACAATTTTGCAGGTGGGAAAAGACCCAGAATTCAAACAATGATTTTGTAAAGCAGTAAAAGCACAGTGACGAAGTAACAGCCTGAGCAGATACTGGCTCTGTGTCACCAATGCCACTATTGTCCAAATGTTTTCTCCTTTTCATTTCAACCTTCCGTGGGATCCCCTAAACCTGCAGACACTGTTTAGGTTTCACTTCCCCCAGGGGAATGTGCCCCTCTCACCTGTGGGAGAACTTGTGGCCCATTGCAATCCACTCCTTTTCTATCAGGACCTGCAGGTTCAAAACAGGGATTAAGAAAAGAGCATTACTTTGGTTAAAAAAGCAAAATGAAGCCTTTGCTGTTAAAACCTAAAAAGCTGACAACCTGCTGACCCTACTGCTATAAATATATCCCCAGAAATCAATGGAAGCAGGAATTGTGATTTATAGATTATCCAGTTACCAAGGCAATGGCCCTGCTGGAAGCAGAACTCATTTCAAAAGCACCATTTTGAGGGAGTTTCCATGTTGTTAAAATCATAATATATAAATATATCAAGCTCAAAGAATTAACAGCTTCATATTACACTGTGCTATTTCAATTGGGAAAGAGTATTGATATCCATCAAAATACATCAGCAACAGGAGTTCAACAAATGTTTAAGAGACAAAAGGAAATACATGAAGTACAGCTGTGTAATGAGGAGTTCAGGATGAAATCAGAACAACTACATGGTATTTTTTCTTTTCAATAGATGCCTGTAGTCATAGAAAATAGTAAGGAGCAGTGTTTTCCTTACAGATGTCTCACATGACTGAAGCTGCATCCACTATTACTTTTGCTGGATCATATATAAACATAATTCCTGCTATCATCATCCAGATTAAGAGAAGGAAGGCAGAAACCCACAACAGTTCTTAGGAAACTCCATTTATATTGCTTTTTGAATTTTTCCATTCCTTGCACTGCTGATGAATTCATCTAGGAATAACCCTGTCAGGGGGGTTGTGCCTACAAACCATTGTCTCAGAGGACAGACAAGGATGTGTCTGTGTCACTGCTCCTAAGCTAAATCCTGGTTCTCAGTTCATGCAGAATCGTTCAGAGACAAAGCCTGGCCAGATGTTTCGTGTGCTGATGGAATTTTAACTGTTAAGAGGCTGCAGTATAATCCAGAAACAAAAATAGAAACAATAAAACCAGCATGGGATGCAAGGAAACGGTCCTGGCACCAGAAGAGGCAAAATCTGCATTGTTCTGATTTCAGGGATTCTTTCAAGGAACTCTCCTGAGACAGAGCAGCTCTTCAGGTATTTAACAAGAGATGACTGGAAAGAAACATCACAGACCGCCCTGAATTCATGCAGGGATGGCTGCAAATGAAGGAAAAGCCTGCACTAGAAGCAAACAGCCAAATTAAAGTGAAATGGCTTTAAAAAAGGTGTGAAATGGCACAGGTTTGACTGATGGACGGGACAGGACTGAGTTCACCCAATTTCAAATCCCAGCAGGTAAGAGACCTGCAGGACAAACTCCTCCACCCCTCTTTGGTGGATTGCTGCCAGAGCTGCATCCTTTGCTGAGATCTCTCATCAGTGGCTCCCATGTAGACGTTGCAGGAAACAAGGATTTGGGAATTGTCAATCAGCTGCTGCCGTGCTGCTCACAGCAATTACAGCTCCTTACAGAATCAGAGCTGCTTTATATAGGTCACCACTGCTCGGCCCAGGAAATGGCCTGAGCCCTTCCTCAGTGTGCACTGCAAGTGCAGTCCTTACCATGAAGCCTTTGAAGGTCCTGTAGAAGGGGTCCAGGAGGAGGCCAGCCAGGGAGCAGACCTGGGCCGTGCGGTCCCAGCCGTCGGAGCAGTGCACCAGCACGCTGGCCCTCTCCTCCCTCACAGCCTGCCAGGGACACAGCACAGAGCTCAGGGAAAGGCTGTCCTTCACCTGCTTTCCCCCCAAACCCCCGGGGAATGCTTGTCACCTCTCCTCTGGCCCATGGGAATGCACCAAGCCATCCAGAGAAGCCCCAGCTAGAACAAAGTGCTGCAGCAGGCTAGTAAAAAACAGCCCCTCTGATCTCTGGAAGGCCAAGGATTCCCAGGCTCTTCCTCTGCACAAAAAATTTGGTGGATGAGTAAAAAATAATAGTTGGACACCCAGGGATTAGACCTTCAAGATAAATTAGAGTTGATCCCAACTTCCCCCCATCCCATCCCTTAGGGAAGGAGAGCAACACAAAAGAGTTTCTTGCTTGTGACACGGGAAAATTGTGAGAGAAAGCCAACATTTACTATCCACCACTCTCACCACAAACTTCCTGCACACCCTTTACTACTCCTCAGTGACTTCCTTCTGTCTGCCTGACCTGCAAAGCCACCAGCTCTGCAGAAATGAGGACTGTGCTGGATAATCAACATTACAGTGTGCACGTCACACAAAACCAGGAGAAAACCAACTGGTCCAAACAATTCCTCAGTTAAAGCACAGCAGTGGATGAATAACGAGCACAGGGCTAGGAGTTGTTTGCACTGCCACATAGGAAGGTTTGTAAAGGTAATTTATTCACATTTTGTGATTTTATGTGTTTCAAATGAGCTCTAATAAAGCCCAGTTACAATACAGGACACAGGACCTGTTTGGCCCAGCAGCTGCATGACCCACTTATGTTCTCCAACATTTGTGGAGAGCTGAGGCCAACCTGAACCACACCTCCTCCCCAGAGCCACCTTCCCAGCCTTGCAGCAGTCCCTAACACACCAGGAGGCATTTCTGAATCCAGCTGCAGCTGGAGAGCAGCTTTACCTTGGCCAGGAAAACACCTGCATCCATCACAGCCTTGATGTGCCGCAGCCAGCCCGAGTTCTCCAGCCCCGTGAGGAAATCGCTCATGGAGGGGGACTTCATCTCACACACTGGCAACAAACACAGAGGAATCAGCTGGCACCCCAGAACAGCATCCCTGGCACCTCCTCATTATCTCTCCAAAAATTTTAAGTGCTTGCAGCAATATCCTGTCTAAAGGACACAAAATACTGGTTGGGTATTTAAAATTCAGAACTAAAAAAAAATGCTGGTTTTGTGAGAATCTGAGGCTCTGGAAATCTCCTCCTGCTCTCTGTTTAAAGGGTAACTCATTATTTATTCAGCTGTGTTTCTTCCAGCAGTGAGCTGTTACTTCACTCGACATCACCACCACATCTACCACCACTCACTCCCTCCACAAAGATTTGAAGTTATTTCTCTCCCTAATTTAGAGACAGAAATAACAAGTCTAACCTTGAAGGCAACTCAGGTGCTCTAATGAAACCCAGCACAGAAAATACTGAGAGTAATAAAGTTCAGAACACTCCATAAGCCCCAGCAAATGAGATTTTATCACTGCTGGAGAAGAACACGGGAGCAAAAACAAGCATTTATTCTGCCTCTTCTCCCACCACAAAATAACTCAGCCAGGAAGAGGCAATTGAGGACTCAGGGTTGTCATCAGGCCACTCTTTTGGCTGTGAACAGCCCCATTTTTGCCCAAGGTCACCATGGGTCCTGCAGGGCCACCTGGGAGCATCAGTTACCCAACAATTCTGAAACAAGAGGACCATGATGGTGGCTACTAAAATATTAAACTCCCATTTTGGATGACAGCACTGGAATTGCATCGTAGAAAATGAAGCACAGGCACCAAGCAGGATTTGCAGGATCCCCTCTGCCCCATTCCACAAGGGATGGCAGCAGTGCTGGAAACCAGGGAGCAGAGCGTGCTGGGCTGAGCCAAGCTCTGCCACCACCTGTACTGGAAATTCTCCAAAATTCTGTCAGTGGAACTCTGGGCCTGAGTCCCCTCTCAATCCCAATGGCTCAGATTCGTTTGCCCTGCTTTGCATTCTTCCCTATGATCACCATGAGCTTAATTACCTGAGATATTCTGCATTTTAATATATTTATGTATTAAAGCATTCATTTAATACATTTTAAAGTTTGGCTGAAAGAAATCACAGATAATGGAAAGTTAGAACAAAGTATGCATGAGATTCAAGACTTTGGAAGATCATGCCAAAATGGTATTTAAAATCAGAAATACTGTCAATATTCCAAATATAGCAAACCACAAAAAGTATTTCTGAACAACCTCTGTTGGTTTTCTTTCAATAAGTCATGAAGCAACCATGAGATTGTCTTAGCTGTAAAACATAATATTTCTCTAAATTTTCTTTTAATTCGGCACATTCATTAAGGAGTGTTTTTAGTATTAGCTGCTATTTGTGAACCACTGTAAAACCAAGCACGAGAACAAATAAAATGTCAAGCATTTTAACAGCATTAATATTTTCAGCCACTTGAATGCAGCAAACAAAGCAAGATGCTGACTTTGCTTCCATCAGAACACACTTGTGCATGGAACATCTGGATATTCAGCAGGAGGTCCTGTCCAGGAGGGGTAAGAAAGACAAACCCCTGCCAGGGCTGCACCCACCTTCCAGCAGTTTCTGCAGGCTGCTCCTCATCACATGGATGTTCTCTATGCCAATGAATTTAAAACGAATGTTTTCATAATTATCTTCATTCTCATAGCCCTTCCCAGCAGCTCTGTTGGCCATGGCATTCAACTGGCAAATTCAAGGGACAGAAGAGAAAATCACAACACAATTCAGAGAGGCTGCTTTGCAAGTCCTTTCTTTAAAACCTCCCAGAAAATGTACTGGACAAAGCTGTCACTCAGCTGTACTTCCCCACCTCCCAGACTGTTCTTTCATTAAAATTACTGCAGTTCATTACTCAGAGGCTCATTAAGACCCTACTTAGGGTCATATCAACCCCCAATTTCTGCTGTCACCAGAGACATTGAGCCTGCCCTAACTCTGAAGTTACCTAAGGAAATTCAGAGAGAGGCACAAGGAAGCAGAATGAGGAAAGCCATTTTAAACAGGGACATACATACATGGTGGCACAGAAATAGCAAGAGAATTCCCAAGCTTTTCACAGACACACATGCACAGAGGAAATAAAGCCACCTGAGGGAAACATAGAAACATTCCAGTTGAGCAGAAAGAACACAGCAACTGCAGGAAAGAAGTAGAAAAGAAGCTGGTTGCTCTAACAATCCCCCAAACCAGTTCAAGAGCTACCAGGACACCTTTGGTGGGGACAGAAAACAGAGCAGCTCAACCCCCCCCTTATCAGTTTGGGCAGATTTTGGGAGAGAAGAGTCAGATATGGTACAGACATCTCTAGAACTGTAAAACAACCCCAGTGCTTCAGTTCTGCCAGAGTGGGACAGGCTGGGTTAGAAGGGCAAGTGTCACCAGTTATAAATTCTCCCCCGTCACCAAATATTTTAGCACAGATTTGCCACAGTGATGGATTTCAGTGGCACGTCTCTGCCACTGAAAGCTGCCTGTGCCACAGAGCAAGCACTGCCTGCTAGAAATGCACACGTTGTTACAGAACAGGTGATCTCCAGGAAATGTCACACCAAAAGCCAAAACATGCACTGGAACAAGATGTGAAACACTCCCTATTTTCCCCAAAAAGACTTTTGCTTTCTTGCCCGTGCCGTAGTTTAACTGAATTTGTAGTTTATATAAAATAACTGCAAGATCTGAGCAGTGAAGCAGGTTCTCAGCTCCGTTTTCAAATACTCAGAGCACTTTTAAATCTTTGCATTTAAATAATTGTGTGCTATGAAAACCCTTGTGTTCTAGTTGGCTCCTACCAACACTCCTAATCCATATCCTTGCAAGAGAACCACTGGAATTGGTTTCTAAACTCTGTTCCTCAAGATGACAGTCATTAAAAATTTCATTTTGCAGATATTCCTCTCACATAAACCCCTCAGCTCTCAAGTTCTAACCCCAAAGAGTAGGGCTGAGTTGTATTAAACTCCATCATGAGAACATCATGAGTGTTATTTTTAAAAGGGAAAAAAAAAAAAGGGAGGGATTGCTTTTCACAGCTCTACTTCCTCCCAGGAGTGCCAATAAAAGCACTTCAGCCTCGTGGAACCGAATCCTGAGGCTTCTCTCCAACTCCACACATTTAGGACTCTGCAGGAAAATGCTTCACTGTCCCAGCCAGGTTCACAACTGCCAGTTCCACCAGGTCATCCTGAACACAAACCTCAACCCAGGATACTCCAGGAGGGCAAGGTCCTTAGGAGCACTTCACATTCCAGTTGCACGCCCTGACCCAGGAGCCCGATCCCACATTCTCGCTGCAGGACCGACCCAGAATCGTGACAGAACGAACTGGAAACAGCACTGCTCACTCAGACAAGAGATTCACAAGCAGCCCCAAGCCCGTGGAGGTACCTTTGGCCTCGTGTCTACAACATACATGAAGGGGCAGCCGGGGTTGGCCTCTCGGATGGCCTGGAGCATCTGCTCGTCCTCCAGGCAGCGCGCGCTGAACCCGGCCAGGGGCTGGCTGCAGCGGCACAGGGCGGCCTGCAAAGCACACACACAGCATCAGCCCTGCTCCCACGGCCCCTCCTCCTGCCCCACTCCCCTCTGGGGTCACACATTCATCGTCCCCTGGGTCCTTCTGAAAAGCTGCACCTCAGGTGGAGGCGCTGAAGTGCTACTGGGCCGTTCCGCCAAGCGGGAACTTTGGGAAACGTGGAGGCTCAGCCTGTGCTCTGCCTGATGGCCACTGCCACAAATGTCAGCAGTTCATGGAATCCCAGAATGGCTGGGTGGAAGGGACCTTCCAAACAGCTCATCCCACCCCCTGCCATGGGCAGGGACACCTTCCACTCTCGCAGGCCGCTCCAACCTGGTCTTGGACGCTCCCAGGGATCCAGGGCCTCCCCACCCGCACAGGAAGGAATTTCTTCCCAATATCTCATCTGATCCTGCCCTCTGGCAGTTTAAAACCATCCCCCCTTGCCCTGTCACTATCAGCCCATATAAAAGTCCCTCTCCCTCCTTTCCATGAGCCTCCTGATGGTACTGGAAGGCAGCAATTCCCCACGTTTTCCCTTTGGTTTCTCTTTCCAAACCATTCTTTTGAGTTTTCCTTGTCAGTTGTTGCTGTTGCACACTCAGAGCAGCATTGGGTATATTTTAAGGAAATTTCATTAGTTTCCAGCACAACTCCAGGCAGTGCCCAGGTCAGGGCACGCTTCCTCAGGAAAACAACAATTTGGCTGTGACAGAATTTTCCTAACATCAGCATCTAAAACACTGCTGAGGCAGCAAAGTTACAAATTTACATTCTGGTCCTCAGTGGAAAAAAAAATATGAAACCTTCACTTATTCTGAGCTAGTGGGGATTTATGTCAGGGTGGTTCCTCCTCTTCAATATTAAGAAAATCCAGCCAAGTCAACATATAACTTGATAAAACATTATCCAATATAGCTAAACAGGAGATTAAAAAACCCCACATCAGAAGGAATTGCTGAAAGCTGATTAAGAAAAAAATTCCCAACAGGAAGCTTGGAAAGTGTGTGCTTTTTGCAGGGCTTTGGATGCATTCCAAGTGTTTGCCTTTAGCTCATTCTGTGACTCAGAACGAAAGCCATTGAGAGAAGCACAGTTCTCAAAAGCCTCAAATCTAATAATTATCTTATTTTTTCCTTTCATTAGAAGGGAACTGGACAAAAAGGGGAAGCCTTCCTCCCCCCCAAGGCAGCAGGCAGTGAAGCACTAACATTGTTTTCCTTGTATAAGTAAGAAAGCACCGGAATCCGCCCTCGGCTCCTGAACCTTGAACTTCCCATCACCACTGCCTTGGTGGCAGCTCGAGGCACCACGATTTCAGGAGGGTACGTGCTGCAAACCTGAGGGAGAACAGAGGAAAAAAACCCAGATGTTGCTACTGAGCACTTCAAAATTCATGGAAAAGTCATCTTTAGCTTGTTAGGTTATGAGGTATTCAGGAAAACAACACAGGAAACAATCAACTCTGCAGCTGAACCTAAAAACTGGACTGCACAAGGCAGAGTAAAAGGAAGCCCTTTAAATCCAGAAATTTGATGGAAGTTTCTGATTTAGATTCACAGAATGGTTTGGGTTGGAAGGGATCTAAAGCTCATCCCATTCCAGCCCCTGCCATGGGCAGGGACACTTCCCACTGTCCCAGGCTGCTCCAAGCCCCAGTGTCCAGCCTGGCCTTGGACACTTCCAGGGATCCAGGGGCAGCCACAGCTGCTCTGGGCACCCTGTGCCAGGGCCTCCCCACCCTCACAGCCAAGAATTCCTTTCCACAAAAAGAGAAAATAAGAACAACTGTATTTAAAAAGTTCTCTCTAAATCTTACGCAGCTCGAAAGGCACTTCCAGCACTCAGGAGGAAGCTGCTCTCTGAGGATTCCACCTTTCTCCTCAAACAAGCACAGTCTTTGCAGCATGGACTTCACACATCAGCTGCTCTCCAAGCCTGGCTTTACACCAGGTTTGACAATTTTAAAACACAGGCTGGAAACCCTGAGGAAGTTCTAAAGCACTGGCACCTGAGAGTTCCACTGCAGCAAGCAAAGCCTCAGACCGATCAATGGTTTGAGCTGGCCACGTTCAGGCGCCCTCAGCAGCCACTGGAAACAGCACCTCTCACATCAGACCTCACTTCAGGCCTCCACAGGCACAGGCAGGTAAAACTGGCAGTCACCTCTGCCAGCACAGGCTTGTGTCTCTTCAAGCCTTTGCTCTTCAAGTAAAGAAAGCTACCAGGGGAAGGGATTCAAGAGTGGATGTGTTGCTGTCTTCCTTGGAGTTGCTTGCTTTGGCTTTTCAACAGCCAGGTCTGACAGCCCCAGAGGAAATAAAAAGGGAAGTAATGTGGAGCAGGATTTTGAACGAGCTTGCTGACAAATGCTTTTGTTTAATGTTGTTTAGATGCAAGTTGGCCTTTCAGGGAAAATAACAGCAGCAGGCACTTCAGACTGAAATGACAGAGAGCCCTTAGACAGCAGAAGATCCGACTGAGAAAATAGAAACAGGGCTGTTTTCCACTGCTGTTTTTTCCTTCCTTCCTTCCCAAGTCCCTCTCCACTCTGCCTCATTCCCCACCCATCCAAACTGCTGCCACTTCCTTCCCTCCTCCACATCTGTCACCAGCCAGGTGGGACAGGCTTTGGAAATACCAAAAGCAGCTCAGGCTACTTGAGGCTTTGCCCAACAGATGGTTTGACATTTCTGCAGGAGAACAAGGCTCTGGTCCCTTGCCAGGGGGATCAAAGCACAACAAGGTGAGTCTGCAGCTCTCCTGGAGCATTGGTATCTGCAACTCCTCATCAAGATGATGTGCTTTGACTCAAACCAAGTGAGCTCCTTGCTCCCCAGAGGCAGCAGCAGGGCTGTCACTAATAACAACAAGGAAATGCTGCATTAAATGGCTCCTCTGGGCAGGAATTACCTCATAGTCCTTGTTAATATCCGTTATTTCCCAGTAGTCGTTGGGAATTCCCATGCGCTGGTAATCCAGTTTCAAATCAATCAGTTTCCATCCCATTTCCCGGTTCTCTTTGGACATTTTAGGATTGTAAGAGAAAGCATAAAGTTCTTCGGGTTTCACTGGGAAGGAGAAAGGAAAAAAATTAACAAGTTAGAGGTGCAAAGACATCCAGAGAGGCCAAAACTTGTGGAAATCAATAACAGAGTGCTCCAGAGGAGTATTTGAAGTATTTAAGACTTCTCAACCTTTTATAGGGTTTCGGTTGGGGTGGTACCAAGTGCTGACAATTAATCCTGAAATCCTCACGATGATCCAATACTCAGTTACCAAATTCTAACAAAGTGTTTCAGCCCAGGTTGGAAGAAGGAATTTCTCCTAAACCAGTGATTTCCTCCTGAATTCACTGCAGTAAGCAGGTTAGATGAGATTTATATCATAACCATTAATCCCCACACGAAAACATGGATTCAAAGGTGTGTTTTCTGTGGAGAGTTCATACAACAGCTCCTGCACACCTGTAAGGTCACTGCTCAACCAGAAATTCTGAGACTGGAAGACTTTAGGGATGTGTGGAATATTGCTGTCAGCCCAAGAAAGGCTTCAGGCTGGCTCTGACAAATGCCCATTTACCATCCCAACCTCCTTCCCCCTCTTCACAAAACGCAAATCCAACCAATAACTCATCCAGCTGATTCCCAAGGCAGCTCCACACACAGAGGGAAACCTGTCCGAGGCCAATAAAGCAGCTGGTTACTGGGCAGGTAACCCAGAGCTGTCGATCACACGTGTGCAAATCATCAGTAATGATGTGCTCTGCCAAAAACCCATGAAAGGAGCACACTCACAGGCATCTTAAAACAACAAAAAAAGCACTGTTAAAATCCAGGAGCAGAAGAAAAGAAAGAGCTACAGCATTTACACAGTTGAGAACAAAGGAACCGGTGTGAGCCCCTGCAGTGACACCTCCCACGCTTCAGGCTCTACCCAAACCTCTAATTTTTAAAACCTCAAAGAGCAGTGACAGCTTTTAAATGTAACACCACAAACCTGCCAGCTACAGCATCAGAGGCAGAACTTCAGAACTAAGAAAACTCCAAAGAGCACAAGGGGGATGCTGGGAATAGACACAGGCCTTAATACCAATCTAAAAAGAAATCCAAACTCAGCAAACCCCGTTTCTCCTGCAGGATTTCCAGCCCAGGCCTGTGGGAAGGCCAACAAGAAGCTGCCTGGCGCCATTAATTCCCCTCCCTCAGCCTGGTGACACCATCACAAATTGCAACTACAAACGACATCCTTGTAATAACACAACTCCAAATACTGGTTCTGGCACCCCAAAACCAGAGGCTGCCACAGGCAGAAGCCAGGCAGGAACTCAGTGGAATGCTGTCCTGCAAGAAGAGCCTGAAAATTCATCCATGCTGGAATAAAAAGCTGGAGTTAGAAGAGAGCACAGGCTTTTGAGGGTGTCTGGCTCACACTCCAAGAGTGACTCCGAGTCAGGGCAGGGTGAAGCACAGGCTTTCACAACTGAGCAAACACTGCAGAGCAGCCTAAACATCCTGCTGGAAACACAGAAAAAAACCCAGATACTGCTACTGAGCACTTCAAAATTCATGAAAAATTAATCTTTAGCTTATTAGGTTATGAGGTACTCAGGAAAACAACACAGGAAGCAATCAACTCTGCAGCTGAACCTAAAAACTGGACTGTACAAGGCAGATTAAAAGGAAGCTCTTTAAATCCAGAAATCTGATGGAAGTTTCTGATTTAGATTCACAGAATGGCTTGGGTTGGAAGGGATCTAAAGCTCATCCCATCCCACCCCCTGCCATGGGCAGGGACACTTCCCACTGTCCCAGGCTGCTCCAAGCCCCGTCCAGCCTGGCCTTGGACACTGCCAGGGGCAGCCACAGCTGCTCTGGGCACCCTGTGCCAGGGCCTCCCACCCTCACAGGGAAAGATTCCTTCCCAATATCCCATCTATCCCTGCTCTCTCTCAGTGTGAATCCATTCCCCCTTGTCCTGTCACTCCAGGCTCCTGCAAAGAGTCTCTCTCCATCTTTCTTGTTGGCTCCCAAGACTGTGTTTCGTTTGGAAGCAAACGTCCTGCTCCACAGAGCTCAGCTCCCTGAGCCCTGCCATTGTCCCTGGTGCTGGAAGCTGATTCTGATCCCACACCTGCCCTCCCAAACCCAACTGTGCTCGGCTCAGAGCGTTCCAGAGATTCCCAGGACAGATTCCCACCCCCAGTACCTGGCTGGGAGAGCTTGAGCAGGGAGGTGAACACGTCGTGGCAGTCCCTCTCCTGCCCAATGACAAAGTGAGCCACGTGGAAGTTCTTGCAGTGGATGAGCAGGGGGTACCCGGCCGTGGTCAGGGGCAGCTTCTCCACGCTGGAGATGTGGTGATGCAGAATCTGGAGAGCAGGGGATGAACATCATTTGTCACTGATAAAGCTGTGAGCAGTACAAGCAGATACGAAACCCCTGTGATACAATCACCTATTTGTGCTTCCTGCAGCTAAGAGCAGCAGAAAATGAGATTATTTGTGATACTGATCAAACATAAAATGCACCCAAAACCCAGGGAACTAAAGCAGGACTGAAAAAACACAGATGTACATAAGTTACTTTCAGAGATAGATGTGCAGCTCAGTTTATCTGGTGCACTTTGCTTTCCTTCCACTGCCATATGAAATACATTCTGTCATTCCCATTTTACCTTAGAATTAATAAAATAGGCTCGTTTCCATGCTAATTCTGCACTTCTAAAAGGTGCAAGTTTATGTTTAGTGGTTTTGTATATTGAGTTTGAGACAGGAAATTACACAAGTCTTTTACATTCCTTGAACTGATACTAATTCCATGAGTGAACTCTATCAGGTCACATCACCATTGTGCTCATTTCCTTCCCAACCAGCTGTTTCTGGGAAGCACTTGGTATCAAAATGCCATAAAAGACCACTACAGCTTTGGAATTCCCAAACCTGTTTATTCTGGAAATGACAGCATTAAGTTCCAGGACACAGGGAATGGCTTCCCACTGCCAGAGGGCAGGGTTAGGTGGGATACTGGGAAGGAATTCTTCCCTATGAAGGTGGGGAGGCCCTGGCACAGATTTCCCAGGCTGCCCCATCCCTGGAAATGCTCAAGGCCGGGTTGGAGCAACCTGGGACAGTGGAAGGTGTCCCTGCCCATGGCAGGGGTGGAATGGGACGATCCTTCAAGTCCCTCCCCCTCCAATCCATCCTGTGACCTGAAGCAGCCCTTCCAGGTGTGTTTCCACCCCACCATACCCATGTTTCCTTCCTGACTTCAGCAGAGGCATCCACGTAGATCAGGTGTGTGGCTGTCAGGTACAAGGTCCCGGTCGCTGCCTTCCTGTTGGCGTAGCGATCCAGCAACTTCACATTTTCTACCTGCAGCAGGAACACAGCACGGAAACACTTCAGAATCCCAGAACTGCTGAGGGTGGAAAAGTTCTACAGGATCCTCGAGTCCAGCCTGTGCCCAATTCCCACCTCGTCACCCAACCCGTGTCCAGCTGTTCCTCAGACACCTCCAGGGATGGGGACTCCAAACCTCCCTGGGCAGCCCCTTCCGGGGCCTGACCACCCCTTCCATGGAGAAATTCCTCCAAGTCCGATTCTGACGGAAGAACTACCTAAGCACCTGTTGAACTCCATTCATTCAACTTCCAGTACACAACCCACGAAGCAAGACAGTAAAGTACAAGAATTTAAGTCCTTGCTTGCAAAAACAAGTCAGCTTTACGCCACAAACTATTTCTCCACGAATGAAAGCCATAAAGGTTAAGCAAACAGCCGTGGTTCAGCACCAGCAAATCCTAACAGGATTACTGGATTTGTAGCCAAGATGATCCCAGTTTGTTACGGTGCAAGGCTGCAGAAACAACAAGACAAAGAACTGCAAAGGAAAGGCTTGTCTGTGCTCAGGGGGATCAGCATGTTGCTCCAAAAGGAACAGCCCTCTCCAGTCTGACTTCCCACTGCTCATTCCCTATTAGTAGCTACTTCTTGTAACTCACTTCCTGGCCTCCAAGTGCATTTCATAAACCACACCAAGCTAATTAATAAAAAAACAGCTTTAAAAAACAGCAGTGCAGACATAATAAAATATATTACAACTCTGGATTGATTTTCTCCTGGCCTCTTTGCTGCCTAATGAATGCGGATGGAGTTTTTCTTTCTCCATTAAGCAGGAATAATGGGAAGAAATTATTGGATGGACAATGAAAACAAATGTTTTAGCAGTAAATGATAGATTAGTTCTGGGTATTGAATGTGTGAGGTTCCTTATGCTGGTCTCAAGTAAATCATGGAAAATCTCAGCAAATAAACTTGGAGAGCAGAGGCCTGGGCTCAGTGTCCTCTTAGCAGGTCATGTTTTTCAGCAGATACAACTATTAAATACAATATTGGCCTTTTCAGGGCACCACAGACATGCAGGACCAGCAGAGCACCTCAGGGCAGGGGGTAAAGAGCATCCCCAAACCAGTGTCCTAGAGAATAAAACGAATAACAATAACCTCCATTGCAGTAAAGGATCAAATTATCAACTGCTGCCCGAAAAAAATGTAATTCCTTTTAGCACAGCGTTCTCAGAGCTCCTGTTTGACTTAATTCAGTGGGAAAAAACCCCACATTTTGATTCGCCCATTGGGGCTGAGAGGAATCTCCGCACTTTGACAGAAAGGAAACGTTCCGGAATCATCCCCAAACCACCTCGGCACCAGCCCCACGCTGAAACCCCCTCCCCACACAGCGCCGGAGCCGCCACCACCTTGGGACCGCGGCTGTGACCCTCCCCACACCACCCCCCCCACCCCCCCAGCCCTGAGGGCGCACGGGCCGTTCCGCGGAGGGCAGCGGAGGCAGCCGGCGGTGGGGAGCGGGCCGGAGCCC
>VZRQ01004567.1:31420-74205 GCA_013397975.1 Machaerirhynchus nigripectus | reverse complement strand
TGGATGACAGAACTGGCACAGTGCAGGGAGTGTCCTGTACAAAGCCACCAAGGCAATGTCCCATCCTTGACTGAACTGCTGAGTACAGCTCACAGCCTCGTCAGGATGCACATTTTTACTGTCATTTGAAGTCACGTTCATTCCAGAATTTCCCCTGTACTGCAGGAATTTGTAACTCTTCTGATCTTGCTCTAAGTCCCTTATATTGACTTTGATTCTGCCATTCACCCCGACGCTGGACAGGCTTTATACTGACAGAAAAGTAATTTTCTAGATTTATTTTGCAATTTGCAGATCAGTTTGAAGTTCCTCAGCTTGCAGGAACAAGTGAGCTAAATTGTTGGTCTGGTCTGTTCCCCACCAAGCAATTCCTGTAATCTCTTTTTATTACTCAGTCCCCCCTTAGGAAGTGTTTAACAGGCAGATAAAATCTAACACAATAAACCCCTATCAACAAAGCAGCAAAATCTTGTGTGATGTGGATGAAAATGACATTTTGGGGGGAGGTGTTTGAGAAAAGAACAATTTATTGTGCTATTTTTACTGTGAGAAGGGTGGGAGGGGGCATTAGCAGACACCCACACTGAGTGCCAGAGGGCCTGTTGCAGAGCCTTGTCTACAAGTGTTATCAAGAGAATGCTGCCAAAAATACCCTGAGATGATGAGTTTAGCTACAATTCCACCCCCAGCGCCTGCCCAAACACTGGCTCCTGTCATCTGGGAAGCAGAGAGCACAAGGAATGTGCACGGGGTGCCAAGGCCAGCTGAAACACCAGCGGGAATTTGGCCTTCGGAGTTTGTTTTCCTCACTTGAGTGATAGTCAAGAAAGAGCTGTCTCAAAAAGAGCCTCGGGGACAACAGATCCTGCCCCTATTTTAGCGTTTTGACTGTCACAAATAGATTGGGAAGTATCGTCCCAGAGAGGAAAAATATTCAAGGAGCTTAATTCGGGCAATATGAGGCTGCTGAGAGGGATGATGGCAGAGCTGGGCAGGGGCTCCTGCAGACTTTAACCCTTGGAACTTCCTTATTCCCAAGGGATTTTTAAGTGGGTTTTGCTCCCTGAGGTGGTGTGAGGGTCCTTGTGTGAGGAGTTGCACATCCCTGTGTAACCTGGGCTAGGGAAGGAGTCCCTGCCCACAGCAGGGGCTGGATGAGCTTTAAGGTCCCTCCCAACCCCAACCAGACTGGGATTCCATTATTATAATTACAGCCTGTGCCAACAGACCTGGAATTATGCAACTGGAGGTTTTGAAAGTAGCTCATGGAGAAAAATCTGTGCTGTTTCTTCCACCTTTTCCTGCTGACATCCCCGGGCAGAGGTCATTTTAGTGCCACGGGTCTGGGGCGGGGCAGTGCAGTGGTTGCTGACGTTGTACTTCCACGCCATGGGATCTGCTGGAGCAAACACAATCAGCTCATCCCTTGTGCTGCTGAAGGAGTCCCAGAGGTGCTGCCTCTGAGCTGACACTGCTGCAATAACTCAAAATTCCAGCCCCTGCTCTGCCTTCCAGAGGTTTTCCACCAGGCAGGAGGCTGTGATTGCACCAGCCCCGAGCACTCAGCATGCAGGGCCCATCCCTCTCCTCCTCTCAATTCCCTACAATCAGGTGGAGCAATCAGGTGTCCTGGGTATTTTTAGCCTCCCCGGTTGTGTTGCTTTGGATTAATGACCTGCTCCCCACGCCGTGCTGGGGCTGTGGGTCAGGCCCCCACCCTGCTCCCAGGCAGGAGATTTCATTAATTAAAGCAGCACTCGCAGAGATGGAAAATCACTGAGGAGCTGTGAGGGAAGCAAAGTTTTGGCAGAGTTGGTTCTTTTTCCCTTTGCGGTTGCTGTGGCTGGACGGTTTTAACGGCAAGAAAATAAAATGTTATCTTAGTGAGTGTGATGGAATCACCTGACACTCGTGTCCACTTCCAGCAGAGTCCAGGAGGGGAAGCGAAGAACACAGAGTTTCACTGTCACTCTCAGGGCTGAACTGAGTGTAGGAACAAACAGCTCACACAGGGAACTTCCTTCTCTTTTCCAGCCAACAGCCAGGAGCAGGTTGTGATGATCCTCAGTTTCAAAATTATTCTACAAGATTCTTCTTGTTTATTGTCTTGCAAGTTGAGCTGCACTTCTTGTTTTTAACAGTCTTAGAATTCAGTGGCGTGGTTTGCACCCCCTGGATGGAAGCAGCCTCCTGAACATCCCAGGCACGCTCACAGAAATTCTCCTTGCTGTCCAAACCCGAGCAAACAGGCATAAATCTGCCTTTCCCAACGAGGCAGCTTCCTGAGAACTGCCTGGCATGAACATTCATGGACTGGGAGCGGGAGGGAGGGCCGGGCAAGGCCAGAGCAGATGTGTTTACAGCTCCAGACAAATCTCTGCAGCTCGGGCAGTGCAGCGTGTCTGTCCCTGCTGCAGAGCACAGCCCGTCACTCTCCAGCCCTCCCGGCTCCCCCAGGACACGGAGCTGCTCTCCTCGCCCCGCTGCCAAGTGGCAAAGTTGTCTCCTGGAACTCTTTTTTACCACTTCCCGTTGCACACTGGGCTCCCAGTTGGATTTAAGCCCTGCATGGATGAACGAGCCAATGACAGAGCTGGGAATAATTGTCTTCCCCTTGGCACCGTGCTAAATTTGGTGTCTTCTGTCTGCCACTGACACCTCAAAAAAACCCCAGATCGTGCTGGAGCAGCTCCAGAGCAGAGCAGGTGCCCTGTAAGGGCCTGATCTTCCTCCAGTGCCAGACCTGAACTACAAACCACAAGTGATCCAGTGCATTCCCGAGACTGAATGGAATTTCCTCTGCAATCCAAACATGTTCCAGGGTCTTAAACTCTTTGTTCCAGCGCACAAAGCTCTGACCCAGTCAAGCTTGTTAGAGGTGGCAAATTTATTCCTAACTGCTTTTCTTTGATGCAATGGAGTTGTTCTTTTTTTGAGACAGGCATCAATCCCTAGTGACAAAGGGTGGATTATCTGCCTCTCAGCAAGCCATTGAAACCTGTCCCAGGGAATTCGGATGTGGGCATGGGAAAGCTGTGGAAAACATGCCAAGGACTGCACGGCCCAGGAAGGAGAGCAGGGATGGGACTGAAACGCAACCTGGTTTGAGGATGTTCACGGCATCTGCAGAGCTGAGCTGGTGTTTGGCAAGTGCCAGAGAGGGACAGAATTCAGGACTGGAGCCAGGCTCCAGCTTTACTTGGCTGCAGACAGAATCTCCTCTGGGCTTTTCCCCTGTCATACTTAGGAAATTGTTTTTTCCCCTTTGTAATGAAGCTCAGACTTCAGGATCTCTGCATGCTCTCGGTGTGCAGGATATTTTACAGAGAAAATTGGCTCGACCTTTTCCTCAGGCCCAGCTTTTATTCCTAGGTAAACAGAGGGGCTTTTGGGCAGAGCTTCTTGTTAGACAGCAAATTAAGGAGAGGTGTCCCTGGGGCTTGCAGTGGGAAAAATACTTCAGGATTCAGGATGCTGTCTCTCCAAGAGCCTCCTTCTCCATGTTGTGCCAATCTGTGGGTTTGACGCTCTTGTTTAATTACAGTTCTAATCATCTTACTCATGCTTCATTTGCCCCTGTAAATAAAAGGAATTTTAGGCTGCGTTTCCCTTTTTTCTTCCACGTGGCTGAGTAAATTTGCCCCTTTTTGAGAAGTGACTGATGATTTTATTGTGAAATTGTGCTCATCCAGTGCACACGGCTGGGCTGAGTCAGTGTCAGGGGAGCACCCGGGGGGACAGGGGGACAAGTGCAGGGTGTTTGTCACCAGCTGCGTGGGGAGGGCTCTGAGTGCCAAAGGGCAGCGAGGTGCCTTTGTACTTGCACAGAAAAATCAAACACACTCCGGTGAAACCTTGGCTGGCTTTATCCACGGGGACAATGGCAGCTTCCAGGGAAGGCAAACTGAACGCGGCTGTTTTTCCTGCTGTCTCCAAGGTCAGCCCACTCATCCCTGATCCAGAGGGCTCCCTGATCTTTCCACAGCCTGCCCATGAGCTCTGCCTGTTCCAGAGGTGCAGAGTGCTTTGTTAGGTTCCATTTCCCAGGAACACCATCCCAGAACTTCCACACCACCTCTGCTCGCTGCTGACAGGGCCAGTTAATGGAAGTATAATAATTACCTACATTAAAGCCTGGGAAATGCATGAGGAAGGAAGGTTGCCACAAGATGAGCTGTGCTGTTGGACCTCAGAGCCCTAAAGCTGACATCTCCTTCAGGAAATCTATTACTGCCTTCAGTGTGAATAATCCCTCACTCTCCTCGTGCTCTCCTATTATTCCTTTATTTCCTAACATGCACATTTGTGGATTTTATTGATTGCTTTTGGCTGTAAGACTCAAACCAGAGCAATTTAAAGACAGAGAGGAAGAACATCAAGCCTTAATCAGCCAGCCCAGCCATCCATCAGTGTGTGCCAGGAACAGTTTAATGTGCCCCAGGGTGAGGCCGAGCTGCCAGCCCCTCTCCAAGGCCATCACGAGCCCCTCAGCTGGGACAGCAGTGGCTTCACCAAGAACCAAGATTTGATTGCAGTTTGGGAGTCAATAAACAAAAAAAGCTTGGCTGGGGAGCTCGTGACAAGCAGTGACTTCTCTCAGTCCCTGTGTGACTCAAACCTCATCCATCACCAGCAGAGCAGGAGCAAAGCGCCCCAGGGCACAGGGAGGATGTTCTGCCAGGTCCCCTTGGTTTGAAGTTATTTGGATTTGATGAGGATTTTCCTTTCTTGAACCACCTCTCCTCTGTCATGGCCAAGGAGGGATGTGCAGAGAGCACCAGAGCCCGATCCTGGGAGAGCCACATCTCCAGAGGCTGCGGGAGCTGTTTCAGGAGGTTGTGAGGTGGGGTCAGTCCTTTGTCCCAAGTAACAACTGACAGCACAAGGGGGAATGCCCGCAGGTTGAACCAGGGGGGGTTTAGATTGGGTGTGAGGGAAAATTCCTTCATGGAAAGGCTGTCCAGCACTGGCACAGCTGCCCAGGCAGTGGTGGAGTCCCCATCCCTGGAGGGTTTAAAAGCCGTGTGGATGTGGCACGTGGGGACCTGGCAGCGCTGGGGGATGGCTGGACTCGATGTTCCCAGAGGGTTTTTCCATCCCAGATGATTCTGTGACTCTCAAAGTTCAGTTTCAGCGCCTGAGCTGAGGAGCAGCTGGCAGAGCCCAGGTTTGCCACAGCTGCTGGCGGTGCCAGGAATGCCAGCAGTGCTCCCAGGGCGTGCTCAGAGCTCTCTGTGCCAGGGCAGGGCACCCACTGCCCACACAGCTCTGCAGACTCACCCCAGCCTCAATCCATCGTCAGCCCTTCCTGGCAACATCCTCCTGTGGGGACGGTGCCACTCACTCCGGGGACACTTCTGCAGCCGGGAAATGTCAGCCAGCTGAGGCTCAAGCTAATTCCTGCATCTCCTCTGCCTCCCCCGAGCTCAGGAGGGCTGCCTCGTTAGTCCTGCAGTTCTGCTGCCTCTGCCGCGGCTCCGTGTCCCCCCTGTCCCCCCAGCCTGTCCCTGCTGCAGGCCACTCCTGCCCTGACATTCCAGCAGAGCTCAGGGATTTGTTACAGCACCAACGGGGAGCTCTGCCGTGCAGAGGGACTCTGTAAAATAAACAGGGAAATAAAACCTCGTCCCAGAGTTCCATCCAGCTCCATCATGTGCCAGTAAATCCCCATCCCAGCACATGTGGACTCACCCCACGGACATTTCTCCCTGCTCAGCCCACATTTTGGTAATTAAAGATTTGCAGACCAAACGCTGCCCTTCATTTCCAATGTGCAACCTTGCTGCTGTCAGGGGATGTTTCAGTGGGAACAGGATCTGAAAACAAGGGAATTTCACTTCTGGGTTTGTGGTTGAAGTTCCTGTCATCCACATGTTGGTATCAGGCAAGGCAAAACAAGCTCCAGCCTGGTGTTTTCTGGCCTTGGTCTTTTCTAGAGGGCTGGTGGGAGAAAAAGGGAGTAAATTTGTCATTGCTGGGACAGGTGAAAACACATGGACAGAAAAGAACGAGTTATTTTTATCTTCTCTGTCACAGAAATGAAAAGATTTTAGGCCAAACCTTCAGCTGACGATTAATCAGGTTGAAAAGTTTTGTTTCAGGTGAGGAATTGGCCCTTTCAATTTTCCCTTTGCTTGGGGACAGGGGTTTGTTCTGGGCTTGGCAGTGCTGGGGGAACAGTCTGGGAAGGCTTTTCCAGCCTAAATAACTCCATGGTTCTGAGAAAGGCCTCACAAGACCCTTGGTGTTGATGTTGGTTAATGCAGAGAGGTGTTTTACGAGCTGTGCACTCTGAAAATACCTGTGGGTGGGTCCCTTCCCACCACCTTGCAGCATGGATACAGTGGAAAATGGGGCTGGAGCTGGCTGCTCCCCTGGAAAACCTCAGTGCCAGTGCTGGGGTTTGGTGCCCAGCTCTCCTGAACTCTGCTAAGGCACAGCAGCTCCCCTGCCAAGGAGGGAGCAAAAAATAAAAGCTGATTTCCTCATCTCTGTGTGTTCCCCGTCCTCGGGAGAGCTGGGAGCTCTGAAATGGGAGTTTCCCGGTGCCTGGCACCCTCTGGTGTCAGAGGGTTCCCAGGGAGGATTTTACTGCTCAGGCACAAGGGAGGGTTGGGTTCTTGGAGAGGAGTTTCTTTTGGCACTGAAGTCACTGCTTGAACCTGTCCTGGGCCCCTCGGGCCTGTGCTGGCTCTTGGGAGAGGCAAGGTCCTGGAAACCAAAAAGGTCTGCCACCTGCTCAGAGCACGGCAAAGCCTCCCTGGGCAGGGAGAAATCAGACACGCATCCTGGTGGGAGCGCTGTTCCCGATTCCTACAGTATTCCCTGATGGAATGCAGGGATCTGAGTTAACCCTTCAGCACAGACACGCCTCAGAGGGCTGGGGAGAAAAGGGCCACAGCCCAGAACGTGGGATGGACTTCCAAGCCACACTTAATCCCTCCCCTTCTCTGCTGAGAACTTTGCATTATATCAGAGACCAGCGGGAAGAGGAGAAGGGCTTTGAGCAGGGGAATAAAGGAACACATGAGAATTGTTATGTTCAGTGACTTTATCTTTGGGGATCCAGTCCCTTATCTCTGGAGCCAGCTGGGGAGAATAAAACCCTTTTCTTGGCTTTAGATGAAAATTAAAACATCACCTGTAAGTAATAACGGTGCAGCTGAAAGAGGCTCAGAGGCTGAGGTTTGGCTCTGATCAAGCATCCTGAAACACCCAGGCTCTGAACCTCTTGGTAATGAACAGGGCAGGAAGGACACTCTGCTTTTCCAACATTTTCTGTCGTTCCCTGAGCACAGGGATATAATGAAATGTGGCCATTTTGCTTCCTTTTCTGCTCAAAATCAATCCGAGAGGCTCTGATTCTGTGATTCCGTGATTCTGTGATTCCATGATTCTAAGAATCTGTGATTGTATGATTCTGTGATTCTAAGATTCTATTTTAAAGGCCATGGATCAAAAATAAAAACACAGTAAAAAGCTCCAAGTGAACGGAACTTTTCCCAATTTCTCAGAATATTTGTGGGCACAGTTTGGTGAACTGCTGGTCTTGAATATTTCCCTTTGCCTGAATTCCATGTGGTCAGTTTTACTGGATGTGCCAGAGCTTGTGGCTCAGTGACTTCCCAGCTGCTTTTCCTTCCCGTGCTCACTGCTTGGTGTTCACGTGGGTCTTGTCAGGACATTTTAGGTCTCCAGATCCAAGCTCATCCCTGGTGTAACTTTGAGGGGAAAGGAGAGAGGGGCATCAGGAAAAGGTTTGATCCCTGTGGTATCCCGGGGGTTTGTAGCCTGTTGAGTCCTGCTTTTATTTCAGCCCGGGTGGTGGAGCTGAAACGTGAAACAACACCCACATTCCCAGGGTTTGCCCACGATTTGTTCTGGGAGAAATCAGGATAAACAGCCTGGAGGGAGGGGTCTGCAGCCCCTCAAAGCCCAGTTTCATGGTTTGGCCCCTGAGCCATCCCCACTGGTCACTGCACGCTGAGAGTTTTCTCCAGAACTGCTCTTAGCTGCTCTGTGTATTTTCTGTGTGTCTCTCGTGCAGCTCTGGGGTTCCAAATCTCCCTTTGTGGCATCACCTCGTTCCTTGTTTAAAAAGAAAAGCGATTTAGCAAAGCTCCCCTGTTATCCCATCTTCTTTTCTTAATATAGCAGTGAAGGATGTGTTCCTGCATGAAATTAGCTGGTAATTTTCTTGTCTTGATTTTCAGTGTTTCAAGTGTTCTTGGGAGCAGCTCTGCCAGACTTCCAACATATTGTTATGGTTATCACCTTGATAAATATAACCCAGTTCTGTCTGCTCCCCCTTCTCTCTGAGTCTTCCCTGCTGACTTTTTCCCATCGAGCATAAGTTCCTTTTCTTTATTTCCAGCATCTCCATGGCCTTTTCCTCAACCAGGTTCCAAAATCTCCATGATTACTCTTCACCTTTTGCTCTGAGGACGCTCGTTGCAGTTCCCTGCCAGCCCAGAGAAAGCCTCCAGCTTGTTAAAGCTTCAGTGAAATTGGGTTTTTCTGCACTTTCCATTGCCCTGATGGAGAGAAGGTCCCTGGAACAACTCCCAGATCCTCCTCCAAGGCACCTCTGCTGTGCTGGCAGCTGCAGCTCACACTGAGCTGATCCGTGCTCCACTGTCCCATTGCACAGCTCCCCACAGGAAATCATTCCTGGGGTATTTCCCACAGGTTGTATTTCCTGGGTTATTTACCTTGCACAGCTCTCCACAGGAAATCATTCCTGGGGTATTTCCCACAGGTTGTATTTCCTGGGTTATTTACCTTGCACAGCTCTCCCGTCTGACAGGGAATGCACCCACAGAAATACAAATTAATTTGCTCTTCTCCAGCCTAACAGAGCCCCAGCCATGCTCTGGAGAACCCCAGCCCTGCAGAGAGCTGGAGTTCAGCACAATTTGAGCTGTCATGGTCCTCTCAGAGCCTTGACTTCAGCTGCAAACCCTTCTCAGAGCCTTGACTTCAGCTGCAAACCCCAGCTGTGGCAGCAGCGTTGGACACTGAGCTGAGCAATGCCTGCTGCAGGAAAATTCAACAGAAAAGAATAAGAGCCCAAGGCTCTTAGCAGCCCAGAGGTACCCCCAAAGTCACTGCTGCAGGAGAGCACTGGTGCCAGTGTTTGTGGGATTTCTGCCTTCCTTGGATCCTGGTGAGGAATTTATAAGCAGATGCAGGCAGCTCGACAGCCCTTATCTTTTTATCTCACCCATTCTTATTCAGATAATTGTCTAATCCTTATTTGAAACTCCCCAAGCTCTCTGCCTCAATAATTGAAGTTTTAGTCTTACTCTAGGGTTTGAAGAAACAGAGCACGGCATCTCCTGCAAGAAAAATCCAAAGGATGTTTTATTTTAAATCCCTTGCTAAGGGCTCCTGAAAGTGCTCCAGAGTGAAATGCTCTGCATTTCTTGGCTGTCTCCACAACAGGAACACTTCCCACTATCCTGGCTTGCTCCAAGCCCTGTCCAACCTGGCCTTGGACACCTCTCTTGAGCCAGAGAGGTGTTAAAGGACCTGAGCTCCTGTGGAGAAGGATCCTGGAAGGAAAGGGAAGGGAAGGGCTGGGAAATCTGTTCACTGAATCACAGTCTGGGGTGAGTTTTAGCTCCCTCAGGAGGCTCCAGCCACATAATTGCAAATAGTTATTTTAGCTGAACTTCATGACTCGAAGTTGCAGTGATTAAACTGAAACTCCCATCCCAGACCTGCAGGAAGACGAGGCCTAATAACAACTGTTAAATCTCAATATTGCATTCAGCCGCCTCAGTAATCTGTTTTAAAAAGCAAACATCTGCAATCCCATTATCAAGCAGCCCAGGGGCTGAAATCTCCCAAGTGGATATGTTGGGGAAGAGAGAAATTTTGCTTAAAAAGGAAGCTTTATATCATCAGGATGAAAAACCTCAAGCAAGGAAAGCAAAATATGCTGTAAAACATAACCACGACCTTTTTTGTCTCTCCTCAATGTCTGAGCAATTAGAATTCCCCAGTGGGTTCTCCCCCTCTGGAATGCAGGTCCAGCCCAGCTTTTAAAACAGTGGCTTCAGGTTGATCACAAGGAGTGGAGAATTGTTTCCTCGTGGCAGGCACAGCTGATACAGCAAACAGCCTCACATTCTTAGGGTGCATAAATAAAAGGAATTCCTACCGCCAACACAGCCCCCATATTTCACTGGGATAACAATGCTCTGGAGCATCTCATCCCTGCACAATCATCATCCATCCGTGGCAGCCGGGGCAGCTTTCCTCCTTTCATGAATCATGAGAGAGAAACCAAATGCTGGAGCTGATCTTGCTGAAGGTTTTCAGGTGGCTGTGCAGAACCCTGGCTGCATTATGATAGATCCATAAAAAAATCCAGAGGCAGACTGCTGGTTTCACACAGCTCAGAGTGCTGCTGCTGCTTCAGGTCCTCCTGGAAGACAAAGTTTCTCAGGAAGGATGACAGAAAATAGCATTATGCTCATGAACTCTGCCATGTTTCTGCAAATTGGAAGGATTACAGAGATGTGGACAATCAGGGGGTTAACCAGGACTGCAAAGCACGTTTTTAAGCACTAAATTTTACCTCTTCAGTTCTCTATTGTTTTTCTGTGAAATGCAGAATGAGGGGGCTCTACCTCAAGGAAGCAATTGAAGCCTTAAATGCACATTTGACTGAGTAAATTACCCAGCAACTCCTCTGAGCATCCAGCTGGAGACAGGCAGAGATGAAGCTCGGGGAGAAGCACAGCAATGGGTTTTATGTAACAGAATTTAACTCTCCTGGTGGGAAGCAGGATGCTGAGGGCTTTGGAAGCACTCTGATATCCTTGATTTCCTTCACCTCAGAATTGTTCTGGCTTTAGAAGGGGTGCTTCCAATTAAACTGTTGTTAATATGTTGTAGTTAATAAATACCTGTGGATTCAAGCCTCAGCATTAAAATTCAAGTATGGGGAAAAGTGGGGTTGTTGAGCTTTCCCAGCACCAGGCCTCCCACACCAAGCCATGCCTGTTACACAAGACTTACATTAAAAATCAGAAATCATTGCAAAAACATTGGTTAAAGGGCTGGCCAGGGAGTGTTTCAATAACTTCTGTTAAAAACATCACATGCTCCAGCTCAGCTCCAGCTCTGCTTTGCCATAAGAACAGAAAGGGCAAGTGGGTAATTTTTAAATGACTTTTTTTGACATTAGGACAGTGTCTTTTATCCCAAAGATGAACACAGATGGCTCTCAGGACACCTGTAATTCTTCCTCTTCAATAACAAACATGCAAAATGAATAATGAAGAGCCCGAAAGGCAGCACTCCAAGGAGGTGCCCTCAGCTGGCCCAGCCAGACACACGGATTTTGTCAATATTTCCTTTATCTGGGGAGGGAAGAGCAGGAAGTTTAAACAACAGCCTCGCTTTTAAGTTTTAATAAAACTCCTGCAACTCCTGGGGTTCTCCCAGCTGGGACCAAGGTCACCTCAGGTGGACTTTGGGGTTTTTAGACGCAAGGCTGGAGTTTGATGCCAAGGCCCACAGTGATGAGGCCCTGCTGCAAGGAGAGCAGCTCTGCTGGGGCAGGATGCTCCTCACACCCAGAGCAGCTCCTGCTCCGTGCTCACGGTGCCACAGCTTCCCTGGCTCATCCCACTCCGGCAGCTTGGGGGGCTGAGTTAGGGTTTAATATCTCACTCCCTGCTCTGTGATTTGTTCTTTGCTGAGTTCCTGGTCTGTACTTCGGGGTACTCCCTTCTTGGAGACACTCGGGCTGCTTGTCACAGAGCTCTGCGAACAGAAAACCCCTTCACTCTATGAGTTCTGTGTGTCTGTGGCTGTACGTGAGGGGAACGTGTTCGGGATCTGGGAAGCTTCCAGAACATTTGAGCACAAATTCCTGACAGAACAGAAATGCATCTTCACACTTCATTCCCAAACAATCAGCACATTCCAGTGTGTGTTCTCCCCATTTACATACCTCCATTACAACCTTCATTCAAAACGCATCTTCCATCCATTCTTTACAAGTATTTTACTTTAAATATTTAACGAACAATTAAATATTCAAAGATTCAATACTACAAATATTTAATGAACAGAAAATGTAACATTGTATCCATTTGGCTTTTATTTAATCAACTATTCCCAAGGCACTACACATATGGATACACCTTAACACATAAATAAGTATGCAGTGGATCAGAGTCTGGGTTATTATTATTCATAACTAAGAGAGGACTGCGAATGTATTTTGCTTTTCAAAATTCAGGAACAATCCAGCAGAGGCTTTTGAGTTATCACAGGAGTCAGCAGGTGTTCTGCGAATGAGCAATTGGAAAGCTCAAGGCCTCAGAGCTGTAAGCATTCCTGAGTCTGAAGAATTTAAAAAGGTAAATAGGTGCAAGAAATAATAATGGGAAATTCCATTTAATGCAGGACAAAGGCAGGGGGATGTAGATATATCCTTAATGAAGAGAATAGAGCTTCACAAGGAGCTCAAACCAGGCAAAACCTTCAGACAACTTTCCCTGCCTGAATCCATCCGTGGATCGTGGAAGTCGCAGAGGGGGAAAAGTGAAGATCCCTAACTCAGTTCTAATGCAGCTGTGGAGGGAGACATTTTTACAAGTTAAAAAGGAAAATAACTGAGGCTACAAGTTTTGGTAGCTCTGCAGCTCCAGGGTAATTTTTGACAGCATTTTTGCTTCAGGTAACCAAAACTGAGTGTTACTTTAATGACACTTCCCCCATTAGGTCATTAAGATCAGTCCATTTGTTTCCCTTGTTTTTAATTATCTTCTGTGGAGTCATTCTGGTTTTCTACTGGTGTAAACACATCACATCCCATGCTGTTTAATTTCCTTGAAAATTCTGTTTGCCCATTTCTGGTTTTATGAGGGCTTTAACTTGCAGGTGTTTAAATCAGCAAGGAAACAAAAAGATCATCTTAGAAGGAAATGGAGTCAACTCACACTATATTTTAATTTTATGACTGTTCATTTTCTTCCACTGGCAATTCCCAGTCAACAACCTCAGGTGAGAGAACATGACATTTTTAACCATCTAAATCCCATAATTTTGAAGTAACTATGGGCTTCTGCTTGTTATTGCTTAAGATTCAACAGAGGCTGCATCATAAATGAGCCTTTGAGGAAACCAAGACTACTATTCCTGCTAGCTGGGGCAATGGCAACCATCATGAAAGTAAAATTGCTGCCATTAAATCAAGAAACTAATTAGAATCAGATCATCAAGTTCCTTTTCTGCTGGAGCCTTGGTCTCCTGGCATGGGATAGGAGGATTTACTCCAGAGTGCACCCCAGGGCTGTGCCAAGTCCATCGGTTTCGTGCTTTTCTGATACTTGCAGAAATTCAATAAACAGCTCAAGAAGGTTCAGTGGCACTTGTGGACGTGGATCTGGGCTGGCAGCTCTCAGAGAGGAAGGCTGGGAACACAGAGATCAGGAAATCTGGCTCATGCCTATGGATGGAGTCAGAAGGAATCAGCCTCGGCTCTCCCTGCACGGCCCCAAGCGGAGCAGGAGCCTTCGGTGTCTCAAACCCAAAAAGCCTGGGCTCGATTCCCTTCCTTTTCCCTCCTGGAGAGCCCTCCCTCTCCCAGCCCTGCCAGCAGGGATCAATGTGGTATCAGATGGGAAGGATTATGAGCAGGGCTGTGCGCAGGCATCTCAAACAGAGAGGAGGGATCTCTGCCATTCCCACAGGGAGACGGTGACTGGGTCTGACAGCGTTTGTGAGGCTCTGCACTCTGAAATCCCCTTTCATCCCCACATCTGGGATCTCCTGGGCATGGCAGCATTTAACCTGCCTGGCAGACTCAGTGGCAGCTTCCTCCTGTCAGTCCTCTCCCTCTGTGGGCGTTCAGCAACTCAAATGGAGCACCATTATCTCATAAACATCCACCAGTGAGCTTAGGAAACCTGGGGCAAGAGCTCAGGACTTGTAAAGGTCTCATCTTGAGGATGCCACGGAAAGGTGATTCACTCCCAATGATAGCACAAGCAATTAGAGAATTTTACATTATCAAAGGTTAATAATGAGAAAGGTAATGAGTAACAAGATGCATCTTTCACAGCGAGAAGTGCCACAGTGCGGATCCAGGCTGTCACTCTGCCTGACCTTCCAGGAGTCATTTACTCTTCGTGCCTTTGATTTCCCAGCACTACTCCTTATTTTACCTGTCTTTGGAGGGTAATCAATGTTTTAAATGTTCTTCAAAATTGTATGAGTCAGTACAAATTGTGTTCCCATATGTACCCTTAATTGGGTTTTAAGGACATTTTAGGCATATGCATGTTTGTAAGTCTAACAGGAACTCTTAAAAGCCCGAAATAATTTGGGACCAAAATTGACACACGAGGGCCATTCTATTAATGGGAGTTGAGAGATAACAATTTTCCAGTTGTTTTGTTTGTAACCAGGGGGAAGGACAGGTTTACTCAGTAGCTGCAGCATTACTCAGCACAGAGACCTGAGCAAAGTTCCAGAAAGCACCACGGGGTTTGTCTGGGGCTATATTTATTGAGGAGATCTGCCTTAGACTGGGACCCTGAAGTCCTCAAATATCTACACACAAAAGTGGCACAAACTGCTTTCCCAGCTTCAAATTAATGTTTGTTTTCTGAGTTGCCAAACAGTCCCAGGAAATGAAGGGAGAAGTTTTTCCCCCAAAAATACAGTGACTCAAAACAACTCAACTCCTTCCCAGAAGGGAAATGCTCAGAGCAACATTGATGTTCCTTCCTCCAGGACCATGAGATTTCTCAGGAATGAGCTTAAGCTCAGAAGAGTTTATAAAGGTCCTCTGAACTACAAAATCAATCCACCTTCTCCAGTAGAAATAAGATTCCACCAGCAAAGGACTGGAGAGGAAAACAGAAAATGCCTTGCTAATATGGCCCACAGCATGTGTAGGACAACAAACAGGATCACAGAAGCTTGCTGAGGAACAAATAAATTCTGTGGTTTTATACCACGATGGGTTAAACACAGAGTCAGTATGAAAAGCTGCAATTTCTAAATTAAAGCATTTGCTGAACTGTCAAAATAACTCATCAGTTTGAGGTCAATCCCCAAAAGAGTCAACCTATCACCAAAGCAAATCGATTAATAAGTTCAGTATTGATCTGCCAAGAGCACGGGATGCCTTTGCTGATCCCTTTGGAAGCTCTTCCCACAGCAATGCACCGGGAATTCAGCAGGATGGGCCACAGGGAAATCATTCAGCAAAAATAATAAAGGGAGAGAAGAAAATGAAGGAAATCTCAAGCCTTCACTCGATGGGTTTCTGATTCTCCTCTTTTCCGTGAATTAATGTCACGTTCAGGCTTCCATCCAGGGGAATGCAACATCCCTTGGAAAAACAACAGTGACTCTGCATGGGGGGAAGTTAAAAAGAACCTGCACACAAGAAACCAAACTGAGCTAGAAACCAACCCCTCTGTGTGTCCCTGGAAGCAGGAGGATCTGGGGATTTTTTTCCAGGTTGCTGCTGTAAAGCAGCACTGATTTATTCAGGCACAAAAGGCTAAGGCTGTCGGGGAGGATGTGATTGGGAAATTCAGTGTCTGCTTCCACATAAATGGGTATCTATCCCTGTGAATGGATATTGGATAATGCTGCCTAATGGAAGTTTACTGCATTTTCAGATGTTTTCCCATCGGGTTATTGAAGTTCTTGCTCCTGTAAGAAGAGAGGACTCACGAGGAAATCTGCAGTTTGCACTGAAAGGCACCAAAAGAGGGAGATAAAAATGTGCTCCTCACCACCTCCTTAGGACAAGGTGAGGAAGGATATTTATCCAGCTGAAGGCACAAGGAAAATCAGGAAGGCAGAGCATGGCCTTGCTGACTGGAACGTTGTTTCCTACACCAAACCCAAAGCATAATTAACCACAGCTGCCTACAAATATGGATTTTTGTTTTCCTGACCAAAACTCAGTGGAAACGTCTCATTTGGATGCAGAGTTTGATCTGCCAGGGACACCTGCCAGTCTCCAGCAACTTTAGGCAAAGCCCAATCCATTTTCTAATTAGAGATGGGAGTTAATGGCAGCTGAAATGACCATTTTAACCACGGCAGGCCCTAAACAATGACTTCCCAGGATGCTGCCTGCCCCAGAGCATTTCCTTTGCAATCTTTCCAGCCTCTCCACTCTCCTGGATGATTTATGGTGTCTGGGGGCTCCTTGGCAGTACTTTCTGTGCTGATAAGGAGGAAAACCTTGACTGTATCTTAAATTTGTCAACAAATGCTTTCAAATTTCCTAAGAGTTCTTGCATTTGTCCTTCATATTTGCAGAGTTAAAAAAAAAAAATACTCCAGGCTCAAACTGCCCTTTCCTACAGAATAACACCCATGAGCATCTCATTATTGAGCCCCATGAACCTTCCCCACCATCAGAACGTGCTTAATTCCACTGGCCTCACCCCGTAATTCCCAACTGGACAGCCAGCCTCGTGGTGACAGCCCAATTAATTCCGCTGGCATCATTAATGAGAGGCTGATTATTTGAGAAACACACCTGGCAAGCGTGAGTTCCACGCAGCCCTCTGGCTAAAAGGGATGTTACAACTTTAAGAGAAGGAGACATCAAAAAGCTTTTGCCCACACCGAGGAATCCAACAATTGTGTTTAAATTTAATATAACATATGATAAAGAGTTGAGCTGGAGTAAAAGTCTGTCACTGCTTCTCACACAGTATTATTTATGGCTCTATACAGGCCCAGCTCCGTGACATTAGCAGGCAGAAACCTTAATACCTTGTGACACAACTGGGCTGAGCCATCCAATATCACCCCCAAATCCTTGAAAAACAAATACTCCTTCAAATAATTATGCTGTTCCAACATATTGACTTCCCAGGCACCAGCAGGGGAGCAGTGATGAAATGTCCTGTTTTAGGGAAGACCACTGAAAAGCCTTGTCTGCACCCTGGGCTTCAAATCAAAAACCTTTAATATTAGGATCACACTCCGCACTGAATAAATGTCAGAGAAATAAACTTGACGGAACAATATATTTTTCATGCTCTAAAATGAATTTTAAAAAGGACCTAGAACAGGAAACTACAAAGTCTTTAACCTCCAGGGGAAAAAAAGATCAAATATCACCCAGGTCACTAATAATCTAATGTCAACTGTTTCCACAAAAAACGGGCAGTGATAAATAATCAAAGCATTTAGTGGGAGCTGTGGGGATCTGTGTTATTCTCAGTTACTCTGTGTTATTCTCTGTGCATGATGATTAGAATTTTAAAGAAAAGGTAATGTTTCTCTCGGCCCTGTTTCCCCATGGTTTATACCCAGACCATGAAATCTCTCACATTATCTTCTAGATCCTTCCAGATCCTCATCTCCCTCAGCCTGGCTGCTGGAGAGACGGTTTGCCACGTTATCTTCCTGAGGAGGAAATCACACCACAGAGCAGCCAATGCAAGGTGGACCTCTGGGCTGGAGAGGTTTAGGACACAAGGCAGGTTTGGCTGATCTAAACTGCACGTAATTCCGTAATTCCAGATCCCTGTCTCCGTGGGGTTGGCATTCAGCTGACTCCCACCTCCTGCAGTGGGATAATTGCCCTTCCACTCACACACCTCTCTGATCACTGCTCCCATTTGTATGCACAGAAAAGGTAAAATAAATGTTTATCCCATGTAAATTACTGTGATTTCTTGCAGCAAACCAGAAGAAAAGGGCCAGCCCCAAGCAGCCCGTTCAGCGAACAACTGAATCCTAAAACTTGTACAACGTGTAGGCAGAGCTGTTTATTCCACTCTGCTTTACACTCCACAGCATCAATGCGTTTATTACTCTCCTGCCTCCATCTCATGCTGGCCAATCCTTCTTTTTATTAAATGTACAGATCAGCACAGGGCTCTCTGTTCCAAGAGACACAAGATCACTCGAGCTGCACTTCATCAAACGTGTGAGAAGACAAGATCTCTGTGCTTTGGCCAGGCAGTCCAAACTCGGCATGAGGATAAAACCCCTCCGTGACAGACAACACACTCTGCACCCCAGGACTGAAAAATCAGCTTTTCTTGCTGAAAAAGGCTTCACGGAAAGGAAAAAAGAAAAAAAGAAAAGAAAAAGTGGTATTAGCTAACCTGAAATAGCAGTTTTAAAGCAAGACCCCGGGATACAGAAGAGCTGCCTTTATCATGGTATAACCTATGAAAATTGTACCTGAAAATATGGCAAGATTTCATGCCCTGGCATACTTTTTGCACCTTATTTCCATGAAGTGTCACCTCCAAGGCCATCTGTGTTCATCTTCTTGGATGTTATACACTGACCTAAAGGTAAAAAAAGTCACTTATAAATCACCGAGCGTTTCTCTTGGCTTTTCTGTCCTCACGGCAAGGCAGAGCTGCAGCTGAGCTGTAGCATGCGATGTTTTTATCAGGAGTCAGTGTAACACCCCCGGCCAGCCCTTTAACCGGTGTTTTTGCAATGTATTGCCCTGAATCCTCGGGATTCATCAAACCCAGCTCCCTCAGCCGTTCTCACGCATCTTCCCCAGCCCTTTCGCCACCGCTGGACACGCTCCAGCTCCTCCGTGTGCTATTCAAAGCGCGGGGACTACACCTGGGAATCGATGTGGGACATAACTGGGACTCCATGTGGGGCATAACAACAATCCGATAAAGCCGGGACTATTTTAGGGCAGGATTTTCCGCCTCAGCCGCGGCCGGCCCGGGCTCCCCGCCCCGCTCCGCCCTCAGCGCCCGGGGCCGCCCCTTCCCGCCCGGGGGAGCCGGGCCGGGGTAAGGAGCGAGTTCCTGAGGCCGAGAGGAGGGAAAAGCAGCTCCATGGGCCCGTCCCTGGGGAGGGAGGGAGGCAAAAGCAGCTCTTGAGCCCGTCCCTGCGGGCTGTGAGGAGCGGGTGAAGGGCAGAGCGGCTCCCGGAGCCCGTGAGGGGCGGACACGGGCCTGGCTGCGGGGAGTTACCGGGCACGGAGCTGCTGGAGCGGGGCCAGAGGAGGCCACGGAGCTGCTCCAAGGGCTCTGGAGCCAGGCTGGGAGAGCTGGGGGGGCTCACCTGGAGAGGAGAAGGCTCCAGGGAGAGCTCAGAGCCCCTTGCGGGGCCTAAAGGGGCTCCAGGAGAGCTGGAGAGGGACTGGGGACAAGGCATGGAGGGACAGGACACAGGGAATGGCTTCCACTGCCAGAGGGCAGGGATGGATNCAGCCTGGGACAGTGGAAGGTTTCTTCCCACTCTCATTTAACCCTCCTCTCTTTCCATTTCAACTCATTCCCCCTTGCCCTGTCATTACCTGCTGTTGCAAACAGTCTTGCCTCATCTTTCCTCTAAGCTCCTTCTAGATAATAGAAGGGGGAAATTTGCATTTCATTTTTTTAAAATGAATAATGTTATCCAAGCATTACTGTAATCCACTACAGATTTGGAAGGAATGCTGCTTGAAATTCATGGCTAATACTCAGTGCTAATTGTTACTGTGCATTTACCCCGTGGATCTGTGGATCTGAGCATGTGCTGCTCTAATCAGTGCTTTGGCTTGATCACGGTTGAGTTGTGATTTTACCCCCCTGCTGTTTACCTGGTTAAATCAGGTGTGATCTGGCTGTAACAGCCCTCTGTATATCCCATGTTGCTGTAATTAACCCGGTTCTCCCTGTGAAGCTGACCTTATTTTTGTTCTCACTTGCAGTGCTGCGCATGGCAGAGAGCTCGGGGAGCCATGGAAAGGGGCTGGAGTTGAGCCAGAGTCACAGCAGCTCTGCTTTGGACTATGCAGGAGACACCTTTGAGTCCTTCAGCGAGGAGGAGGAGGAGGAGGAGAGCGAAGCACCTGGATCTTGGTGTTCCACAGAGGATTTGGAGGGGTCAGCTGTGTCAGAGGCCTTGGAGAGCACATCATCGCTGGCAGGCCAAAGTCATGCAGGTATGCAGAGCTCTCTCTGCTTGAGGCCTGTGTTTCACAGCTTCAGTCACTGCACTGGGGCCTTCAGACAGCAAAAATAAAGGTGAAAATTGCACACAGTGTCCTTGCCGTGCAAAGTGCTGACCAGAGCCATGCTTCAGACAGCTCCATGACAAGGACTTGGCCATGAAAGTGCTTCCTTAGTAATCCTGTGATGCTGAAATTCTGTCAGCACCTTAAAAACCTCAAAATCCCCTAAAACAGAGTAGAGAAGTCAGGTACTCCTTTGAACTGGGGCCATTCATTTTCATCTTGCTTTCAGTGGCTTCTCAGGCCTCTGAAGTTTTTCTGTCTTTTCACATCTTTGTGGTTTCCTCAGTCCCTGCAGAACTGGAGTTCAGAATATTCTGAGTTGCAAGGGACCCACAAGGACCATCTGGAACAAACTGGAGAGCAGGGAGCTGATACAGAGTTTTTATTCCCTCTGTGCCACATTATTGTCCCTGGGATCAATATCCTGAGAGAGCTCCTGAGAGCACAAATGAGGAGCCTGTGCAGGGCTGGAAATCAGTGATGTGGCTGCAGCAGGGAGGAGGCACAGGGGGTTAAGTTGGCATTTCGGATCAAACAATGTGCCAGCAGCTCTCATTTCCTCAGGGAACCTCATATTGTGGTTCGGGGGTGATTAGAAATGAGCAATGTGAGGTATTTTGTGGGACAGAAGCTGAAATCCCTCATCTGTGTGGCCTCATCTGTGTATTCATGTGGCTCAGGGTTTCTTCTCCCTCGGCAGGGAGAACTGGCACATTCAACTGGAGGATAATTTGCCTCCCACTTTGCTTTCCTCACAGTGTGTGTTCAAAGTTGCCTTTTTTTCTTGCAGAGGAGGAGTCTGAAGCAGTGGATTCTGCAGCTGTGGGAAGAGCTGCCATGGGGAAATGGATTGATGCCATGGGAAAATGGATTGAGCTGAAAAATAAAGACACTGGGATTAAACCAGACAAATCTGTCATCAGAACTCCTGCTGGTGAGTTTGGTAACTTCAGCAGAGGTTACAGTTGTTTCTTTTGGAAGGGGATGTAAACTTGACTTAAATTTTATACATGGACCATTAGGTTAAGCCGGCTAATTAGCCTGCTTTAGTTAGCCAGGTAATTAAGTACAAAGTTTCTCTTTTATGCTTGCTTGGAGAGCAGTTTGTCTCCCATATCACACGTGGCCTCGAGGCTCCCCCCATGCAGTGACATTATCCTGGTGATGCATTGCCACCAAACCTGGAAAAGTACATTAAAAAATGTCCCCACATTTTAAATTTAACTGTAAGCCTCACATTTTTACTGGACTGTTTAGGTTTTTTTCTCTCCAGCTGTACTAGGTACTAGGAAATTTGGGGATTTTTCCCTCCAAAATAAACATGACTTCAGAATTTATTGTGTGAAATGTTTTTTCCCCCCTGTTAATCAACTGTGTTGATTATTGAGTTGCCTGTTTGCCCTGTTTTAGTTCCTTTCCCAAGCTGAGGGAGGCAGCAGGGCACCAATTTTGGCAGGAACAATGGAGCAGCTTTACCCAACACAATGATGGAGTGTAGGGAGGAGGAGGAGGAGGGAAAGGAGGAAGGAAGGATCCATTTCCATGTACTGGTTATGCAAGGAACTGTGAGAGCAGATGGTGGGATGCAAGCCCTGCTAAAGTCTGTCAAAAAGTGGGTCAGAGATGCTATTTTTAATTAAGAAAAAAGAGCAAGAAAGCTGTAATTGAGCAAAAAATAATGGGAGCAGATGGGGGAATCTTCCTCAATCTTCATGTTCATGGAAAAGTGAGCAGACTTGGAGTTTTGTAGGTCACTGTTAGACTGAATAACCAGGAGATGCTCCTGCCTGGGCACTTCATGGCATGGAATTTGTGTACCAGCATCCTCCAAGCACCCATCTGTCCTAGAAAAGCAGGAGCTGAGGTCACTTCTGGGCTATTCTGAATTGCAGAGCTCCTTCCCCACAGTGGTGAGTCAGTGCTGGGGGCTCCTGACTCATCTCCTGCATTTCTCTGTAGCTGCAGTTCAGTGGAAGGCAGCTTGTGTGGAGCAGCTCATCTGTAGTAGGGAGGCTTCTCCTGGCCTGCTCCTCCAAGATAATCTTCCTAAAATACACCAGAATCCTGTGGCTGATTCCTGGAGAAGTTGAAAGGGACCTGATGATTTCAGAGGCACTGAATGAACGATGAAGCACAGCTGAAGGTCGGGGATGTTTTCCATCTCCACAGGGTTTTCCCTTGAAAGTTGCACTCGGAAGATTTTATTCATAGAATCACTGTCAGATTCCTGTAGTTGTGCCCCAGGGAATGCTCTGCCTTTGGGTGATGGGTGGTGATGGCAGGGAGAGTCAGAGTGGTCACCGAGGCTTGAGCAGCAAGTTCTGTTCCATTATCTTGGGCTGATGTAGCAGACCTGGCTTGTCTCCTGCTTGTCCTGTCTCTGTAGCAGCCCGGCCCTTCTCAGGTACATTGGTGCTTCCAGTGATCAACATGAAGAGCACAAAATATGGTTCATGCTTTTCTTTGATGCAAACAAACCAGTACCCAGACGTGTTATCCCCAAATCAACCATAATTAGCCAAGCACTGCATTTTTTTATTGCTGAATATTACCATAAAATAAGCACAGCAACTTCTGTCTTCTGATATCTTATAAATGGTTCTCTTGGACTTAGTCAGTGCTTGGTAGCCCCCAAATCTTGTATTGTTTGAGCAACTTGGGGACATACTTTTTTTAAATGCAGCAAGGGACCCAACCTAGAACTGGGTTGCTGCACAGTGAGTCCCCTCAGAACACTCAGCTCAGTGAATTGTGTGCACTGAGCACACAGGCTACTCTGAATTAGGGTTTGTTTTATTGCCTCAAGACTTTCTCTCTCATCTGACTACTAACGGGGTGAAATGTGTTGGGGGAACAGAAGGTTCTGGTTTGCCTGCGGGAACACTCTGGGATGTCATTTTTATTTTTCATGGTTTTCTTTGTGGGTTGAAAGAAGAAAAACCTAGAAGCTGGCCTCAGGAGAAGTGAGAAATTTTCATCATAGTTGCCTTTGTCCCTCCACCCCACTGTGGTAGCACGAGCTGTTAGTAGGCAAATACACCACAACATGGCTATAAATTCTCAGTCCCACAGAGATTATCCCATGTTAGTCATGTTTAAAATGTACTCAGGAAACTGCAGTTCTTCGACTTGGGTGTATCTGAAGATTCAGGTGGGGCCCTTTAACCCCCTGCCTGGTGCTGTGTTCACAAGTTGCCTCTCACCTTTGTAGTGTGTCTCCATTAAATGCTTTGCCTGTTCATTTTCCTGCTCTGTTAGCACTGCACTGCTGCTGTAATTGTTCCCTGGGAGGGTGGGCAGGCCCTGGCACAGGGTGCCCAGGGCAGCTGTGGTTGCCCCTGGATCCCTGGGAATGTCCAAGGCCAGGTTGGACAGGGCTTGGAGCAGCCTGGGACAGTGGGAGGTGTCCCTGCCCATGGCTGGGCTTTAAGGTCCTTCCAACCCAGGTCATTGTGTGACTCTGTGGTGATTCACTGTGCTGGAGGAGTTTTACTCACTTTAAACTCCTCTTTGTGATAACCAGCCTGACATTTCAGCCTGTTTCTCTCACTCCTGTGTTACCTGCAGGGGTCTTTCTCATGCTCCTTGCTGGTCAGGCTGTCAGCGTGTTCATCTGAACTGTAAAATCAATTTAGGTAATTATGAAGATGTTATCTGGAGCTGCAGAGGTAAAACCTTACTGAAGAGCAGTTATTGATTATTGCCTTTCACAGTTATCTCTTTTTATCTTTTGAAAATAGAGTATTAGTAGAGAATAATAACAAAATGCCTGCCAATTTTCCTATTGAATCAAAGTTAGACATCGAAGGAAAAGGAAACTCATAAAGACTTTCCTATTCTACTCCCTCATGGATTTCAAATGTCACACTTAAGGCTGGAGTTGTACACAGACAGCAAAACCTGCGTGGGTCACTGAGTTACAACCCCTCAGCAGGGTTTGGGATGCAGACGTGGGGATTAGCTTCTCCCTCCTGGGCTTCTGGAATCACAGCAGCTCCTTGGTGCACTTTGTGGGGCTTTCACTTCCTAAACATTCCATGTTTTGTGACCTTCCTGCTGGGTGAGGTGTGGCTCTGACTGATGCCTGTGCTGGTGTCACCTGTTCTGCCTTACTCCTCTCCAGTGAAGAGAGGCAACACTGGGTTTGGGGCAAGCAAACATCAGGAAAATATCCCTGTGGAGCAGTCATTGGCACTGGCAGGGATTCTCTGCACTGACCTTCGGATCTGCCTCCACAGATGGAGCAGGAGCCTTCCAGCACGTCAGGATCACACATGGAAAGGAGGGAATATGTGAGAGACACGGAGTAAACCCAGCCCCCAAAGCAAGAGCTGAGACCCCCTGGGCAGGTGAACCTCCCACCCCTGGGGGAAGTCTGAATGTGTAAATAACTCACTTAAAAGACAAACCTTTCTTGTAGTTTTTTGGGTGTGTTTCAGTGAAATTCTAGTCCTTGATCCCTAATTTGTATTCTTTCTGAGCTTCCTGTTAAGCACGAGTTAATATGAAAAAGTAGCTCCAGCACTGAGTCGTGCAGTGGGGTTTAAAAATTGCTGTTCCCTTTGCCAGTGTTTCTTCTGAAGTCTGGAGGTGCAGATGAGCAGATGGGGGGTGTGTGGCAGCACAGGATTTATGCATTACTAGAAACCAGTTCTTAATAAAATTGCACTTGTGGATGTCAGAAGAACCTTAAGTGAATTAATCAGGCTGGTATTAAACTGTCACTAAATGCTCAGTGGACCTGATGTGTTTTACTTCTCCCTTTGAGTACTCAAATGCTTTTGTTCTGGGGTTTTTTCCCACCCTCACAATGGTAACTTTTTAATCTTTTTATTCATTCTGTGTTCAGCATAAATGAACCTGCCAGGAATATTTTATTAGTGTGATTAAACCCGGTAGTGGCACATGATTTCCACTTTTTTTACAGGATTCTACATTGAAATTGTAAGGAAAATCACCTGATGACTGAAATGGTGGTTTCCACTCAGATATTTATGATGCTTCCCCAGACTTTTTTTTTTTTTTCATTAAATTGCATTTTAAGGTATTGGTAATTCTTATTTATCTGTCTATAAATTGTCACTATGTCTTTGCTTTCCATCATTTTGATACATCATCTCCTTAGGAGGAGTGAATGGCTCTGTGCTGCTCAATTCTGAACTGTAGTAGTTGCACTTAAACACATTTTCCATGTTGTCCGTGAAGCCACAAAATTCCTGCTTTGCTTAATCATAGATCCCCTTATCCTTCATAAGCATTGGATTTCTGAAGAGGTGCTCAGTTTCTTTGCAGAATTCCACAACTGTATCTTGTGCACTCAGGACTGAACTAATAACAGGGAATTTAGGGGAAGTTTTATATTCACATTGCTCAGTGTCTTGAGGATTGGTGTTGTGGTTGTGCCAAGATATCCCATGGGACTGGAATGCCACGGCACTGGCAGTGCCTGTCTGGAAATGGAATTTAATCCTGAAAAAACAGCCATTGTGGAGGGCTTGTTGAAATGATACAATCCAACCTCCCAGCAGGAATTTGTGTGTGAATCCTTGGAGTTAAACTGGCCACACCTCTGGGGTCACCCCCTGCCTGACTTGGGGCTGGCAGGGGGAAATGTGGGCAGTGAAACCTGGAGAGCTGTGGTGTCTCCCACCTCCCACAGCCCCACTCTGTGCTGATGCCCATGAAATACTGCATTGATTGTGCTCTAAGCCTCTGCAAAATCTGCCCAGGAGCCCTGAATGAAGTTGTAAATCCATCCTAACCCGCCCATCTGAAGTCTAATCTCTATTTTATTTATTTTTATGTGCCACTGGGAAGGATAAGAAAAGATGAAAGAGCGAACGATATTTTTTAAACAAGATCTTATAAAGAATTTAGGAAATGATTGTTGAAGCTTTAGAGGAAAAGTGTTTTCTAATGTAATTGCATTTCCTCCAAAAGAATTGCCTCATGTAGGTTGTGGAATGTATTGGAGGTGTTTCCAGAGTGACTTCAGTGGACACTGCCTCTAATTTTTCTTACAAATTGCTCCTTAGAGTTATTGATGAAGAGCTCTCTTGAAATATTAATTAATTTTGGCTTAGCGAGTTGCAGTTCCAGGTAGGGAGATGCTAAATCTGTATTATTGGCAGTCAGTTTATTTAATGCCATAGTAATTAACTGCTGGCTTTGCTAATCTATTTATCCTGTACCATTAACCTTTTCCCTTTTTATTTCCTGCCACCTTTGGAGCCTGATTTAGAGCCATTCATTGTGCAAGTTCCTACAGTTCCCATCCACATTTGTATTTGAATTCTGATCTTTGGGGCCTGTTTTAGAGCCATTTATTGTGCAAGTTCCTACAGTTCCCATCCACATTTGTATTTGAATTCTGCTCTGCTGTTGCTGCAGGCAGGGCCTGACACTGGGTTTGGGTTTTCCTTGGATAACACGAGGTCACACAGATAAAGAGCAGCAATTTTTCTTTTCCTGACGCAGCAGCTGATGCTCTTCTCCTGTTGATTTATGCCTGACAGCAATTCCTGAATTATCCCATGGAGAACTGGATGCTCTCAGGTCTTTTTGCACCAGGAAGATCAGCGGCATGCACCAGGAGCAGGCAGGGAGTGGGAAGTGCAGGAAGCTGCAGCGTGGAGTCCCAGCAAGGCAGGCTGAGCCAGGAGATTCCCATGTTGTTCCTGCCCGGCTGATGAACAGGGTCCTGCTGGAAAACACCAGGGAGGCTGTGAAACAGGTACTGAGGGACAGAAGGGGAGATTTCTCCCTCAGTTCTGGGAGAACCACTGGAGAAGAAAGCCTTAATATCAGGATCAAGTCAGGCAGACCTTACTGATGCCAGGCTTGGGCCTTTGAGAAAGGTTTTGGGTTGATATCCCAAGATTTATCCTTCTCATTTCTTGGACACCACTGTAGAGCTGTTGCTAGCAAATAATCACCATAAAATATTGCCTGGTGATCAAATCCTGATTTGTGTGATTGAGCAGGGCTGGGATCATCACTTACTGCAGTCCACGAGAAGCCCTGGATCAGCTGAAGGAAAAAAGCCTTTTTTTTTTTGTTCTGGTTGCACCAACTATTTATCCAATTATTCTGCATATTATTTGTTGTGAAGTCTTTGTGACTCCAGGATTAGAAAGATGCCAAAACCTCCCCGTGCTCCCAGCTTTCTTAGGCACTAGGTAATATTAATAAAAACAGTTCCAATAAAATCTTGTTGACCTCAGTCCCTGATTAAGAAGCACCTGTCTCATCTTTACCCAATTCAAAGCTCCTTTTCTGTCACCAGCCCAGTGGTTTTTTCCCACCACAGGATGGGTTTTATGCCCCAGCTCCTCCCCTCAGCCCTGCACCTAAAAACAATACTTTAAAATCAGTTCTGGTGTGATAATTATTTCAGACTTCCTGTCTTTTAAAATGATTTTGACATTTCAGCCATCTGCATTTTTAATTTCTATTAATGTTAACCCACCTTCCAAATTCTGTGGAATTTTAATTTCCTCTTTATTTGTGTTACATTATGGGAATACATTCCCTAAGTAAAGGAACTTGAACTGCTCTGTTTGGTTCTGTCTGTGGCTCCACACAAAAACATTTTTGTACAGAGAAGTCAGGGAAAAAGGGGCAGAGAGGCCTGGGATGGGAGTTTCCAGTGTGGATTCCCCTGCTTTTGTAGCAATTCACTGTGTTTATGGAGCCAGATGGAATCTGTGTCAATTAAATCAGATTAAACCACTGATATTTCATAAAAGCACAAACCCTGGGGTTTGTGTAATGCTGTTAAATAAGCTTCAGATTTCATGGTGGATAAAGTGCCCTGGGAATCACTGGGTAGCACTGTTCATCTCACACTCAGAACTGCAGAATCTGGGTTGGATTCTGGCTCAGAGCTGCATGCTTGAACCAACTGCTCCAGAGTTTATTTAGTTCTTCATTTATTTATAAAATTTAGAAATATAATTTATAATCATAGCCACTCTGGTTGGTTTCTAAGGCCTTGCCCACACTGCCAGCATAGGAACAATGATAGATGATGAAATCATGACTATGAATTATTTTACCACTGCCTAAAAAGCCAATTTTTGTCTTTAGACAGTGCCTCTATGTGTATTTTTATTGATTGTTCTCAAAGTTGCCAGGCCAGGCGTTGCTCATGGCATCAAAGTCTCCTCTTGCAGGTGACAGAAGCTCAAGTCCACGAGGCTTCAGCGTGTCCTGACTGCCAGCAGAAGGAAGCAGAGCTGGCCAAGGTTGCCTTTCTCAGGCGAAAAAAGACTCTGCTGGAAGGTGCTTTAATCCAAGAGAAACTGGAAGAACAGTTTTACTCCAGAGTAAGCAAATGTTGTTTAAAAAAATTCATGCTCCATTTTATAGGTGCTGTAACTAGAGGATCTCTGAGGCAGATTCCCCCTGATTTATGGCAGTGAGATCAGTGCAAACCAAAACAGAATTTGGGTCCATGTCATGAATAAAATGCTCAGGACCAACATTCTCCTCAAGTCATTTGAGCTGCCTGATTTATGGAAGCTGAAGGTCATTCCCAGGATGCCCTGGGATTGGTTTTGGGTCCCTTTTGATTATTTCTCCCCACTTTGTTTTCTGCTGGGCTGTCCAAGATGAAATGGCAAATGAAATGATGTGGTAGGAGGTGACTGTGCCCACACTGGGCTCCCTCGCTCGTCCTTTGCCATGGGAATCTTGGAAGAGGACACTGCAGTGTGTGATGGAGGCTGAGGCCGTAGGGATACACTGAGATTTCTGCTTGGAATTCCTGTCTCTGTCTGTGCCAGTGTCCCACAGATTGAGGCTTTGTTGTCAGAAGTGTAACTGGGGCAGCTGGGTGGGCAATGAAATGTGCAGAATTCCTTGGGTCTCCTGTGGTTGTTCCTCAGGAGGATCTTCCTGAAGGAAGAACCCTTCTCTCCTTGGGAGGGGGTCACACTGAAGGCAGGTGCCTTCCTGAAGCCCCCAGATCCCTTTCCATGTTGATGAGCAGGGTGGGACTCTGTGCTGTACCACACATGCCTTTTCCCCCTAAGAATTCCAGTCTCCAGAGCTTTGACTCTTCCTCGCTCTATACCTAACATTTGAGAACTTCAGCCTCAAGTGAGGCTTCACTTTTTGCCACTTTCCCCCCTGTTTCCCTGCAAGGCCAGCTGCTTTTCCCTGTGCCTCTCCAGGGAGGAATCCTGCTCTATGGGCCACGCTGTTGGACAGAGTTATTGAGCAGGATCCCTTCAAATCCCCCACAGGGTGTGGCTGGGTGCTGCCCACCTGGCTGGCAGAGGGACTGGGTGTGTGGCACAGGCCCTGGGGAATGGCAGGAATACAAACCTGAGTGATTCCATGTTTCCCTTCTGTTTCAGGACATGCTCACCCTTCTAGGAGAAGCACTCAGAAGCTTTCCCAAACCTTCAGAGGATCCCGGGGACTTGTGGCAAAGGCTGAAGGGTCAGGAAATGGAAAACCTGAAAGTAACCATAACTCCAGTGGGTAAAGAACTGGGAGAGCCTCCTGTGGGCAGCCACCTCCAGAATTCCAGTGACTGTGGATCTGAGCTGCTCTGGCAGTGATGGATTGGCTGCTGGTTTAATATTCCTGCAGGTGGAACGTGCAGATCCGTGTGGGGTGTGAGTCAAGCCTTTCTCCTTCCTCAGTGCAAATGCTGCAATATATTGTAATCCATCTCCATAGGTTTTTCAGATTCCAGAAGCCAACAGTTTCCATTATTAATCTGGCAAGCCATAAGTATTGTTTTTTGTGGGATTGCTGTGGGATTGCAGAGCAGCTCCCAGCTGCTCCCATCCGTAAGGAAAATAAATCATTGCGTGTTCCAGGGCAGGAAGGTGTAATTACTGCATTTCAGCTCAGTCTTTGCCCACTGTCTTGTGGTAAATTGAAAGTGAGAGCCCCAGGTGGAGGACAAAAAGCAAAGTTAACTATAGGAAGCAGTAAAATGAAATGCAGTATTTATAGAAGGGAAATAATGAGGCTATAACAGAAATTAATCAGCAGGACTGGGGATGCCAACAGGATGAGAAATGATAATAAATTAATCATGGAATCTATATAGGATAGGTGCCTAGGAGGAAAAAAAACAGATTAAAACTGGAATCAGAATGATAAGAAAATACTTTGGAATTTGTTGTAATTTTTCAAGATGACAAAGCCACTGTTGTTCAAAGACTGGATCTGGGGTTTGCTACACATCCAAATAAAATGGAATTATACTGGGAATCTCTGAACTCATCCTCACTGTGGCCTCCAAAGCCTGGTGCTGCTCCCTGGGCACCTCTGCAGCCCCTCTGTGATCAGAGCTGACAGTGAGGGCTCAGCCCTGTGCTCCAGCCGTGGCCTTGTGGCCTTGGCTGAGTCCTGGAGGGACTGGCTCTCCTCAGCCTCCCCTTTCCTCATGTCTGGGCATCCAGATCTCTGTGGAAATCTTGGAGGAGGATCCCTACCTGTGAACCCACGCTGTATTTTTGTGCCAAAGCAGAGAGGATTAAATCTCCCTGTTGGGTTTTCTTCCCCCAGTTTGGGACAAGAACCCTCACTGCTGCAGGGGGGTTTGGTTCCTACCCATGTGGGTCCCTCCTCGTGCTCTGTGTTGTTCATAAGGGTCCTTGAGGGCTGCTTGGCCTCTTGTTCTCACTTCCCACAGACCAGTGGAAAACCTGAGGGGAAATGCTGGGATATAAACAGAAGTGTTAGCAAAGTTCTGCCTTCTGCTGCTTAAAAATCTGCTGGGAGTGATTTCCCTGGGAGCTGATCCTGAGCAGGTCAGGCCCCAGGTGGAAACCCAGCACAGCCCTGAGTTACTCAGTGCTGGTTCTGGTTCCTTGCAAACAGCTTTGATAGTCCATCAAAATTATTCCCCTAAAAACATTGCCTTTTGTCCCTGCAGAGCACCTGGATGATGGATAAACTCTGCTTGTTCCTTCCTGCCACTCTGCAATCCTTAGAAATGTTTCAATCCCTTCCATCTCCTGCCTTCCAGTCTCCTCATGGGCACTCCACCTCTGTTCCTTCCTTGTTTGTTCTGCACTCCCTGGTTCTCTGAGCCTCTGGAAATCCCTGCAATCTGCAAACACCGGGAAAAGCCCCCAGAATTCCACGTGGAGCCTTGCAAGGGCTGCCAGGTGTACAAGAGGCACTGAATCTTTTGAGAGTGGCATTTTGCAGCAGAGATTTCAGCCCTTCCAGACCCACAAAAGGTGACTTCCAGGGCTCTCCTTAAAAAATAATCTGTACACGTTGATATTTGTGCTCTCAGAACACAGAAGCTTTCTAGAGCTACTGGAACACCTTTTTGCAGCTGCTGTCGAGCCTTTCTGTAAACCCTGAGCTGTGAGTTATTTGGGTTACGTGCCTGACAGTGTTTGTCTGTGGAACAGCACCCTGCACAGCTCTTGTTTGTTTGCATAAATGTTACAAACAGATCTCAGGTAACCGCTCAGGAAAATCAAAGCAGATTTTGCTGATGGCTGTTGGATGCGTTTTCCTGCTGCTCACTACAGTTGTTTCATTCTTTTATCAGCAGTGACTCTGAGGTGTGAGTGTTTTTCTCCAGCAGCTCTCAGAGATACGCAATGGAATGAATGATCCAAGTCCCTAAATAATTTATTTTCTAATCCTGCAGTTTTTGAGGCTGGAGATCCAAAACTCTGACAGGGAAGGTGTGGGAAAAAGGGTGGATGATGTCTCTTCCTTTTTCCCCTTCCAGGAGCTGCTCCCCCCAGCAGCAGATTTTTCTTTTGATCCAAAGAACCCCCCCAAACTCTGATAGAGGAATATTGATTCATCTGCTGCCTGGTTTGTGCTTGCTGGGGCATAAAAGGAGCACGGTGGCTCAAGAGGGACTCCTATGGAAAAGCAGCTGTGGCTGTGAAACAAATCAATCTGCCTGTTCTGAGAGCTCTGGAGCTTTGGCTTTGTGGCTTTCATGCCACCCAGAGTTGCACAATTTAATCTTCTGAATGATTGCTGGTGTGGTGGAGATCATTGCTCTCAACTCCGTGCTAGCAGAGGAGGTTTCTCCCATCTCAGTTGGTTCATGCTCTGTGTATGCTGATAGCCACTTGGGGGATGTTGGATTTTACAACTGACCCTTTGGATAAACTGAAATTCCTCAAATTATCATTAAAATCAGCTTCCCACGGAGCCTTCTCTTCTCCAGTTGAACACTCCCAACTCTCGGTTTTTCCTCATGGGAGAGGTGCTCCAGCCCTCTGAGCATCTTTGTGGCCTCCTCCCACTAATCCTGAACCTTTTCCCTGAAGTTACACTAAAATCTGAGCTGCTCCAGGCTCCCCTGGGGTCCCTCAGTGCCTCCTCAGAAATTCCCCCAGTGGGGTTGGTGTGTGGTGAGGCTCAGGTATTTTTTTAGTTTTATTTTTCCCCAGAGCCAGTTTGATGAGGTTCCACAAAGAGGAGCTGAACCCATCTATTCATGTTGGGAACTTGGCAAAAATGCTCAGCTGGTGACATGGAGGACAAGGTGTTTCTGCTGGGCAGTGCTCGTGTTCCCCCGTGGAACTGGAGCTGGCTGAGCTGAGTGCAGCTCCCTCAAACCATCCCCATCTCCTCCAGCAAGAGCTGCAGTACTCCCAGCTCGGTATTTTTCAGCCCTTTTCAAACCTCCTTGCGTTCCTCAAGCTGCAGTTTTATTACCCCTGGCTGTGATTTTCAGCGAGTGACTCCTGATCGCGGCCCCCGAGGAAGGCGCTGGCTGCCCGCAGCTCCGCCCTGCCCGCCCCGGGGCTGCTGTGCTGCCCTTGCTGCCTTTGAATGATGGCAGAGCAGACAGTAATGCTGTAAACACTACATTTGCATTGTTTTCGTGCAACTAATCGTTCTTTTTTACCCTCCACGGCTGATTCTGAAGCTCTTCGGCAGCACTGAGAGCAGCAGGATGTGGATGGGAGATGAGGGGGAGTGGATTCCTTCTGTCAGGGTCCTCCATCTTCCAGGTTACCTAAAGAATTGATCAGGGTGCTTAAAAAAAAACCCACCAAAAACATTTTCCAGCTTCTGGGCATGGATGTTCACTGCTTGTTTATTCATTTCTTTATTCTGTAATAAAATAGTGCTGTTCTCACAGACCAGGCTGCATGAGCCATAACTACCCTTGTAAAATGGATTTGTTGCATGTAACAGAATTCTTTTGAATATTCTGTGAAAATTCCTTTTTTTTTGCTTTTTTTGTTGCTAGCACTTTCAGAACATTCACATCCTTCATCCTGACATTTGGAAATAGAACATTTTTTTGCCCACAGAGGTAAGTTTACAGCATCATCACAGTATTACAGCTCGTTTAAAAATACATACAGCAGTACTGGTAATTGCAAGCAAGCTGTATACTTGAGCAGGGGGCTTGGTGGCAACTTCACAGGGTTTGTACTTTATAAAACAATGACATTTATTAATATTACATCCATCACTTGGTTAGAAAAGATTACTTAGATATGCTACTCACAATAAATCTGTCATTTCTCTGTGGCGTCACAGGACAGGCTATGAAAATAGAAACACGCCGTGGTATGGGTGGCTTAGAAAGAAGTAGTTAAAAAAAGGGTTTTAGGCTGGCTGTTCCCTTGGGAATTTGAGTTCCATTAGCACTGGATGTCCTCAATCCACTTGTGGTGGGAGTGCCACGAGCACCTCTCAGCGCTGAGCCTGGTGTGCTCGGGAAGGCCAGGCTGGGCCCCACGAGGAGCTGGCACTGCCAACACGAGCAGTGCTCCAGGAGCAGCCTGGCAGCACTGGCACTGCCAACACGAGCAGTGCTCCAGGAGCAGCCTGGCAGCACCTTCTGGGAGCTCATCACTCCTGTCCAACTGGCTTTCAGCACCTTCAGCCCCCGCTGGCATCAGTGCAGCACAGCTCCCCTGCTTTGCCTCAGCTGAGCTGCTTGGTGTCACCCCAAATCTGCCTCTGTACCTTCCAGGGGGTTTTGGAAAGAGTGAAAGCAACAGATTTCAATTGAGTGGTTCAGTAATACACAGAAAATTGTGGTTAGGGTTGGAAAGGACCTAAAAACTCATCCCATCCCACCCCTGCCGTGGCAGGGACACCTTCCACTATCCCAGGGTGCTCCAAGCCCCGTCCAGCCTGGCCTTGGACACTTCCAAGAGGATTAAAATGACAGAAGAGATTAAAAATACATCATTGCGTTGGTTTTACTTTGCACAAATGAGACTAAATGTATAAATATATATATATATGTATAATAAAGCTGTAGGAAATCTCCAAACTGCTAACAACTCTTAGAAATGAGATAAAACAAGGATGTATTTGCTTGGAAATTTCATAGTCGCAGTTCTTTCGTGATTTCCATTTCCAGGTGATTCAAGAGTACTCCATGCTGGATCCTGGTTTCCTTTTTTTATGAAACAAGTCCAGGTGTGCTTTGGCAAATGCTCTTTTCTTGGTCTCTCTGATACTCCTCCTGTGCTTTCTGCAGTCTCTTCCCTCTGAGCTTCCACTTGTGGAAGCAGTAGGTGATGAGGGATGTCATGATCAAGGAGAAGATGAGGACCAGCACGACGATCAGGGCGATGGTGGACGAGAGGGACCCCTCCAGCTGCTCGCTCTCCGTGTCCCTGGTGGAGTTCAGGTCAGCCAAGTTCTCGTAGTCTGCTGAGGCCAAAAGTGCAGCTCCAGGAGCCTCCTTGAGCTTGGGCCTCATTGGGACTCGGGAGCTGTTCTCAAAATCCCTGGAGAAGGAGAACTAGGACTGCCCTGTCACCCGGGGCATCCAGGAGCCAGCGTTCCCCTCGGGTTCTGCAGGCATGGGGGAGGCTCAGGAGTGGGGTGTGAAGCCAGGGAGTGCAGGAACAGCAGCGTGTGGCACAGAGCCTCCAGCACAGGTCACCTTTATCCCACGTGCTGAGGTCAGGAATGTGCTGCCTTCTTCATCAAGGGGCAGGAAAGGCTCAGCCAGCTGCCAGTTTGGGATTCCTTGTTTTCTGCAAGAGATAAGTGGAGAAAATCCAATCAGTTTTCCAGTGGTGGCAGAGCTTGTCCTGGGGCTGAAAGCAGAACAAGCACTGCAACAAGTGTAACTGTCTATCTTTGGAATTGTTTCAGGGAAAGACTTTTTTTCTTTCCCAAAATATTCCCAGAAGAAACTGAGATTGAAAGGCCTGGTTTGTGACCTTGGGCAGGCTTGGTTTCGGTACCACCACCCAGCACTACCAAAATCAGCTGCAGACAGGAGCTCTCGTGTTAAGAAGGGGTTTCATTTCCCCTCTTGGCTCTCGGGCTGGGCTTGTCTGCAGGGGGTTTGAATTTGGGGTGTTAGCCCTCATTATCCTGGAACTGAGGGGGTTTCCTCACTGATGGCAAACCTGGGATCTGGAGAAAGGGCCCTGGTGCAAAACCACCCCGGATTATTTGAGAGGTGAGCTCCCCTACAGGCACTGAGCTGTAAACTGGAATTTAACCCCCCCACCCTTCCACAATTCTGATGGAATTCCAAAGACTTTTAAATCATTTGCCTTTGATATGTGCTGTGTGTGACAAATCCTAAAAATTCACTCATCTGAGCAGTTCTGAAGTCCAAAGCTGCTCTGCCCTTCCCTCCCCTGATCCAAATCCCATTTTGGAGTTAAACCTGAGGAACAAGGCTGCTCTGCTCTGGATTCCTGCTTCCAATCGGGCCAGGAGGATTTGCCCCGGGGTGTTTTCCTTTGAGGAGCTCTAAGTACGTTCAGGGCTATTTATTTCAAATCACAGCTTGCTCCAAACCCCCTCCACCCTCCTCCCAAATGCTTGGAGGCCAAAATCAGCTTTCAGAGATCTTGGAGCCTCATTGTTTGGAGATGCTCTGTTTGAGCGGGTGCAGTTCATCCTCTTTATAGGAATAAAGTTCATCCCAGTCAGGCTCACAGAGAGCTGAGGGTCTCTCACTAATTAACAGCACGTTCTGATTAGCAATAACCACTGTTTATGTAGCTCAGCGTTCTGTTGGTGCTACGAGATGTAAATAACAGTTCCTGCCAGTTTGGAACAAAATGTTCAGGGAGTCAGAGAGAAATGGGGATTTTTCGAGGGAGTTTGGGACTCAGACTCTGCTGCAGGTGAGGGAGAGCTGAGTGAAGGGGCCCGAGTGCTACGGGGCCCATCTTTGATGAACATCTCCAAGGGGCACTGCTGGCCAGCCATGCACCAGGAGGGGATGGCCACAGAATATTTCAGTGCTCCTTGGCCGTGTATTCAACATCCTTCTCAAGCAGCCTGAAGAGAGAAACTGCAACAGAAGCACTTGAGAAGCTGAGAAATGCCCCTGTGATTTGTGGGGTGGCCGGGTGCCCACCTCCCACGTGCAAGTCCAGGAGGGGGGAATGCCTCAGCACCGGGAGAGGTCTGATCCTGCCGTACCTGCCTTAACCTGGATCTCATCTCATCTGCAGCCGCTGCTGCCAGGCTCCTGTGGGGAGAAGGAAACAAAAGAGATGAAGCCATAGTGCAGCTGGCTCTGTGCTGCTCCAGGAAGGGGCAGGGTGCTGTTTGTAACTCCCCCACCAGTCCAGGGAGGTGGAATTTCAGAAGCAAACCAGGAATGCTCTAAAATCTTAAATCTGCAAAGCTCTGCTTGTGCTCCAGCTGCATTTTGGGGAAGGAAGCTGCTTTTATGGGCAAATCCCTTCCAAACAACCTCTGAGGGTCCTGTTGGTGGCTGTGCTGTGAACTCCTGGGTGACTGTGACCATGCCATGGGGATCAGGGCAGTGCCACCACTGCTCCCGGAGGGCAAGGAACGCTCCCTGCTGCTGCTGCCCAGGGATGGAGTGGGGAACCAGCCTGGGGAGCCAAGGGGGGAGCAGCCCCCAAAACTGGCAGCCGTGGCAGGAGGCCCCCCCTGGTGTCTGCGGGACGGGAGCAGCGCCCAGGGAGCTGTCAGGGAGAATCCCGGGAACCGGCGTGGGTGCGTGTGGATGTGAGGGGTGGTGGCAGAAGGGCTGCTGGGGTGAAGGAGCTGCTCCTGACACAATTCCAGCCCGGGAAGGAAGCAGGCAGGGACAGCAGCGCTGGGGGTGCTCCAGAGGTGCTCTCCAGGCTGGAGAAGCAGAGAGGAGCCAGGCGAGGCTCAGGCCTTGGGGTGATCACTCCCAGCTCCCATCCCACCCGCAGCACGTCCTCAGGGGGACGTGTCCCTTAAAATCCCCCAGACCTCCTCCTTGCCCGTGCTTTAATGGGATCCCGACAGCAGAGAAGAAACAAAGTTCAGAGCTGGGAGTGAGAGATCAGCTCCGGCACTTGTGCCGCGGGTAAAAGGCACAGTGGGAGCGGGAGCAGGGCAAGGGGACAAGGAGGAGGAAGGGAGAGGAGGAGGGGATGGGAGAAGGCTTTGAAAAACACAGAGTGAGGGGTTTCAGCCTTGCTGCATCTTCTCTAAACTCAGCAAGGAACAAAGGGGCAGGATTTGAGAGTGTTTTAAATAATATTGTTTGGTTTGCTTTGTGTGAGTCAGAAGCCTTCGGTGGCTCCGGCCTGAGCACTGCCAACATTCCAATCAGGATCTCAGGTCTGGGCACATTTAATTCCCATTATAATATATTAGAAAGATTCAAGTATTGACAAAAATAATGAGATTTTTTTTTTTAATCTGGAAATTTGTTGGAATAAATTCCTTGTGCAAGCACATCGGAGTATCTGGAAGTTGAATTCATTTTTAAAGCTTTTAATGAAATAATAATGTGTTACCCTGGTGCTTTTGTAAGCTCAGGCTCTTGGTGGAGCACATCCTTGCCTTGGGATGGGCTTTCCTACCCTGGCTCATGTTCCTTTGTCCTTTTTACCAATCTATAAAGTAAAGTACAACTCAGTGCAAGATGGGGAGGACAAAATCTACTCCTTGATTTGTAATGTCCTTAGGACAGGCATCGTCTTCCCTTTGTTCTCCAGGTTTGACCTCTGAGAACCTCAGAGAGAAGCAGATTTGTGAGGGTTTTTTATAGTTTGTGAGGGTGGAAAGTAAGAGAGGGTTGGATGCAATTTATGTGAGAGGAACAAAGCAAACGACAGTGAAAAATCCCCAAGTGTCTCAAGATTAACTCAGGTTATTGGCACCTGTCAAACCCTGAATTACTGAAGAGAGATAAGAATGTTCATCAACAGCTTTTTGATTTCCCTGGGAGTCCTCCCTTTCATGAGGGCAAAGCTTGCCTCTGTGTGCCAGGCGTGGTGATAATGATGTTATCAGTGTTACAGTCAGGGCAGGAATGATGATTTGCATTGTGTTCCTAAAAAAAAATAAATGAAAAAGTCAAAATACCGTGTGGGAGAGCAGCCTTTTGTTTCATTGGATGTGGTCTGGGGCTTTTATTTTGTTAGGATAATTGTTTTTTTTTTACTTCAGTCAAAGTCCAGGGAATGTCTGGAAGCTCCAGCTTTGCTGGGAAGGATGAAGGGCAGGAATCGCACCTGAGCTGCTGCAGCTCCCCTGCCCCAGGGGGAGCCGCCTGCACATCCCTGCCCCTCGGGATGACCCCGGCTTCCCGGGGGGGCTGATAAAGGGGCTTTTATTTTGTTAGGATAATTGTTTGGCTGATGGCACCCGGCATGATTCACCGGCAGCGGTGAGGAGAAGGAACAGCCCTGCTCTCAAAGGAGCACAGAAAGAGCTCCCCAAAGCAGAGGTGACTGCCCTGAAATACAAACCTGCTCCTCGTGAGCTGATGGGAAAAAACCTCTTTGATTTCTCCTGCAGGAGCAGGAGAACCTTGGGTTCCTCTGTGCCTCGTGCCCTCATCCCTGCGCTCCCCGGGCCCTTCCCCCTGCTGAGTTACTCCCTGCATTTATGTAACCCTAAATTTCCATCCATTTTTCAAACACTCTTTCAGGCTTGCTCTCCTTTTGCCTTCGGCTTCCTCGTAAATCTCCCCGCTGCCTCTCACCCTGCCTCTTCCATTCTAATGGCATGAGCGACGAATGCAGCTCGTCTCTCTCAATCTGCATCTTTTTGATGTGGAACCGCCGGTGTGAAAGGTGTCCCTCATGCTCAGACCTGATAGGGAAATGGCTCTTTCTCCTCCTCCTCCTCCTCCTCCTCCAGAGCTGGGGAGCGAGAGATCGGCTCCGGCACTTGTGCCGCGGGTAAAAGGCACAGTGGGAGCGGGAGCAGGGCAAGGGGACAAGGAGGAGGAAGGGAGAGGAGGAGGGGATGGGAGAAGGCTTTGAAAAACACAGAGTGAGAGGTTTCAGCCTTGCTGCATCTTCTCTAAACTCAGCAAGGAACAACGGGCCGGGATTTGAGAGTGTTTGAAATAATCCATAAATATACAAGTGTTGATTTTTGGATGCTTGAAGAACTTTGGGAAACCTGCAGGTTTCAAGTCTCCCGAGCGCTGCTGAGTTTCACTCCCGGGAGGTTCTGGATCCTTTGGGGTGTGTGTTGTTCCCATACACTGTTTTATAGGGTCACCAGGCCTGCAGGTGTTGAACACCTCAGGTTTACCTGCAGAGCCCTCACATTAAACCCCTTCATGCCTCTTCCCTCTGCATTGTTAATCTCCAAAGCGGAAGCGGGTTCTGGATTCGATTTTCCCACATGGGCACCCCTGGAAACGTCATTTGCAAAAACCCCTCGTGGTTCCACCCAGAGCCAGAACTGGCGCCTTAGAGAAAGGCTGCAGCAAGCCAATTAAGCTTTTAATTAAGTGTACAAAACTCCAGCCCTGCTTTTATCCCAGAGAACAGGAATTCTCTGCTCTCAGCTGTCGCTCAGCGTGTTCTGTCTCTGTTATTCCTGGAGCTGTCTCAGGCAAGAAGAGGAAAGGGCTGGGAGTTTTGGGATCTCTCGTTCCAGCGCTGGCCAGATCCGTGAGCCAGAGGAAAGCTGTGTTCCTATAAAGGGATCAGGATCTGCTGGGATCCTGCTGCTGCTGGGAGCTGCCCTGGGCTCGGATAACTTTGTGTAGCACAAACCCAGGCAGTTGTAGAGCAGAACCTGGTCCCATCTTCCCTCTCCCTCAGAAGATCCTGAGCAAAACCATCCTGTGCCACTGCTCAGGACATTTCTGGGATCCAGAGGAGCTGCTGCGGGCAGGGCTGTGCTCAGCAGGGCCAGAAAGGTGAGGTGCTGCTTTCCTGGGCCTTCTGTTCACAGGAGACCCACGGGAGGCTAATTCTGGTTTTAATTTGAGTTGAGTAACCCCTGAAGTGCAGATTAATTGAAGCCACAGCCGTGTCTGTCTTGAGGCTCTCTCTGGAGCTGATTTTCATCCCCCTGATTCTGCTGGTGACCTCTGCAAGTTCAATGTGTTAATTCAGCCCAAGTGTGATTTGATAAACAGCAGCAGCTTCCGAGGTGTGATCGCAGCCTCCCTGTCACTGCCTGCTTTGGCAGAGCTGAGCAAAGCCCAAATCCTTCTGGAACGGTTCCTGTTCCCAGGAACAAACTGCACCCTGTGCAGACCCAGCACCTGATTCCCTCCCTAAACCAGTCACTGAAAGGTACCTGGGATAGATATTTTAGCCTTCTTGTCCAGGAAATGTGAGGAAAACTTATTATCCTGAGCACTGCAATCCTTGGGTGCCATTTTTAGGGGAGCTTTAAATCCCCATGAAAAGCTCCCCAGAGGTGTGTGAGGGCTGAGGCTCATCTGAGCTGCCACAAACCTGTGAGGAGGAGACATTGGGGCTTATTCCTTTCACAGGAATAATAATAATAATAATAATAATAATAATAATANATTATTTCTATAACATATTTTTTATATCTATATATTTGTATCTATTAAAAGGCCTGGATTTTTTCCCTTTTAAGCTTGGAGAACAGTGCTGTATCCAGGGCCTGTTCTCTGAGCATGTTCGTCCCCAGTGTTCCCTTCCAAAGAGGCTCCACTGCCTCTGAAAAGCTCTGCTGAGGTTGTTTTTCTCAAAGCAGCACCACTGTTCCTGCTTCTTGGAGGGTGGATTTTCCTGATGAGCCATTCCTGCTGCAGGAGCAGGATTCCATCAGCAGCTAAAGAGAGCACCCTGCAAAATGGGGATTCTTTGTCCCTTGGAAATGATATTTTGTGGTTCACTCATTGCTGATTTAGTTCAGACTCATTTTTTTATGCTGTTCCTCCCCTCCAGAATCAGGGCCAGTTCCATCCTGTGGTTACAGAGGCAGCCTGGGAATTTTCCCTTGGTCCATATTTTAGATGTTATTCTGTGGAAACACAAACCCTGGAGTGAGCACTCCCCAAACCTACACTGAGCTTAAATTGCTCGGTGATTTTTTCCCCCATTTCCTGTTTTTAGGCTCCATTTGCCCCAAAGTTACAGGATTTTTGGAGCCAGGAGGAGCAGTGCAGGGACAGGTGGACGATTAATTGTTGGTGAGAGGGGAAATGGAAACTGAGAGCTGTTTAGAGCTGAACTCAAATGGAAACCCCAAACCTAAGAGCCCTCATTAAATACGATTTTAAGCCAATCAATGGCCTTTTTGTTAAATTCCCATTTCATGTGCAGGTGAAGGAGGGTTCTAATTCTGGCCTAATTGTGAAGGGATTAACAAATTAAGTCTGGTTTTGTGTCTCCCTCCCTATTTAACCCCTCCTTTCCCATTTTCTCCTGCCCTACCACAAGCAAGGAAAGCCATTCCAGCTGGGACACCGCAGCCTTTCTCTGGGATCTCAAATCTGCCAGGGTTGAAACTTATCCTGCAGGGATGGATTTGGGTTTTTTTAATATTGCAAAGAGCAAAAGATTGTTTGAACATTCCAGTTTTCATCCATCTCCTTCCAAAACAAAACTCTCCTGCTCTTGATGAACAGGCCCAGTCTGGGACCGCAATAAATTCACTGCTCAGGGAATTTCACCTTTAAATTGTGCAGGAAAATAAGAAGTTAAAGGGTGGGAGGGAGCAGGGGCTGGGAGGGGGAGTGATGAGTGTCAGTTTAGAGGCAGCTACTTTGTTCATTTCTGGAAGAAAATCTCATTTCTTCTCGCACAGCACAGACTGGGAACAGTTTCAGTGGGATTTGGGAGTTGTAGGTGAGCAGGAGGACCCTTCCCTCCTCCTCAGTGCCCTCCTGTCCCCACCTGCAGCCCAGGGAGCTGAGCTGCTCCGCAGTGACCTGGTCCCAGCACCGAGGCTGAAGGAGGGAGTGAAGACTTGGAGCATTCAGTGCTCGCAGCTCTGACTCTGCCCTGAGCTTCCAACCCCATTCCAAAGGGGAAAAGCGCCGTGGGATCAGGGGATGTGCTGAGGATGGCACTGCTGGGGCAGGGAGGGGACGGGGGCACCCCGAGGGGTTCGGCTGCGGGCACGGCAGCGGGGCAGGCTTGGGGTGCAGGTGTGGGAGGGATGGGAAGGGCCAGGGATCCCTGGAGCCCCGGGATGGAGAGGAGGGGCAGGGGTGCCCCAGGGGTGCCCGGCACAGCCCTGCCGGGAGCAGGCGGCTGCAGCTCCTTGGGAAGCTCTGGCAGCCGGGGCAGGAGGGGCAGCCCCGCAGGAGGGTCACTCCCGTCACACTTGGGACCCCCAGAGGGGACCACGAGTGGCCTCGGGCCGGGCTGGGGGCAGCGGGGTGGGCAGCGCAGCCCCGGAGCCTGCCAGGGACCGTGCCAGTCCCACACGCTGGTACCGTGCTGTGCTGTGCCAGCCTGGCACATGGCTGTCCTGGTGCCGTGCCAGCCTGCACACCAGTGCCGTGCCGTGCCGTGCCAGCCTGCACACCGGTCCCACGCTGCCTGGCGCGGTGCCGTGCCAGCCTCGCACCCCGGGCATCACCGTGCCGTGCCAGCCCGAACGCTGGCGCCGTGCTATTCCCTGCCAGCCTCGCACGCAGGTATCGCAGTGCCGT
>VZRQ01004567.1:18937-30957 GCA_013397975.1 Machaerirhynchus nigripectus | reverse complement strand
GCCCGGGCAGGGAGCCCCGAGCCCGGCCGGTGGCCCGCGGTGGCCCCGGAGCCGGCGGCGCTGGCCGGGAGCGCGGCGGTGCCGCAGCTGCAGCGAGGGTGGGAGCGCTCCACACCCCCTCGGCAGCACCATCTGAGCCCCGCCGAATTTGTCAACTTTATTTAGGGGGAAGAACGGATCACATGGGGAGCTTCACCCAGCTGGGAGGAGCGTGTCAGTGCGGAATCAGGTCACCGGCGGAAGAGCCGAGTTAGTCACGGCCGGCAGCGGCGACAGCGAGAGCCCAGGCGGGCGGGGAGAGCGGCCCCAGACAAAGGCGGGGACGCTGATGGGAATTCAGCGCTGCCGCCTCCTTCCCTCGTCTGTGCCCCTGAGCGGGGCAATCCCGCGCTCCTTTTATCGGGTGAGTTTTCCTAATCAAGTGAGAAACAGAGCGGGATGAGAAAGAAACGTTTTCAGCTTCCCGAGTGCCTTTGAGCACATTGGTCCTGCCGAGGTTCCCGCAGCCTTTCCTTTCCCCGTGCCCGTCTCTGTCCTGCCGTGCTGCTGCATTGATTCAGCCCCGCAGAGATGCTGCAGCCCCGTCCCAAAGCATCCACATCCCCCAGCCCGGGTGGAACATCTGCCCCTCTCCCTCCAATCCTTCATCTGCATCTCCTGCTCAGACAAAGGCTGGAGGCTGCTGCCTGATCCCTGCTGTCCCCCTGGCTGAGGAATCCTTGTGGAATTGGGATTTTATGGCACCTTTTCCTGCTCTTTCTCATTCCTTAAAGGCTGGGGAAGCTCCCAAGCACAGGTGGCACGAAAGCTGTCCCCTGCCTGCTGCAGGGGGGTCCGTGGGACTTTTAATATCATTGTTTATTTAACCACCACACATTCCAGAAAAGCTGTGATGGGTTTGGGTTATTCAGAGGCCAAAATCCGAGCGTGGATTCCAAAGTGTGGATCCCTAAATACACACACTTCTTGTGAAGGAGTGGGCCTGACTTTTATAGGTGCTAAGCAACTGTTCTTGTGCATTTCCATCTGCGCTGAAGTCACATCCCACCCTCTCCACCTTCCTCATGTCCACACTTTGAGACAGAAATGAGCTCTGGGAAGTGGGCTGGCTCCTTCCTCTGCTGCCAGGAGCTTTCTGCCCAAAGGAAGCTCCATCCTGCCCCACAGAAGCTCCATCCTAGAGCAGGACACCTGATGGAAGGGAGCTGGGAACCAGGGGAGCTGCCCAAGGAGGGCTGATGGGTCCAGGGAGGAGAAAAGCCCAGGGGAGGGTGCCTGCTGCAGCCAAAAACCGCTCGAGCAGCCATGGAACAAGCGGCAGCTGCCTACAGAGGGACTTCCCTTCCTTCAGCTTGCAGAAAATCACCCAGCCTTGGCACTTAAAGGCTCAAACAGTCAAAATGTTGATTCTTGGCAGCTTCTTAATGAAGCCTCTGGATTAGAGAGGATGGAAAGGAGGATTTCACAGCAGGAAAACAACCTCACGCTGGAGCGTGCCAGAGGCAAAGCCGAGTCCCTCGGGGTGCAGGGCAGGCCTGGGTGGAGCAGAACTTCCCGGTCCTCACTTCATATATCCCCCCCAGCAAAGGGGGAAGCTGGGCCTGTCCCAGAGGATCCAGGGAGTGCAGCTGCCCCTGCTGGAGCGAGAATTCAGCCGCAGCTGCTTCTCTGTGGGGCAGATCAGCGAGTGCAGGGAAAGCCCTTTGCATCTTTGCTACACCAGAGCCAGCAGCGCCCCGAGCCCCACACCGGGAAATGGGAGATTTCCCCAGGAAATCCTGGGGGTTGGGACCCAGAGCCTGAGCTCGGTGTGGAGCCTCCCTCTGGGCTCTGCAGAGGCCTGGATTTCAGCACAGGAAGGACCCATCCCTCGGCACAGCAGCTCCAGGTATTTGGGGTTGTTTTGTGGCAATCTCTGCGCTGCCAGGTAGGAACAGCCCTGACACAGCCCTGCTTGCTCATGTTTCATCCCCAAGGCCTTTCTTCCTCGCTGACTGAACTTCTCTGTCTCCTGCATTTCACAAAACTTTCCTTTTATATTTTTATACCCTGCTGAAGTGTCTGATGTCGACTGAAAAAATCTATATATAATGTGTGTGTCTGAATGCATATTTATATAAATGCATCCACATCCATATGCGGAGACCTGGGAATGCAAATTCCTCCCCGTTTGCATCAGTGCAAGGGGAGTTTTTCCTCTGGTTTTATTCCACTTCACTCTCCCCAGCACTTTGCCAGTGAGCTGAGCCCATAAAGAACGTCTGAAAAGATCCTAAAATCTTTTTATGCTACATTTAAGCTTTTCTTCCAATGCTTGCTCCTGATCCACTCTGACTGAGCCACTCCCATTCCTCAGATTCACCACTTCCTCCACCTCCTCAATTTTCAGGCTTGCAACAGGTCAGGAATTGCATCAATAATTTGAAGATTGTGGCTCTCAGGGGGCTGTTGGCCAGGGACAGGGACAGTGTGGGCATGGCACAGCTCTGTCTCCCCCAGGAAAACTTACAGTTCCCAGGAAATCAGTGCTTCAGGAAATACCTGACTGCAGTAAGGCTTTAGGAAGCAATTCCTGGCTATGAGGCCCTGGAATAGAGTTCCCAGGGAAGCTGTGGCTGCCCCTGGATGCCTGGAAGTGTCCAAGGCCAGGCTGGAGCACCCTGGGGTAGTGGAAGGTGTCCCTGGATGCAGGTGGGTGACACAAGGAGATCATTCCCAGGGAAATGGGGTTTTTTCCATGTCCACGCTGTTGCCAAGGTGCTCTCCTCATGCAGGTCCATCTCCTTCAAGGGGTCCCCATCTCCCCTTGGAGCAGAGAATAAGGAATGTGGCTTTTCCCAAGCACAGCTGGGCAGGGAGGCACTAAACCCAGAATTATTAAAAGCAAAGTTTCCCATCAAGGCCAGGCCACCAAATTCCTCCTCACCAGATCGAGTTATAAATATTGGCTGCAGGGGGAGAGCAAGGTCTGGAGGCAAACAGAGCGAAACGAAAGCTCCTCAGGCAGGAATTTGTGTGGGGCTGTTCTTCCCTCCCAGGGGCTGGGCTTTGTCGGGAGAGATGAAATGGACTCAGTAACAAAAGCAGCCAAGAGCCTGTCCCTGGCTGAGCTGGCAGTGCCCAGCTGGCCTGGCCAGCACTGCTGGTCCTCGATTGCCTCCAGCCTGATCGTCAAACGTGGGGTGAGGGGTGAGATTCCCGAGGCACTGCTGGAATTCTCGGGCTGCTCCCCTGTCTCTGAGGCGGCTCCTGGAGAAGACTGGCAGCTCCTGGGTTCCTGGATCCTTCTGCAGGACGAGGGAAGTGGAAGAGCTTCCCTCGAAGATGAGACATCCCAGGAATGTGTTCCGATGAGACATCCCAGGAATGTGTTGCACAGGCTCCGGGAGTGGGTGAGTGACAGCTGAAGGCTGAGCCGTGGTGAGCAGCAGAGCTAATTACCACCTTCCCCCCCAGCGCTCTAATTAGCGCTTCCCTCAGCTCACCCTTCCACCCAGCCACTTCCCCAGGGCTGTGTTTTAGGGGTTTTGGCAGCCAGCATTCGGCTGCAGCACAGCTTTGTCCTCCCTGTGCTCATCCTGCCCCGAGCTGGACCCAGCGGGGTGGAGAACGCCCTGATCCAAGGGGGATTTGGGTCTCCGGGGCATCCCTGGGCCTGGAGCCCCCGAGCAGGAACTGGGGATGGGGATCCGTAGGGGGATGGATTCCCAATTAATGCAGCCCGGAACACCTCCCAGGAACTCACCCCAAACCTTCCACAAACACACCTGGAGAATCCAAGGCCTCCTTGTGCCCTGGCCGTGTCACACCCCGGCGGTGTCGCTCTGTGCTTCCCCTTCTTTGGGCCAGAATCGCTCCCAGAATGAGAAACCTGGGGGGAAGTGCTTCCACCTGGGAATGTGAGGCTGTTCCCACATCATCCTTTATTTATTCCATGAGGAATTTCCAAAGTTTGAGTTTCTGTTCCAGTCAGGGACAGAGGAAAGTTTGGGCAGCAAAAAAAAAAAAAAAATCTGAAGCTGAATCAGACCTTAAGCCTGGATTTAAAATGGATCACATTAAAAGAACACCAAAAAAATTCCAGAAAAGAATGGAAGAATTCCTAATTCTCCTGCTGATCTCCCTCTGCTGCATCCCTGTCCTCCCATCCACCCTTCCCATCTCCAATTATAGATCCCTCCAGGCAGGGACCTGCCAGTGTTTCTGCCAGAGAAGTGCCAAGCCCATCCACGATGCTTTACAAATAATCACAGGGAACGCAGATTTTGTGAAATATTGAAGCTTTTCCTGTTAAAAAAAAAAAAAAAAGAGATCTCTCTGCCACATCAGGCACGGTGAAATGTCAGTGTGCCATCCTTCCTGAATTAGCATCCTTCCCTCTGCCACTCTCGCCCTGCCACATGGGAGGCTGGGATCCATCTCCTCCTTCCCACGGGGCAGAATCTGGGTTTAAATTCAAGATACAAACTTGTACAAAATTGAATGTTTGAGGTGTGTAAGAATAAGGGAAAATCATCTCAGATCCTCTTGAGCTGCCTTTGTTTCCTGAGCTTTAACTCCTCACTGCCTGGAATGACTCAGAGTACCTGGGGGATGAGGCACCATGGTAAAGGCTGCAGAATTCTCCGTTTTCCCTGGACTTCTCCAGGACCTGAGCGTGTCAGGAGCCCTGCAGCCCATTCCAGTGCTCGACAGCCCTTTCCAAGAGGAAATTCCTGCTGATGTCCAACCTGAGCCCCCCTGGCCCAGCCTGAGGCCGTTCCCTCTCCTCCTGTCCCTGTTCCCTGGGAGCAGAGCCTGACCCCCCCGGCTGCCCCCTCCTGTCTGGGAATTCCAGAGAGGGAAAAGTTCCCTCTAGAGCCTCCTTTTCTCCAGGCTGAGCCCCTGGGAGAGCAGGGACTGAGCTGCTGGGAGCAGGCGTGGTGGGTGAGATGCTCCAGCTTTAAGGTCTCACTCTGAGAGCACTCCGAGTTTATTTCCAGGCTGGAAACGGTGCCTGGAATTTGTGTGGCCAACACGGATCTCGAGGATTTGAGGTGACAGCTGGGAGAGAAAGCTGCTGCTCCAATGGCACTGGAGGTTATTCCTCTCTCCCTGTAACCTCTGACACTTAATTCAGAGCCCGACCTTCTCCCGGGCTGCAATTGAATTATTTGCTTTCACCTCCACCCTGCCCGAGGGGGAGTGAACTCCCCTGGAGCTGGCAAACACCACCAGCTCCCATCTCCGCAGGGGTAAGGGATGGAATTGTGTTTCCCTTAACCTCTGTTCACCGGAAAGTTGGGATTTGCCCCCTGTGCCTGATCCCTGTTGAGCTGTTTTGGGGAGCAGAAGGTTCGGGGCTGTGGCCCCAAGGCAGCTCTGGCTGTGTGAACACAGCAACTCCGTGCAACTTAAATCTGCTGCTGCTTCTATATTTGAAAAGGAGCTGAAATGCCAGTGGTGATGTAATGTTCATTTACATTTAGGGTCTGTTTCTATTTATTTTTGCTCCTATTAACTGCATCTCGATTCCAACAGTTTGGGGGGTTTTTTTTCCACCCGCTGAGGCTCTCTTTGCTATGAACAGCTCATTTTTTACTTCCAGCCTGCCAGATTTCCTGCCTTATCGAGTCCATAAACGAAGAAGAATGACAGGTAGAAGGGGAAATGGATGTCTCCTCCCCAAGGGAAGGCTTCTAAATCTGATAGGAGCCGTTCCTCTAGGAACTGCTGCCTCTGATTGCTGCTGGAATGGCTCTGGAAGGAGCTTCGAGGGGATCATTGGCCTCGGGTTTGCCCTGGCTGTGCAGAGCTGGGGAGATGCTTTGGGGCTGAGAGATTTCCTGTGCCATCTTCCATAAACATGAGGAGAGATGGATTAAAAATACCTGCAGAGCTCGGATGTGCAGCCTGTGGCTCCCAGCTCCCAGTGCTGCTCCGCTCCAGGAGTTTCTCAGCCCCAGAGCAGGAGAAAAAGGCAGAAAATCACAGAATTCCAGGGTTGTGGAGGCTGGAAAAGGCCTTTAGGATCATCAAGTCCAAATGTCAACCACCACCATGGTCACATTAACCTGTGACCTCGAGTGCCATGTGTTTATCCATGTGTTTATCCATGTGTTTATCCAATAAATACATGGGATAAAGAGGGATCTGACATCCCAAAGAAACCCTCTGCAATCCTGCTGGGATTGGTTTGTGTCCATAATGCAGCCCAGAGCTCTCTGCCAGGGAGAGATGAAGCTGCTCCTTTGCTTTATCATCCTCAGGCCTTTCCCAGCTTGGAGGGGAGTTCACTCCCTCTTCAAACCCCAAAGTGATGGAAAAATTCCTTTGTATCCTTCTCTCCACAGCCCCCACATTGATTAATCAATTAATTTTCCGAGCTGATTAATGGTTTGACAGAAGAACTGCCTGGAGAGCAGCTGAATTCCCACAGCAGAATTCCTGACTGAGGGAAACGACCTTGGGTTCCTCCCCTTCCCGTAAAACCTGGGAAATCTGGGAATATCAGAGCTTCAAAGGAGCTGCTCCCCTCGGCACCAGAGTCAAAGAGAAATGGACAAAGACTTGAGGAAGTTTTAAGATAAAAACAGTGCAGATAAAATTGAAACGAGCCCTTCAGCCCCCTTTTTTTTGGTGTGGTATTTAGGATGCAAGGGAAGGAAGGGCTGGATAATCCCTGGGATTAGGGAACAGCACGGCTGAGGTCCCAAATTTTGAGGCCAGGCTATGGCAGGAACAAAACATTAATATGGACTTTGTCCTTCAAAGCAAAAGCTTTGAAAATTAGGATAGAACCTGAAACTCTCATTAAATCAGGACTTCACAGAACAGCCTAAAGCCTCGTTAGGTTTTCAGCTCAAAGCAACTTTATTTTTCATGGGGCCATAAAGAGATTTTTTTTCTGGCTTTTTAAAGCTGTTTCCTCTACAAAAATCCATTCAATTGTCCATCCTCCCTCAGCAGGTGTCAGTGCAATCCACCTGGAATTAAAATAAAAAGCCCTGGGCAGAAGATCTTATCTCCCAGATGGAGAATGGGACGGAGCAATAACAAAAGTGAAAGTGATTCACCAGGATTGATGATGAAAATCCGTGATGGAATTGAGATTAGGATCTTAATCTGCTGCCTTCTTTCCACCTTGCCCCAGATCTGGGGCAGCTCTTGCTGGGCTGGATCCAGGATCACTGAAAGCAAAGTGCCAAAGGCTTCCAGGAACTTCAAATGCAGCAAAAACTCCCCCAGCTCTGCCTGAAATAGGAATATTGGGTTTAAAATGGGCTTTTTGTTACAGGGCTTGAATTAGGGAGCCACCTGACAGGGACTAAAAACACATCTGAGGATCAGCAGAGGAAAAAGCAGCTTTTTCCTGCTGCCTGCAGGTCAGAGCTCCTTAAATTGGGGCTGTTAAATGTCCCTGGCCACAGGAGACTGGGGAAACAGAGGTGAAGGGAAGAATCCTCATTATTCCCTGATTGATCCCTGAGCTTGGGCTGCTCCAAAAGGCAGCTCCAAGAAGAGAAGGAGCAGAAAGAGGGAATTTGTTCCTGCAGGGAGGGGCTTTGCAAAGGGCTGGGTGGCAGCAGCTTTAATTAGTTATTTAATTGTTGTTGCAATACCTTGATGCCCAGCCCCATGAAATGTTTTTAGGGTGAGGGATATGATGAGGGCATAAAAAGGAGGATGGTGGATCCACCCCAGCAGAGAAGCCTGAGTTATCCCTTGAAAACCCCAGCACGAATCAAGCCTAGGATTTTCCAATATTCCCAATATATGGATGGGAAGTGTCTGTTTTCCCTGCAGCAGCTTCTCATAAGAAATGAGAAATTGCTCTCAAACCCTTAATTTATGGGGTTGTTGAACAAGGAGGATGCAAAATCAAAGGGAGGCTCAGGATCTGTCCTGGAGCTGCTCTGCCCCCTGCAAATCCCATCTTTCACAACCCACCAGCCTAAAAATGCCCCAATAAAGCAAACCAGGGAAGGGCTCCCATTCATTCTTCCCTCAGGTGGAAGTTTAAGGTTGTCCAGGTAACCCCAGCTCGCCTGCAGCTGAGAAAATGTGCAGAGAAAGGGCCTGAAATCAGTTCTGGCCTCAAGGCTGGGCTTAACTCTCCTGTCAGGTGTAGCTGGGCTTGGTTTTGCCTGCAGGACAGAGCTCAGCTCCTTGACTGAAGCTGCCCAAGGAGATAAGCCAGGCTTAAATCTGTGTGGGGAGACAGAGCTGGGGCTGCCAGGTGCCCCTGGCAGGGATGTTCAGTTCCTGCTGCACTTGGAGGTGATAAACGAGTGGGAAATGCAGATAACAGCAGCAGGGACAGGGGGAGAAGCTGATTCATTTCCCTCTATTTTACACTTGATTTATTTCCCCCCTATTTCAGAACTGATTTATTTACCCCCCGAGGTCTCAGTGGATCAGCTGAGCTTGGAACAAACTCCAGTAAACAAAAAGGGCAGGGAGGGAGCAGGAATATTCCTGAGCCCATCCCAGGTGTGTTGGTCCATGTCCTCTGTGGGTTGTGTGGATCCAGGGGACCTCTGGCTCTGTTTTCCACGGGGCTGAGGGTTGTTTTTCACCCCCACCCTGCACAGTCATTCATTTATTCCCTATTTTCTAGGATGAGGCAGCTGGTTTTCATTTCAGTTCCACGCTGATTTCTCTCTTTATCCCCCCAGCAGGAGGGAACAGAAGGAATTCAGCCCTGGAACCACCTCAGGATCTCTTTGCTACATTCCCCTCTTTTGTCAAATTGTTATTTTTTTTCCCAGTTTCTCATCTCGTGTGTTTGAAACCGAAGCTATTTACAGCCTCCCCTTTTCCTTGTTTCTCTCCAAATGTGTTTCAGGGCTGCTTGAAGGGTTAAGGAAACACACAGACATCCCCTTATGGGGAAAATGGGGAAACACAGCACAGCCTCCGCATCTTCTCTCTCCTCACAGCCGCAGCCACAGCCACAGCCACAGCCACACTCATTTTCTGGTCATTGTCTGGTTATTGTGGGGGAACAGAATGAAAACAGGCAAAAGAGGAAATCAATATGCTCCAAACCCACTCTTTAAAAAAAATTAGGTTATTTAATATGGCCATGGGAGCTGGCAGTTGTAGGAGAGGAAGGGTTTTATATTATAAATGTTTAAAAAACTGGGCATCTGCTTCCCTTCACACTTCCAGCAGTTCCCTTGGACAATTCAACGTGCAGTTGTATTTATTCCATCCCTCTCTTCCTTATTTGTGTCTCATCCAGGGATGATTTCCATCATCCTGTCAAACAGTTGGGTTTTCCTGGCCAATACAGCAAAGGGACTGTAAATATAAATATAAATATAAATATAAATATAAATATAAATATAAATATAAATAGTATAAATAATTGCTCATTTATTGCATTGCAGGGGGGGTTTGCTGTGCTGCCCCTTCTTGAACAGAATTCTGGGCTGCCCTGGACATCGATATTTGGTAATTGCAATTAATAGTTCAGTAAAAATGCACCTGCTTTTCCCAGCCTTCAAACTTGCTTGTATTCCTTTTTTTTCCCATCCTGAGCTGCATCCTTAATTTCATGCCAGATCTTTAATAACCTGGACTTAGTGAGAGAAACAAACTGCCCAAGGAAGCAATTCACTTAAATTTACCTGAATCCAAAACCTTCCCCAGTGACGTGAATGAATTCCGGGTGGTTCATGCCTGGGAAGGGGTTTCAGCACGTGTGGATCAAGTTTATCTCCAGCCTGGATGTTCCTGAATTCCCTGTCCAAGAATCAAAGTTTAAACATGGAATTTACTGCTTCCAAAAAGTCTTGAGTTGTGCATTAAACGGCAATTGGTGTGCTAAGGTATTTCCTTGAGGAAAAGGAAAAATAAATAGAGAAAGGAAAAATAGGAGAGAGAAAAAGAAAGGGAAAGGGAAGGAAAAGAGAGAAAGAAAGAGATGGAAAAGAGAAAGGGAAAGAAAAAGAGAAAGGGAAATAGATGGAAAAGAGAAAGGGAAAGAGAAAAAGGAAAAGAGAAAGGGAAAGAAAAAGGAAAAGAGAAAAGGAAAGAGATGGGAAAGAGAAAGGGAAAGAAATGGAAAAGAGAAAGGGAAAGAGATGGGAAAGAGAAAGGGAAAGAAATGGAAAAGAGAAAGGGAAAGAGATGGGAAAGAGAAAGGGAAAGAAATGGAAAAGAGAAAGGGAAAGAGATGGGAAAGAGAAAGGGAAAGAGAAAGGGAAAGAGATGGAAAAGAGAAAGGGAAAGAAAAAGGGAAAGAGAAGGAAAAATTAGAAATAAAATTAACCCCAAAAATAAATATAAAAAGAGACAGAAAGAAAAAGAAAAACAGAAAGAAGAAGAAAGAAAACTAAAAAGAGAGGAAAAGAAAAGGAAAATGGAAAAGGAGGTGGTAAAAATGGATGCTTAAACGTCATAGAATCTCATTTAAATTAAATTAGAAGTTTATGTTTGCTCTGGGGATGGAACCAAGGATAACAAATGGTGCCAGGTGACATGAGGGGAACAGGACTTTCCGAGTGACCCCAAATGAGCTGGATAAAATAATGGAGCAGAAAGGCAGTTTAGGGGACCCTCGGTATCACCAGAAACTCCTCCAGAAGGAGGAAAAATCCTGACTGAATCAGCCATGGGATGTTACGGGGTGTTCCTGCCTCAGCTCTGTCCCCCTGCTCTGCTCTGGGCTGTGGGATGGGACACAGCCAGCCCTGCAGCACCTGGGGACTCACTGAAAAAGCGTTTTTTTTTCCCTAAAATCCACTAAATGCCTCTTCCAGTGAGGCGCTGTGCCACCCCCGCGCCCAGCTGTGGCCAGCTGCGCACGGCAGCTCCTGCAAAGCTTCTTCCTTCTGCTGCCTGTGCTCGTTCCTGGCTTGGAAAAACCCTTCCCGGACCCAGCGAGCTCCTCCCGGGCCTGATCCCTGCTGCCTTTCCCGGAGACGGGAGCGGGAATTGTCCGGGTTTGCCATTTACTGCTCGGCAGTGGCAGGAATGTCCCTGTGCCCCCCGGCCTGGGAGGGCGTCACACGCAGCACTGCCTGCAGCGGGGGGACCTCTGGCTGCCGCTCAGCGAATTCCTGCTCTTCCCAGGATGCAGGGATGGATGCAGGTGCCGATCCCTGTGCTGGAAGCCACACCTGCGAGGCGCAGCCTCCTGCAGCAGGGCATTTGGACACGCGAGGGGTTCGCCCGAGCTTTCCTACCTCTCCAAAGGTGCAGGGAGTTAATTCTCTGTCTGTCTCTGATTTTCTGTTCTGGTTTTTCCGTTTCTAGCAGCACGTGTTCTCTGGGCTGGAGTTGCACATTTCCCTGGGCCAGGCCCGGGAGCTGGGTTGTTTCTTCTGAGCATCCTCCGTGGCTTTCCCCAACGCTTTTCCTCTTTTTAGGCTATTCTCTGGTAAAGAATTTTGCCTCCGTGCCTCATTTCAGCACTCCCAGGGTGCTGGACCTGCTGGAAAAGCTGCAGCCCATGGACAGGGTGACTTGGGCAGGGTTGGAAGCTAGCTGATGGCCAGCCCAGGGAGGGGTGGGAATGGTGGGAATGGTGGGAATGGTGGGAGTGGTGCCATGTCGGTTGGGATCAGCCTGGTGAACCCCAGGGAGCAGCGCTGAGCCCAGTCCTGTTCCGTATCTTTACTGATGACCCGGGTTAGGGGATCGAGGGCACCCTCAGTAAATTCACAGATGGCAGCGAGCTGGGTGGGATGCGGATCTGCTGGAGGGCAGGGAGGCTCTGCAGAGGGATCAGGACAGGCTGGATCCATGGGGTGACACCAGAGGTGTGAGGGTCAACAAGGCCAAGTGCCCGGTCCTGCCCTTGGGTCACCATGGAACACTCCAGGCTGGGCAAGAGGGGCTGGAAAATGGGAAAGGCCCTGGGCGTGCTGGGGACAGCTCTTGGACACTCACAAAAGGATATTGAGGGGCTGGAGTGTGTCCAGGGAAGGGAACGGAGCTGGGGAAGGGGCTGGAGAACTTCTGAGGGAGCTGGGAAAGGGGCTCAGCCCGGAGAAAAGGAGGCTCAGGGGGGCCCTTGTGGCTCTGCACAA
>VZRQ01004567.1:0-14500 GCA_013397975.1 Machaerirhynchus nigripectus | reverse complement strand
GGGGAAGGGGCTGCGGGACATCCCGGGGGAATCCCGGGGAAGGGGCTGCGGGACATCCCGGGGTAATGGAAGGACATCCCGGGAGAAGGGGCTGTGGGGAGTCCAGAGGAAAGGGGGCTGCGGAGCCATCCCGGGGAAGGGGTTGCGCGGGGACTCCCGGCCCGGCCGCAGCCATCCCGCCGGGGCCGGGTGATGTGGGGAACGCCGGAGGGTTCCCGGCGGCAGCGGGGGTTCCCCTCGGCCCGGAGCAGGGGGAGGGGAGCTGGGGCTGTGTCAGCGCTTCCCCAGCGCCGGGGCTGGGACAGGGACTGGGACTGGGACTGGGAGGAAAGCAGCGACCCAAGGTGGTCTTCTCTCGGCAGGTGTGTGATGCCAAGCACAGCCATGAAGAAAAAGGTAAGGACGGGAAGGAGGATCCTGTGTTTTCCCTCCCCATCCCCATCTGCATCCGTGAACACCGTTTGTTGTATCTATCCCTCGGGCTGGGGCTCCGGTGCCTCTCGGAGTCAGCGCTGCATCCTCTGCTGAGAGGGCCAAGCGTTAAAACCGGGTTTAATCCTGGCCTGGGCGTGGGCTGGGCTCGTGCAGGGCCTTCCCCGGCAGTTGCTGTTCCCCGGGCGCTGCTGGGGCTGTTGCAAAACCTTGTGCAAAACCCCCGCTCAGGGAGGAGGATCTGCTCCAACCCCTTCCCTGCCCTGGGCCGTCCTCCCGAGGTGTCCCAGGAGCCCCGAATCCGCTCAGGGCTCCCGGGAGGATGAAATTTAACCCGGCAGCAGCTCTGGGAATCACAGGGGTGGGTGGATCCCAGCAGGAGCGTATCCAGAGCTCTTAAAGGAGTATCTGGCTGCTTTGCCATGGTGAGGTGGGGTTGGGTTCCCTGCCTGGCCCTCGGTGCTGCTGTCTGACCCCTCCGCAAGGCCTCTGCAGCCCAGACTGTGGGAATTGGGGCTGGTTTGGGCCGTGCCTCGGGGTGGGATCGAGTTTCTGCCGGGGACTTTGTGCTGCTGCTGTGAAATGAGAGCTTGGCCATTCTCTGGGATCAGCTCAGGGGACAGGACGGGACAGGGCAGCTCTGGGGTGGCCTCCCCAGCCTGCCTGGGTGTGAAACAGCCAGGAACAGGATTTTGTTGCCAAACCCTGGAGCCTGTGGGCAGCTTCCCTCTGGCCAGGGCTCTCCCAGCCCGGAGCTGCTGCAGGAATGACCTGAGCAAGCAGGATGGGGGAGTTCTGCATTGGTTTTGTCCCGAGGCTGTGGCAGCCCCTGCCCTGCTGGCACAGGGTGAGGGTGGGAGGCTGGGCAGGCACTCCCTGGCCTGTTCTCCTGAAATCCCTCCTGGATGGGAGACTCGCAGGGCTGCTGCCAGAAGCTGGATTTGGCTTTGTAGCTGGAACTTGTTTAACAGCTGGGTTTTGTGAGCAAGGCTGTGTTGGCTGCCACAGATGGGTTTGTTTTGTTTAATTTTTATTTTTAGATCACAATGTAAAGCCTTGCCTGGTGTGACTGTCTGTGGTGTGACTGTCTCCCCTCATCCCCAACCCCCAGCATTCCCTACTTTTTGGCTGCCTCTCCTTTCCCCTGAGGTCTGCAGGGATGGGACATCATGGAGCCAAGTGTCTCCTCTGGAGAGGAGTCACTGGGGCCATGAAGAGTCTCCCCTACTCTGGGGACTCTGAGCTGGGCTGTCTCATCTGCTTTGCCCTTTCTTCCTGGTCCTCTGGCACCTGAAACTGGGAATGTCCCTGGCATTTGTTGAAAACAAAACCAGTCATGCTGTGGGAAGAGCAGGATTAGATCTTTACGGTCCCTTCCAACCCAAACCACGCAGTGGTTAGGAGAGAGTGTTTGGGGTGGAAAACCAGGGGGTGAGGGGTTATTTCTGTTCTGGAAGGGTTGAGACAAAGCTGTTGCTCGTCTTTAAAGTCCTTTGGTGCCACCAAAGCCATCAGGTGGGAGGGGCTGGGAATGGGGAGGCAGCTCCTGCTTTTCCCAAGTGCTGTGTCCGTGTGTGTTGGGAAAAGTGTTCGATCTGAGCATGGCCCAGTGACCAAGGACAGCAGGGGTTGGGATGTGAGTCCTGCTTCCCACGTGCTCCTCTTTGCCTCTCTCCTGGTGCATTCCCAGCTGGAATGTGCCAGTCCCGTGTTTGGTGGCTTTGGCAGTCAGATGCCAGCCCGAGGGAGCTGGAAGGACTCGGTGCTCTGTGGGAGCTCATTTTTCCTTCTTTCCCTCTCTGCAGGTGCTGCTGATGGGTAAAAGTGGGTCTGGGAAGACCAGCATGAGATCCATTATCTTTGCCAACTACATCGCCCGGGACACGCGGCGCCTGGGGGCCACGAGTAAGGAATTCCCGGCCCAATTCCCAGATCCCAAGGCTCCAACCCCCTCATTAGAGGGGCGGGGCCGTTCCCTGCAGCGATCCCTGGGTCGGGTGTGGCCCTGCAGGTCCTCCCAGCTGCCACACCTCACTGGGAGCTTCACTGCCGGGATCAGCCAGGGACAGGCAGGAAGTGGAGGGAAGGGAAAGGCAGCACTGGGATCGGCTTTGCTGCTTTATTATTCAACTTTTATCCTTAACTCTCTTTTTGGGGGCATCAGGAAGGAGCCTTTAGTGCAGCTACACCTGTGAGAGCCTCCTGTGTGCTGGTGGAACATTCCTGCTGTATCCAGGGATGTCCAGCACAGGGATCCTGCAGTGCCCCTGTGCTTTTGGCAGGATAGTGCACTGGGCCTGATGAGTGCCTTTCCTTTTTCCCTTCCCAAAGCAGTTGTTGGGAAAGAGCAGGAAGGGATTCCTCTGGAAGAGGGGGATGAGTTGTTGGGATCTGGTGCTTCTGGCTGGGAAGGATTTAATGCCAGGGATTGGTGCAGATTTCCTCTTTGCCATAAATTTGGCCTATTCCTGAAGTCTACATTCCCTGTGTTCCTGGTTTATTCTGGTAAGGAGGGCTTAAAGCCCTGCAGAGTCATTCCTGCAGTATCCCAGGGATCAGGGAGTGTGTGCTTGAAGGGGAACACTCGCTGCACTTCTCAGGAGAGCAGTGGGCTCCGAATTCCTCTGGGAAATGCTGTTTGGGTGGGATTTACAAACTGGGGCTGCTTTGTGAGGAATGCCCCGTCCCTGGAAGTGTCCAAGGCCAGGCTGGATGGGGCTTGGAGCACCCTGGGATAGTGCAAAGTGTCCTTGCCCATGGCTGGGGCTGGAATGAGGGCTTTAATCCCTTCCAACCCCAACCATTCCATGGTTTTATGCTGATTTCCATGAGTTTTGGCAGCCCGAGCTCTGCCCAGGCGTGTGGTGCAGTCGGTGATCTCCTGCTGTCTGTTTGCAGTTGATGTGGAGCATTCCCACGTCAGATTCCTGGGAAACCTGGTGTTGAACCTGTGGGACTGCGGAGGGTAGGTACTGATTATTCCTGGCCTTTTCCAGCCTCTGGGGGAGGCTGTGGGGAATCAGGGCTGGAACAGAGTGTGCCCAGGGAATGCCCCTTCTCCTGCTGTCCTGAGGTGCTGGAATTGCTCATCTCCAGCTCCATCCAGGTGGGATTTGTGTGCAGAGGCCACGCTGGAGGTTGATCTCGTGGCTCCTGGAAGCAGCTTTTTTTGAGGAATGCTGTCCCCTCCTCAGCTCCATGGCCTCTGGATCATCTCAGCCAGAGTTAAAGGAGATTTAAACGCTGGGATTTAAGGCTGAGCTGATGCTTTGGGTCACATTTTACCTGTTGCTGCTGCTGTGGGGTTTCACAAACAGCTCCTAAAGAAAGCCTGGGGCCAGGAGCAGCAGGACACGAGGGAAGCTTCAGCTCCTGCTCTCCAGGAGCATCCAGCTTTCCTTGGGAATGCTCAGGGGATGCAGCTCCTGAGCTGGGAGCTGCAGCTGCACATCCCAGCCTTGCCTTCCCGGCAGGAGGAGTTTCCCACAAACCCAGCATGCCAGGCAAGAGCTGCTCTAAGGATGGTCTTTGCTGCGAAAATTCTGTGCTTTATTTAAGTGCAGTGGTGACTTCTTAAAAAACTCCTCCTTCTTTTTTTCATCTATTTAAACATTCCCAGGACTCTGTTCTCTTGAAGGGAAATCTCCCTGTGTGAATCTCTGTGGGAAATGTTCCTCTGAAAACCTCATTCTGAAATAGTGTCTGAATTGTAGTGAAAAAACCTCAGGGGCTCTAACGGGAGTCTCCCTGTTTTCCTGCTCTTCTCCCTCTCAGCCAGGACACCTTCATGGAAAACTACTTCACCAGCCAGAGGGACAACATCTTCCGGAACGTGGAGGTGCTGATCTACGTGTTCGACGTGGAGAGCAGGGAGCTGGAGAAGGACATGCACTACTACCAGTCCTGCCTGGAGGCCATTCTCCAGAACTCCCCCGACGCCAAGATCTTCTGCCTGGTGCACAAGATGGACTTGGTGCAGGAGGACCAGCGGGATCTGGTGAGGAGCTGGGAGTTGCCATGGGAACGCTCCCACACGGAGCGTCCCTCGTGCCGTGTGGGTCACAGCCCCTCAGGGCCGTTCCTCGAAGGCTTTCTCAGGTGTTCTCAGAGCTTTTCCTGCCTCTTTTTAAAGTGTGTCATCCCAGAATCCGGTGGAGAACGGCAGTGGGGATTTTTAGGGACAAAGAAAGCCTTTCCTGCCTGCTTCCAGAGCTCCCAGCACACCTTGGCTCCAGGAGGGAGCAGAACTGGAGGGAATCCAGCTCCTTCAAGCCCCTGCTCCCAGTGTGGGTGAGGGTGACAGTGACAGCTGTTTTCAGCTCAGCTGCTCCTTTCAGCCCAGCCCAGGCTTTGTGCTAAAACACCCCTGAAATCCAAGGGGTGAAACTTTCCCACTTAATCAGGAGATGGTTTCTGTGGGCTGATCCTGCTCTGCTTTCCCAGAAATCCTCCTAAGGCCTCGAACATCCCGGGAGTGCTGGGAATGAACCTCTCAGAGGTGTTTGGTGCCTTTTTTATGCTTTTGAAAGGTCACAGGGAGGTGGGAAAATGCTGAGTTCCTACAACCACAGCACGGGCAGGAATATTTGCACTCAACCCCAAACTCTCTTTTATTTCCCAGATTTTTAAGGAGCGTGAGGAAGACTTGAAGCGCCTTTCCCGGCCCTTGGAATGTGTTTGTTTTAGAACTTCCATCTGGGATGAGACACTCTACAAGGTTGGTGCAGCTTCCTCTCCAGACCTGCCTTCCCACTTGGAACAGGAGCAGGAGGAGGATCCCTGTGGCTGCTGCTGGTGTGTCAATGATTGGCCACGTTCAGCTTCTTCTGGAGGGTGTAAATTAAACCCAAATTAATCCTGGATTTAACTAATTAATGAAAAAAAGTCAGGAGTGTGTGGTAAATATCAGGAAGCTGGCAGACAGGCATCCCAAATATCCCCCTGGCTCTTGGCAAGGATGAGCTTGGGCACTGCCCCACACCTGGGGCAGCAGCTGGGCAGGGAGGGGAGGCTGAGCTTGGAAAATCCGAGCCTGGATGAGGGCAGATGTTGATCCCAGCACCCCCAGTCCCTGCTGGGCTTGTTCCTGGCCTGTTGGGATGAGGTGGAACTTTGTTTGGATCAGGGACGAGCTGCCAAGTGTCCATCTGCGTGCTGACCTTGCTCAGGATTAACACTCTCTGGAAACTTGGGCAGGAGAAGGAGACAGGAGCTTTCCCAACTTAAACCAGGGATGATTCAAGCCTGCTCAGCAGCACTGTGGTTTCTGTGCCTGGTGGAGCAGAACCTGAGGCAGGGAAGGATCTCCTCAGGCCTGGGCTCCCTCTGGGACCTGGGCACGGAGAGGGGAGAAGCTTCTCAGCCTTGCCCAGGCTGTCACCAGCCAGAAGTGCCAAAAGTCCCTCTGGGAGCACATTTATCAGGAGGGGCTGAGGAGGGAGGAGTTGATGGGACCTTTCTGTGTGTCCACATCCAGGCCTGGTCCAGCATTGTCTATCAGCTGATCCCCAACGTGCAGCAGCTGGAGATGAACCTGAGGAACTTTGCTCAGATCATCGAGGCAGATGAGGTGCTGCTGTTTGAGAGAGCCACATTCCTGGTGAGTTCCTGGGATGGATTCCCTGGATGGAGCCTCCCTTTCCCTCCCCTCTGCTCTGGAGCCAGGCTGGGAGAGCTGGGGGTGCTCACCTGGAGAGGAGAAGGACCCAGGGAGAGCTCAGAGCCCCTTCCAGGGCCTCAAGGGGCTCCAGGAGAGCTGGAGAGGGACTGGGGACAAGGGATGGAGGGACAGGACACAGGGAATGGCTTCCACTGCCAGAGGGCAGGGCTGGATGGGATATTGGGCAGGAATTGTTCCCTGGGAGGGTGGGCAGGCTCTGGCACAGGGTGCCCAGAGCAGCTGTGGCTGCCCCTGGATCCCTGGCAGTGCCCAAGGCCAGGCTGGACACTGGGGCTGGGAGCCCCCTGGGACAGTGGGAGGTGCTGAGTTGGAACTGGATGAGCTCTGAGGTCCTTCCAACCCAAACCATTGTGGGATTCCATGGAAGCTGGGAGGTGCAGAATGCCCTGCTCCGGGCCCTGGGATTCTGAAAGCAGCCACTGGGTCATGGGACCATCCCAAAATCCCCCCCTGCAGCAGCTGAGCTGAGGTTTGGTCGGGATTTCCTCCCCCAGGCTCTGGGAGTGTTTCATGTCCCCATTGTGGTGGGACTGCTCTGAGAATCCCTCTCTGCACAGGACAGGAACCTTTTGTAGCTTCAAAACCAAAACTTTCCACTTCCTCCTGCTGGGGCATTTGAGCTGCACCTGATTTCTTTTGATTTTTGGTGTTCTGCAAACCCAGAGCAGGGATAGTGGATCAGCCATGGGATTGTGATGCTTTTCCAGGTTCTTGTGCTCCCAGTCCCTCTGCAGAGGTGCTGGGTGAAACCACCCCTGGTGCTTGTCCATAATCCTGATTTCTGGGCTGGGCTCTTCACACTTTGCACCAAACTCCTGCTGAGCCGAAGGAAATACTTGAATTTTTCTGAGTGTTTTCCTTGCTGGTGATTTGGAAATGATGGAGGGAATTTGGGAAAGGAGCCACGACTTTTCTTCCTCCTTCAGCTATCAGAAACAAACACTTGCCATGCCTGGCAAGTTCTGCCTTTTGACCTTTTGGAGATAATAAACAGTTCCACCTTGGGGTGTGTGGCAGAGTGATTGTTACAAGGACATTTTTAACTGAAAAAGGATGATCTTTGCCACAAAAATTCTGTGCTTAATTTAAGTGCAATGGTGACTCCTAAAAAAACTCCTCCTTTTTTATTCATCAATTTAAACATTCCCAGGACTCTGTTCTCTTGAAGGGAAATCTCCCTGTGTGAATCTCTGTGGGAAATGTTCCTCTGAAAACCTCATTCTGAAATGGTGTCTAAACTGTAGTGAAAAAAACCTCATTTGGGAAGTTCAGGAAGGAAATTGAACACTGGAATTGCAAGCCTTGAATGTGGCTAAAGCTGTGCTTGTGGGAATAACTGGGAGAGTGTAAAAGCGATGAGTTTAAGGTGGTTAAAGGAGAAAAAAACCCTAAAAAACCTGTTCAATGTGACTCTGGATAGAGCAGAGTTTCACATCCCTGTGCCAGGGCTGCTGACACATCCAGTGAGAGCTGTTTTGGGATTGTGAAGGGTTCAAAGCAGCTGGCCTGAGGTGTTTAAGAGATTCCTGTTGGGTTTGCAGTGGGGATGGAGCTGTTTGTGCAGGAAATGCAGCTCCCACTGCACGTGGCTGAGGAATGAAGGGCTGGGGCCACCAGCTCGGTGGAAACGTTCATGGAGATGTTCTCAGGGATTCCTAAAGCCCTTCAGATCCTCTGGGTGTTGGCATCCAGGCACTCAGGGCTGCTCCAGGCTGCTGGATCTCCGGGGAGGGAGAGGAGGGAACTGCTCTGAGCTCCCTCTGCTCTGACTGGAGTCGTGGAGAGGGAATTCCCAAGGATCCAGCTGCCTTTGAGCTGCTTTTGTTAGGGAGGAACAGGTTTGGGATTGGGATCACTGCCTGGGCAGGGTGGGCAATGTCCCAGCAGCACCTTAGGAGGGAAAAGCTGTCCCAGCACTTGGCCCATTCCTGAGGTGATGGACACCTTTTTTCCCTCTGTTTCCACCTATTTTTGAATCAAGATTTAAGTGGCTGCTGAGGTGGAGCCCTCAGGGGGACAGTGGTGTCACCTGGCAGATCTCTGTGTGCTGACCCTGTCACTGAGTCTCCTTTCTCCACGAGAGCCCCACAGGAACTGCTGTAAACCCTTCCCGAGATCCAGCCAGCCAAAGGGAATCCCTGCCCTGGTCCCCAGCCCTTCCCAGAAGTGCTGCTGGGAGAGCTGTGCTGGGATCCCTGACTGGCTGTGCCCCTTCTCCAGGTGATCTCCCACTATCAGTGCAAGGAGCAGCGGGACGTGCACAGGTTTGAGAAGATCAGCAACATCATCAAACAGTTCAAGCTGAGCTGCAGGTGAGCTGCTCTCATCAGCACTGGGGAGATTCTGGGGCCATTCCAGCTTTTTCCAGAGGGCTCTGCGGAGAATCCCAGTTTGACTCCTGAGCAGCTGGAATGCCAGGGTGGAATGGCTGCAACACAAATCATTACGTGTTCATTTAACTCCTCCTTTGCTGCTGGTGGGAGAGCTTTGGTGCTGTTTTATTCCAGCCCTCCTTCTCCTGGATCAAGGCAGAGGAATTCCAGGGCTGAACTGATCTTGGAAACTGGGAATGTCATCTGGAGAGCTCTGCTCCAGCCCTGCCCCTCAGGGCTGGCTGGGGAGCACGGGGCTTGCAGACACTGTTTATCCCTATTTCCAGTGGAAAAGTGGGAAGCTTGGCTTTGCACAGCCCCCAGGCTCCAGGGTCGGGTTAATGGGGGGGGGTGTGTGGAGCTGGAGAGGATGGAGAAGTTTCTGAGTGGTTTACAGATGTCCAGATGTCTCCAGATTTTCCCATTTTATGCTTGTTTCTGCTGCTCATCCAGAGTGTCCAGCTGGGAATGGCTGAGCCCCGGTATCCATGGGAAGCAGGCCTGGTCAGTGGGGTTGTGTCTGGAATTTCCTTACTCAGTGCACAATCAGCTGATAGTGTTCTCACTTGGCCCAAAACTGAGGAATTTTGTGTTCAAAACCAAGCCCAGCCAAAGCCCTGCTGTAACCACACCTTGCCAAGCGGGAATTCCAGCTCCTCCTTGTTCCCAGCAGCTCAGATCAGGGATTTTGGCCATGTGGGCACAAAAGCTCTTCATTCACTCTTTTTTCTCCCCTTGACTTGTTTTCCAGCAAGCTGGCAGCTTCTTTCCAGAGCATGGAGGTCAGGAACTCCAACTTTGCTGCTTTCATTGACATCTTCACATCCAACACATACGTGATGGTGGTCATGTCAGACCCCTCTATACGTAAGTCAGAGCCGAGAGAAACCTGTTTGGGACAAAAAAACCCCTGAAAAACCTCAAAAAAGGTGAAATTAGTCCAGTTTAAACCGTTGGGAAATGAGTTTTTAATTACAGAACTGATTGTAATGAAGGGAGAGGGGTTGAGTGTGAGCGGGGTGGGGAGGTCATGTGATGGTGGTCATGTCAGACCCCTCCCCATGTCAGAGGGCAGGACACTTTTTTTGTCACTTTGGGACAAAAAAAACCCCAAAAAAGGTGAAATTAGTCCAGTTTAAACTATTGGCAAATGAGTTTTTAATTACAGACCTGATTGCAATGAAGGGAGAGGGATGAGGTGAGCAGGACCCTGCAGAGGTGGTGGCACAGCTGAGCTGCTGCTGCTGTCCCAGGGAACCACCAAACCAGACCTGGCTGAGCAGGTCGTGCCTGAAACCCCTTTTGGGCAGTTGGGAGCTGGCAGCCCCGGTGATTTTTGGGGAGGAAGCAGGGCTGGTTCAGGGCTGGGTGTTGCTCTGGCTGCCTGGGCTGTCTCTGGTGGACAGGCTCTAATTTTAGCAGCTTCTATTTATCCCAAGGAGGAGCTGCAGCAATGCCAGCCCGCGGCCCCTGGGAGCAGCTCCGTGTTTACACAGCTCTTGGAATTCCTGCTGGGAGCTGAGGGGCTCCAGGGACACTGCCCTGGGCTCCCTGGGCCTGCTGCTGTGGTTGCCCTGCCCTGCTCAGCTGGGGACAGTGTGGGATCCTTGGGAGTGAGGCACAGCTGGGCATTGCTGGGCTGGGGAGCTGCTGTGGGATGAGCAGCTTTTCCTAGGAGAGGCTTTTCCTCACGTTCTTCTGGGATCAGCCAGCAGCCCTGACCTTCCCACATTTGATCTTGTCCAGACCATTCCACATTAAACTTTGCCCAGACCTTCCCATCCTTAATTTTTACCCATCCCACATTCAGTTTTGCTCAAACCATCCCACATTAAACCATGCCCAGATTTTCCCACATTAAATTTTGCCCCGACAATCCCAGATCAAATTTTGCCCAGACCTTCCCATGCTGCATTTTGCCCGGACCATTCCACACTAAATTTTACACAGACCTTCCCACATTAAACTTTTACCCATCCCATATTAAACTCTGCCCAGCCCATCCCACCCTCAATTTTGGCCAGCCCATCCCACTGTGGATTTTGCCTGGCTGGGGGGCAGCAGGATGCACCCAGCCCTTGCACACGGGGCTGCTGAAGCCAGGCAGCCCCGAGGCCGTGGTGACTCTCACCCTTTTTAACTTCTTTTTATCTCCCCTGTCCCTTTTCCGTCGCAGCTTCCGCGGCCACCCTGATCAACATCCGGAACGCCAGGAAACACTTTGAGAAGCTGGAGAGGGTGGATGGACCAAAGCACAGCCTGCTCATGCGCTGATCCCAGGCACTCGGGCTTTGCGGGGAGAAAAAACGGATCGGGACTACTTCTTTTTAGGAGAATCTAACACTGTCCATGTCTTTGTTGGGCTTTGAAATGAGTGTGCTGCTTGTTTTTTCTCCTTATCACGTTGGACACTAGAGCTGGAGGCTGGCTGGATCCACTTCCCGGGAATTTCCCGGCATGGGAGGGGTCGGGAAGGAGGCAGGACAGGTGATGTGCCCCGCAGGGGCGTGGCAGAGCCCTCGTGGATGTGTGGCTGCGGGGTGATGGGGTATTTACTGTTTTCCTTGGATGGTTGCTAGAGTAAGTTTATAAATTTCTCCTCGTCTTCGGTCATGGAAATAAATTTTTGCTACCAGGGATTTCAGATCCGAGAGCTTTGCAAAGTGGATTTGCTTTCTCCCAGATCCCGGGGCAGCTGTGGGAAGCAGAGCTGGAGGAGCTGCATGGCTCCCTTCGTGGTTTTGGGGGGATTTGACTGAAAGCCATTCCAGAGTTTCACTGGGAATCGCTTGGCAGCATCTCCCTCCTATTTTTCTCTCTTGCAGCATCAAATTTACTGTGTAAAAAAAAGGGTGTGGTGCCTCCGTGCCTGGCTCTTCCCCGTATCCCTGCCCACACACCCGCTGGGAGGGGAGAAATCCACCGGGGCGAGCCCCAGGAGTGAAAACGAGGAGCTAAAAGGGCTGGAGAACCGGGGGGCTCCGCACAAAAGCTCCCAGCCCCGCTCCATCCCCCTGGAATTCAACACCCGCGTCTCGCACCGCCCACCCGGCAGCTGCCGTGCCTCGGCCTGGGGGAGTTCCAATGGGAATCTTCCCCGTGGGAGAGGAGCTGTTCCCAGCAGGAGCCTCTGGAGAGCTGTGAATGGGCTGGGCGCGCGGCGGAGTTGGTGTTCGCTGGGATGCAGGTGTGGAATACCTGGAGCGGGAATCGTGGAAGCAGCCCCGACACAACCCCGGTTCCCCCATGGAGCTGCCCCATGGTCGGGATCAGGCTGGGATCTGGGACCCCGCTGGGAATGTCACAGCTTCCCACACTCCAACCCTGCCCTCGGAGCGAGAGGATGATCCGGCTGTTGAAGCCTCTGGAATATCCTCTCCCACCGGGAAGGGCTTCAGGAGAGGCCGCAGTTCCAGGAGACTGAGGCACCCCGTGCTGGGAGCTGCTCCTGCCGGGGCCGCGGGAGGAAGGGCGCTGGGAACGCCGCCTCATTGCCATGGCGACGAGGAGGTGCCAGTGGGTTTCCCTAGGGATCGGGCTGCCGCGCGTGGAAGTGGGATGGTGCCAAAGGGGAATGTGGGATGGGGGGCAGGGGACAAAGGGCTGTGAGGGACGAGCGGGGTGGAGCTGCCGGGAGCCAACTCCTGGCCGGGCTGGAGCTTCCCGGGGCAGTGACCCACTGGGGGTTGGGCTAAAGTTCTGCTGTTCTCCTGCTGCAAATCCCTTTTCCCGAAGTGCATGGATTTGGGGGCTCTTTGGGAATCAGCCTTGTCCTTTTGCTGTGGCCAAGGTGCTGGTGGTGCCACTCTGTGCCCACTGAGTGCCAGCCTGTGACAGACACCGGGGGCTGCGTCAGGGCCCCTGCCCTGCCTGCTCCGATGGCACCGTGCTGTGTCCTTTGTCCCTTCCCAAAACACATCCCAGGCATTTTTGGGAAACTGGGGTTAGCGGCTGCACTGGCTCCTTCCATTCTAAGCAGGGAGGTTTGGGAGATCAGGCTCAGCACCCTCATCCCACCTTCTGGAAGACTCTTCCCACTTTTTTCTGGCAGCTCTTGCCATCACAAAAAAACCCCCTGATGCCTGCTCCAGATGTTTCTCACACAAACATCTTCCCAAACCTGGATGAGGTGGCCACGATCCGGCCTTCTCCTTCAGCACTCGACCTTGGAATGAGGAGAAACTCGATGCCGTGTGTCACTGAGATCCTGAATAAATCCCCCCTTGGCCCCGTTCCATTCCCCTCGGAGCTGCTATGGGGTCTGGGAGGAGTTCCCTGGGGTGGGTTCTGCTCCCTGGGGTTCTCTTGGAGCTAATTCCAGGTTTTTTGACCGTTTCTTTCTTGCGCTGGAGCATGGATGGCTCCAGTGGGGTCAGCTCCAGGCTGTTTCCCCCAGGATGAGCTGTGTAGGGTCAGCCTGACTCCTGAGGGTCTGCTTGGGGATGCTCCCACTTTTTTATCCTCCTTAGTGGCACAGAATTGTCCCCAGGAGCTGCTGGGGGGGTTGGACACGGGGCTGTGGCGGCCACACGCTGCTCTCCAGCTGGAACCAGCTCCTCCAACACAGCCAGGGGCTCGTGGATTCTCCAGAGTCACCCTGAATTGTCCCTGCTGAACTGTGGGCACCTCGTGAGGAGCATCCGCACCAGGCTCCAACCCCTCCTGCCCAAATCCATCCTGGGGGATGTGCAGCTGCCAGGGAGAGCGGAGAGGGGACCTTGGGGCACCGCCTGCCCTGCTCCCTCCTTTCTTCTGTGTTTTTTGGGAGCTCACCTGGGCCTGCAGCTGGTCCTTCAGCTCGGTGACATTGGGGTGGGGGTCCCTCTGCGTGCAGGGCCCACTGATTCCCCCAAAAGCTTTACAGGTCCCCAAAAGCTCCCCAGGGGAGCTTATCCGGGTGTTTCCTGAGGAGGAGATGGAGTTTTTGCCAAAAAATGGTCAATTTGGTCCTGGTTGAGGTGTGGGGGCTTGGCAGAAGTGGGGGGGGTCTCCTCCTCAGCCCTGGGTGAGCTCTGTGTGTGCCTGGGGTGGCTGCAGCTCCCCCTCCTCAGCCAGGGACACCCCCTTGGTGGCCGTGACCAGCTCCTCGAGTCACCCCTGGCAGGGACATCGGGAGTAGGGGACACCCAGCTATGAGTCCCCACCCCCAGGATATCCCATCCCTGGGGATGAGCTGGGTCAGGGCTGGGGGGGGCGGTCGTGCATTGTGGGGGGTTATGGGGTGATTAACCCAGCCTGGGCCTGCCCTCAGTGCAAGGTGGGGGACCTGGGGACACCCCGAGGCTGGGGACACCCCGAGGCACTGGGAGCAGCCAGGTCCCCTTGGGATGAGAGGCTGGAAAACCAGTGGGGTCCAGGGAGTGTGGGGTGAGTGGGGGGTGGCAGCTCCAGCCCCGGCCAGGGGCTCCCCGAAACCCCCAGACCCCCCCAGGAAGGGGCCAGGGGACCCTCAGAGCCCCCCCGTGGCTGCAGCCCCTCGGAGGGGCTCCCCCAGCTCTGCCAGGACCCCGACACCCTGGTGGGTATGAAGGGGGTACCCCACATATTTGGGGGCCTTACCTGTGTGGTGAGGGGACTTGCGAGGCAGAGGTTGGGGGGGGTTCAGGCAGTGCCCCCCAGGACACCCGTGGGTGCTCGGATTTGGGGGGTGCTCCAAGCCCCTGTGGATGGGGGCGCAGGGGGATGCTGCCCCCCACTCGTGGGTGCAGGGGGGACCCAGGACCCCAAACGGGGGGGGGGTCTCTGCTCCCCCCCATCACTGCCACGGGTTCCCCAGGTCTGGGCCCTCCAGCAGCACCCCCCACGCCGGTTTTGGGGTGCCCTCCGTGGGGGGGTGGTGGGAGCAAGTTGGGGTTCACCCCCCCTCCCCCCAATCCTGCGCGTTCCCATGGCAACGCCGGATGCGAGGGGAGCCGCGCATTGGCTGCCGATGATGTCACCTCAAGGGCGGGGCACCCCCACCCCAAAAAAAAGAGGGTGGGGGAGGGGAGCTCCGCCCCACGCGGCCCCTCCCCGC
>VZRQ01004565.1:394652-405472 GCA_013397975.1 Machaerirhynchus nigripectus | reverse complement strand
CGCTCCCACCGCGCCCCGCCGTCCCGCCCCGTCCCGCCGCGGCGAACGAGCCCCGCGCCCCGCTCCCCAATAAAGCTTTATTTTTCAACCCGCCGGGACGTGTCGTTCCTCGCCGCTCCGCAGCGCCGACGGGAATACCCGAAATAACCTGCGAGAGCAATCGCACCCTCAACAAACGCCCCTCAGCGGGGCAACGCCCCGGGACACGGGACCCGGCTTCGCCCCGCCGGGCCCCGCGCTGCCACCGGCCCCGGGGAAACGGAAACATCCCCCCACCAAAACCGATGCCGGGTTCGCTTCTGAAGCTGTTCAGGAGGGGGAAAGGGCTTTTATTTGCGATTCCCAGAAGCACCTTAACGATTAAAGATTAATGTTCGAAGTGTGAGCCTCCTCTGAATATTCCACTTTAGCATTTCAATGAGTGACAAACATCGGACTTGAGAACCGGGTCTCACCCTCCTCCCCCGTCAGGAAACGATCTCACGAATCCACCTTTTCCTCGCGGGCCCCCGGTAACTCTTCCTCGCACCGCGTTTTTCCAATCATCCTCAATGATTTTTCCCCAATCAAATGTCCTTTAATAATAAATGCCCTTATGTCATTACATTATATCGTGGGTTCTGGAAATTTAGATTAAGGGCGATGCAGTATTAATCGCCTTCCGCACTAAAAAGAAGGCAACTCCGATGGCATCTTCCCACGCAGCTGCTGTCCGCCGCTCGGCCCCGGAGCCGCCCGCTGCGGACTCCGGGCCCGTGTTTTTACAGGTAAGATGTGTTTTTATCTCTTCCCTCGCCCCCGTGTGTGTCTGGGAGCTGCCCCCGCCGCGCCCCCGGGCTGAGGACTGGCCCCGTGGCCGTCGGGGCGCCGGGCGAGCGGGCATGGCCGCGCTGGGCCGGGGGTCGGCGGCGGGAGCGGGCCCGGGTCCGGAAGCATTTCCCGGCAGGGGAATAGCGATTCAGCCCAGATCCCAGGCGGTGCCACTGCCGCGGGGCACCGCGGGCTCACGTCTTTTGTGTTCCAGCGTCCAGCAGAAATAACCGCTGCCGCTGCTCTCGGCCGGGATTAGTGTCCTCCCTGGTCTGGGTTAAATCCAGTCTGCGCCTCGCCGAGCCCCTGGTCCTACCAGAGCAGAACACCCTCACAGCTCCATGGCCACCTCCTCTGTCCCTGTGTACCTCTAGAAGGAAGATCGGACCGGGCTTGTTCCTACAACGGCAAAGCGATCACCGCGGTGACTATTCTGGTGTTGCCTAGCTAGCTTTGTGGATTTGTGACATTTCCACATCTGTCCCTTTTGCACAGCTCTGGAGAGTGCCTTAAAAATGTAAAACAAATCCTAAACGAAGTTTCGCAAACCCGCAGCTACTGTCACAGAAAGTAGCTCCTTTTAGCTCCTCCTCACCTTCAACACGTTCACCAGGGAGACCTGCAGCCCCTTGACCTAGTAGCTCACCCTCCCGGCTCCTTTTCTCCCGGCAGTGGTCTGGAGAGGGGGCTCTGCCCAGATTTCAGTCTGCAAATCCAGGGTCTATTTTCACTCTGCGTGTGCAGGTTCACTCTTTGCTGTGCCCAGACATCACATACAAGACCTTATCGATTCATTTGAGATTTACTTTGGAGGTCAGGTATGTGCTGGTTGGTCATCACTGGTGCCTTAGTCTGTCCCTGGGTTTGGCTCCCAAAGCTCTGGTGCTCTGGGGTAAACTCACTGTGATACAGGGAACTCATCCAGTCTTCCTGGAGCTGGGGATGAACTTCTTTCGGTCTCAGTAGGATTAGTTCAGAACCGGTATTTAACGCTGAAGAGGCACAAAGAAGCTGCCCACTTTTCCCCCCTAGAATAGCCAGCAGTGCCCCGGAACCAGTAAGCATCGCCAGCGGGCGATGTGAGGCAGGAGGGAGACGGTGCTTGGAATTCCGGGTTTGTGAGAAGCTGCCACCACATCACAGCCCCCCACTCCCCCACTCCCTCCTGCCTCATCGGTCTCTTCAGGTGCCTGGGGATGAGGAACTCCCAATTTTCTTGGAGGGCTGGGGCTCCTTGTCCTGGGCAGTAGGACTGTGGGACCCACCCTGGGACACTTGATTCTACAAAACACACCCCATGCACAAACCCACCTCCCACAGGTAAAATGAAAAATGCAGGTGAAATTTGCTGAGAAAGGGAATCCCCTTTTAGTGACAGCCCAGAGAAAGGGGAAAGGGAAACCTGCTGAAACAGGAAATGCCCAGTATGTGTGTGAGAGGCTCAGCAGGCAAACCCCTGTCTATGGTTTCTGAACCACTAACAACTGATTTATTATTTTTTCCCTATTCTATGCTTGTTCCTTAATATCCTGCTCTCTGTCTCCTGGGACCTGTGCACAGGAGATGAAAGCACAGAAAACCAAACAAGCCATTGGCGCTGCTCACTCAATTGATTTTTACACAAAATTTGCCTTCATGCACAAAGGATGGAAAAATGATCCTATTAATAATGAATAACAAAAACAAATGCAGGGAGGAAATCAATAGCAGCACATCTGATAACACAAGGGGGCCGGGGGGAGCTCCTAGATGTACAAAAGCATGTGTGAGGAGGAGGGGGGAGAGAGGAGAGAGGGCTCCGGGGCTTAGGGGGTTTGGGAGCAAGGCAGCAGGGGCTGTGGTGCAGGTGGGAAACGGCTGATGGCCTGGCAGGAGCGTGTGTGTGTGTGCATGTCCCATCAGGGCAGGGTCCAGCTACCTGTGTCCTGTGGGAATGGCAGGACCTGCTGAGGGTCCCGCCTTGGCATAGAGCCAAGCCCATGTTCATGATGGCACCAGAAGGTCCAAGAAGTAGCCACTGGCAAGGAGAGCATGAGCTGGAGCTGCAGCTGGAGCTGGAGCTGGAGCCACACTGCTTTCCCAGAGAAAACTGGTTTTCAGCTGCAAAATTCCAAACTTCCAGTCCCCTTTGTATCCATGCCATCTGCCCTCAGTGTTTCCCTTCTCCTGAGTTTTCAAGGGCATTTGTCCTCCCAAGGAGACACATTCAGTTTGGGATGAAAAATGTTCCTTTGGACAGTGGTTTCTGCTGCTACCCAGGCTTTGCTCCAGGCCCTGGGCTGGGAGCTCCGGTCCCCACGGCTGGAGCGAGGACTGGCATCTGCACCCGGGAGAGCTGGGCCTCTGGGATGAGAGACCACCAGGGTGCTGAGGCCAGAGGACTGGGAGCCCCAGCAGCCAACACCCAGCCCAGCCCAGCCCAGCGCAGCCCAGCCCAGCTCAGTGAGGAGCAAAGGCCAGAGCCAGTCCAGGGGAACCCTGAGAAGGGATCCAAAGGAGCCCAGTGTTCGTCCCAACACAGAGACAGGGCTGCACCCTCCATCACCCACCAGCTCACCAGGAGCAGCCTGAAGGTGCCAAAAGCATGTGGCCATGGGCTTCAAGTGGGCATCCCCAGCCAAATGCTCTGTGGAGACCCATTGAGACAGGGGAAGTCCCACTTCGTGCTGGTACAAAACAGAAGGAACTCACTCTAGCTGTACAGCTTCGAGTTATTTTCAGAAGAGTGTTTGAAAGCAATTAAGCAAATTTTGTCTTTAATGACACTCATGCTTTGCAGTTTACCTGGAAATGGTAGGTACAAACTTATTTCATCATCAAGATGGTTTAGACTTTTTTTCTTTAAGCAAATTTAGAACAGTGTATGGAAAAACATGTTACTGCATTTGCAGTAGAGTTTTATATGGAGGAGCAAAACAATGCACAGAGGAAAATGAAATGCTCTGTCTTTTTAAATCCAAAGAGAATTAAGAATGTACAATAATGTTACACAAATCTAGATCAGCTGCCGTCAAATAGTACTGACACATGGTAAACATCTTCAACCTGCTGGGTGGAAATGATGCTCCCAAATGCTGAATACAAAGCAGAGATGATGTCAGAACTACTGGGACCCCACAGCCCCCCATGGACTGCCCAGTCTGTGGGTTCTCAGGGTCGTTTCAGCACCCGACCATGGTTTTCACTGTCCATGGATCAGGAAGGGCAATGCTGGAGTCACCCTTGGAGGTGGGGCAGTCCAGAGGTGAGGGGGGCAACCCATGGCAGATGCAGGGGAAGCTCTGCCAGCTGGGCAGCATCCAGCACTGTGCTGGTCCCAGGACCAGCCCCCTGGCACTGCCTGTTCCCGGCAGCATTGCTGGACCCCAGTGTGGGTCAGTATTTGTAAGTGTTGGAGGAGTGCGATCTCTGTCCACTTACTCACTAGCAGCAGACGAGCTGGGAGGGGAACCAAGGCATCGTCTTCCATCAGAGCTCAGTGAGGGAAGTGAATAACTCAGTCTCTGTTTAGAGGGGAAAGGTTTTTGCTTTCAGTGGAATCATCTTGGCCCGATTCCCCATATCCTTGTGCTTGGAGTGGATGTTCCCACCAGGCAGGTGAGCTGAACTTCTCATTCCAGGAACAAAAGGAGGAGGGAGCAGGTGGGGAGGTGAATCACACCATCAGCATTTACTTGCTTTTAAACTTGCCTGACTGTGGAGCTAAAGTGGAGAGAGATGGAGGACAGAGGGACAGGCAGGGAAACTTCAGTTTTCTTCCTCCAGAGGCTGGTGTGTCTAACACACATGTTGGCTTACCAGGGTCCTTGGTCATCCCAGGAGAGCCTGACACTGGATCCCGAGGCCCTGGAGATGTCACTGGGGGCAGGGACTGTGGCATCGGGGACAAATCCTCCACCAGGTGCCCACCTGGCAGGGCCAAGGGGCAGCACATGGGCTGCTGCAGGGAGATGCACCCTCCAGGCTCCACCAAGAGCCACAGCTCTGCATGAAGCACACCCAAATACTGCAATCCACACCACAGAAACACATACAGGGGGTCAGAGGATAAATCCACCGAAAATCAGGACATTACCTAGGGAGAGGGATTACATTTTCAAGACCTCTGTGTGATGCAGAGCTAAGGGAGGTTCAGCATCTCCACAGCTCCCCACAGCTCCCCACAGCCCCCTCAGCTCCCTGCAGCCCTCCACGATTCCCTGCAGCTCCCCGCACCTGACGGTCTCTGCCAGCAGGAACAAAGCACACCAAGGATCTGAGTCAGAGACATGGTTAAAGTTTTATACCTCGGTTGCCTCAGAATACGTCTGTTTTTCCCCAAATGCCAAAACAGATTAGTCTGCAGCTGCCACCACGTCATGGCCTGAGTGAGGACTCTGCGAGGAAAACCAGCACAGGTCAAGGATCCTCCTTCAGGTTCCACAGTGAGAACACAGAACAGCCTCTGGAAAACATCTGAATCTCTGTTCATTCCTTGGTTGGTTTTACACCCTGTGATTCCCCGGCTGATACCCACAGCTCTGGGCACTCACAAGAGGATGGGACACACAGGCACCTTCTGGTGAAGCAGAAGAGTGAGCTGTGGGTCTCATTGGACAGACAGGGCAGAAGGTTTAGGGATGGGGATTCTGAGCTGGCAGCAAGGGTGGATCCCTTGGCTGGAAAGGGATTGCTGCCCTGAAGCAGGTGCAGATGGGATGGAGCTTGAGAGGGAGCTGGGGCTGGCTGCAAGGGGGCACCAGCAGGATGGTTTGGCCAAGTTCTGATGCTGCCAGCAGGCTGAAATTCCTCAAAACCCAAAATAACTTTCATCTAGAGACATAAAGAAATGTTGAGGAAAAACTTTAATAATCCTTTCAATGCTGGACTTTTCAAAGAGAGATTTTGTGCTTTTTCTTGGTAGTTTCTTTAGCAAGGGTCAGGGGAGGAGCAGTGAAGGAACCTGAAATATTTTGGACAGAGCAAATGTTTTCCTTGTCAGAGACACTGGGGTGGGACAAGTTGTTTGCGTCCTTCTTTAATGAGGAAACCTGAAATATTGTAAATTTGGGGTCAGCCCAGGCAAAAGCCGTAGGAGGAGTGGAGCAGTGGCGACACATGCAGCCGTGTCCCCTGCCAACGGGGCATGTGAGCCAGTCATGTAGTATTAGTGGCTCCATGTTGCAGTCAGGTTGGACGCCACGTGCAGGCACATTAACATGGAAAATACATTAGCCCCCACCGAGGAAACCTGAGCAAATTGGCCATGAATGAGGCGTCCTGGGATTTCGCACTGATGCCATTCCTGAGACAGGACAGCACAGCAGAGCTGAGGCCTGAGGAGAGGGTTGGCTCCAGTTCACCACAGTCCCAGGCAGCCCAAGGAGCGCCGGGTTGGGGCAGCCCTCTGGAATCTCACGGACCCGTCGCCTGCCGTAGCCCCCTCCCCCGTGCCAGGGCCCCTGGGCCACTGCGACCCTCCCGTACTGCTGCGGAAGCGGGAGAGCACGTCTGCCCCGTGCCTCAGAGCCAGCTTCTGTCCTAAAACCTCATGAAATATTAACCCCAGAACCGGAGCATTCCTGGTCTCCCAGGGAAAGAGGCACATTTGCAATGCTCCGAGAATGATCTCCTTTCCCTGACGCCCTGTCACGCGCACTTGCACAAGGCCAGCACGCAGCCCCCAGCCGCGTCCCCCGCGGGGAAGGGACACGGAGCCTACTGGGCTGTCCCCTCAGCTGACCCTGCCGCGATTCCCGACGGCCGCCCCGACCCTGCTCCTGGGGCAACGCCGGTGTGGGGCTTCATGAGGCGCCTCTGGGGGCCCGGTCAGCCCCCTGTGCCAGACCATGTGCGCTCCGAGGGAGGGAGCTGAGGCAGCCCGGAGGAGAAGCCCGCGGCAGTATGGGCTGGAGGGGGGACTCGGGGAGACCTGAAGTCGTGGTCAGGAGCAGGAAAAGAGCCTCGCATGAGAAGGAAAGCGAACACGGCATCTCCAAGCCCGTGGGAAGCCCCCGGCTGCTCCGGCCAGGAGCCCCAGTCTGCGCCCCAGCCGAGGGACCGAGCGCTCGGCTCCGCCGTGGGACCCGGCTCTGAGCCCCGCACAGCAGCCCGTCCCCGAACACTCCCCCATGGCAGCCCGCCCCAGAGCAGCGCCTCATGGCAGCCCGTCCCCGGGCATCCCCTTTATGGCACCCTGTCCCAGAGCAGCGCCTCATGGCACCCCGCCCCAGAGCAGCGCCTCATGGCAGCCCGTCCCCGGGCACCGCCTCATGGCAGCCCATCCCCGGGCATCCCCTCATGGCACCCCGTACCAGAGCAGCGCCTCATGGCAGCCCGTCCCCGGGCATCCCCTCATGGCAGCCCGTCCCCGGGCACCGCCTCATGGCCCCCCGCCCCAGAGCAGCGCCTCATGGCAGCCCGCCCCAGAGCAGCGCCTCATGGCAGCCCGTCCCCGGGCATCCCCTCATGGCAGCCCGTCCCCGGGCATCCCCTCACGGTAGCCCGCCCCTGGGCCGGCGTGGGGCCGGCGCAGTCGCGGCAGCGGCGCGGAGAAAACAGGAGACCGGCAGCACCTAGGCACATCAATAATTCATAAAATGCCAGCAGCAACAGAGGTAGAGAGGGACCGACAGCAGAACAGAATATCACACAGCTTTTTAGTGGTCTTTTTCTATTAGTGTCAGCTCTGTGGCTGGTTTCAGACAGGAGAACTTTTCCCTGGATGCTCCCAGATTTTCAGGGAGGGGCCGAGCACCCTCCTGGCCAGAGCCTGCTCTCAGCTCTGCAGTGGCTGATGCAGTCACAGGACTCGGATGCTTTCAGAAGGACTCGCAGGGCCAGTGGCACTGTCCCTCCTGGACAAGGAGCTGCAAGAGGTAACGTGCTACAGGCAGCCAGGCTGGGCTCGACTCTGCTGGGCTCTTTCCAGCCATCACCGCCGAGCTCGTCTGGGCAAACCCCGGCTCTGGCTGACTCGGGGCACCTTCCAGACCTCCCACCCACCTGCTGCTCTTACCCTGGCTGAGCCTGCACCCCCTTTCCCCGTGTAGGGGGGGATCTGCAGGCTCCATATTTACAGAAAAAACGAGATGTTTTCATGTAAATACAGGGAAAGCCTTGGACCAGACCGGGGAGCTCTGTGCCTGGAGCCTGCGTGCACCACCGTGCCATGCTGTGCCGTGCCGTGCCGACAGAAAGGGAGGTGCCCTGTTAAATTTCAATAATGCCCAGGCCCACTTGCTCCGCACAGCGCCCAGATGACGCCTCACGTGGTCTCAGAATGGGCCAGCCCAGCTCCAAGGCCAAGCAGGGGCACAGCACCCATGGTCCCCAAGGCCCCCGTGGCTGGAGGGAATGGGAGATGAGCCCCATGGCTTCACCCCCAACTTCAGCAATGAACCGTGAGGCCGAGGGGGGCTGGGAAAGCAGAGGCACCTCGGTGGCAGCAGGAGCCTTCCCCTGCTGCCGCCCTCCAGCACAGGATCTGGGGGCTCCCCGGCAGATGCTGGCACCGCAGCAGCCCAGAGGCCCTGCAGGCAGCCCAGGGCAAAATTTTTAATTTGTCATCACACTTCAACCTGAAATCTGAAAAAAATTAAAAAAGAATGGCAAGATGTCAACGTCTCCGAGACGGCAGAACCCCACGGCTGCTGCAGCTCCATGGCAGAGGCCAGTCCCAGCAGTGGGAGCCCACAGCAGCTCAAGGGCTGCCACACTATGCCAGAAGGAACCTTGGTGCTGAAACCAGCTTATGGCACAGAGCTGCAACAAGGATGAAGAAGGCCACTCACCTTGGACCAAGAAAATGCAAGAACATGGGCAGGTTTGAGAGGGAGCATCCACACTGTGGGATTTCACGACTCCTTCCCATATGCCTGGCAGAGAAGTCAGACTGTGTCACAAACAGCCTTTTAAAAACTACAGAGATCCAAATATTTGAAAAAGTTCCCAGTTTAAAACCTCCCTGGGAACGTTTTCTGGAGCAACAGCAGCAGCAGTAGCAGCAGCACAGCAGCTCTGTGCTGGTATCTGGCACAGCATAGCCAGCAGCTTTCCAGCCAGGGAACAACGGGTCCAGGGAGGATTGGCAGGAGAGATAGGGGAACCAGTGGGGGTCCCAGCTGCAGACTTCTCTGGAAAACTGCCTGGATGCCCAGTGTGCTCACGGCCATTCCATTTGCAGAATTCCATCAGCAGATCCAGTAGCTCTGCAGTGGGTAGGGGGTTGGGATTCCCCCAGAGAGATTTCCCCTGGCTCCAGTGCTTGCCACAGCGCCGTTCCCCAAGGAGCACGGCCAGCGATACCCTCCCAGCTCCGGGAGCAGTGCCAAGGCTTCCTGAGGGGATGAACTAAGCCTGCCGGTCGGTCCCCTCGTACCTGCGCCCCCAGAGCCCACTGGTAGTTAAGGAGGGTGTCCAGGCAAACAGCGAATTGAGCCATTGGAATTCTGGGTTTTAACGAAATCCAGGGAAGTGCATATCAATCACAGTAAATTGTACTGTTGCCAAGAGCCACGGCCTGCAGCACAGGGAGCTGCCAGCAGATTCGTCAAAATGACTCGTGTTTTGCAGCTCACCATTAACTGTTCCTGAAGGAGCTGCAGTCTGAGAATTCCTGACTGGAATGTTTTGAGAAAACAAAGGTGAGGGGGGGCTGGGGTACAGCAGCGACACCAGCCCCCCCGAACCTGGGAGAGGGCCCTGCAGCTGCTCCCGCCTGCTAGCTTGACATCAATAAAACATGGAGACAACCCTGGAACAGGGAGGTAAAAAGAGGCTGCAAGACGCATGGAAGACAGGCAGCCCCACTGTGTGTGGAGGATTTGAGCCATCGCGGACAAAACCTGTTTTAATCTCTGCCATTTTAAAGTGCTGGTGAGAGGATGCGGTGGGGACGCGGCGGGGGGACGCCCCACTCCATCTCCTCCCCCCTGGCAGAGCGGAGCAGGCACTGTGTCCCTCACCCCGAGGGCAGAGCCAGGCAGAGATCCGCCGGACCACGGAGCAGGGGTGGTCCCGGCTCCCTGAGCTGCTGTCACCCTGGACATGGAGCAGGACACGCTAGGATGGAGCAGGACACACAGGCTCCCGGAGAGTCCTAGCACCCGCTGACCTGTCCCAAATCCTCTCAGTGGCAGCAATTCCAAGCAAAACGCATGAATAAAGACCCCGAGCAGGGAACTCAGTGTGTAAGACTCTCTGTGGCTCAGCACCGCCAAAAGGCCCCCTAGCAATTCCTTATTTTCATTATTTAAGGAAGACAGATCTTTTTATTGAGAGCAGGAGAGGAATGGGAAATGTGTGATCACAAAACCAGTTAGAGATGGAAAGGCCCGACGGCCCAGCGAGGCTCTGGCGTCCTCCCGCCCACAGGACTATGTCCCGGGAACACGTCCCGGGGTAGGGACCTGCTCTCTGCCACTCGAGTGTTCCTTCGCAACGAGCGCTGCAGCTGATGGCAGCTGCCCAGCAGTGTTTGATGTCCCATCCAGTTCCAAACGCAACGTCGTCGCCAGAGCTGAGTCTGGCGGCGGGTCTTGGCAGTGGGTCACCGCAGGGTTCATTCACAAATCTGGAGTTTCCCAGTGTCACTGCCGAGCCGGGGCTGCCGCGTGTCCCAGGAGGAGCTGCTCCCGGCGAGCCCAGGGTGCCGGTCACACGCACCCGGGACAGGGCGGGTCCCCCCAGATCCCTCAGAGCCCCCGCGCTCAGCGCCCCCCAGCGTCCGCCGCGCTCCCTGCTCCGGGGTCGTCCATTGGCTTCGTGCTCCCGTGACGTCACGGGGGACATTCCCAATATGGTGTCTTGGGGGGAGCGCGCCCCACCGCCTGCGGGCGGTGATTGGCGCATGTGGTTCCGACCACTGATTGGATGTTGCTCCTCCTCTTCCCTCTACGGCGTGAAGTAACTTCCGGTTCTTTCCCCGGGTCGCGCCTCACGTGACCCCAGGCGCGAGCGGCGCGGGCCGCCCGCGCGCAGCCAATCGCGGCGCGCCCGGCTCCCCCCATTCAAAGCCGGCGGGCGCGGCG
>VZRQ01004565.1:317328-392653 GCA_013397975.1 Machaerirhynchus nigripectus | reverse complement strand
GTGTTTATTGGGTTTTTCCCTGTTCCGTGTCACAACTGATTTTCCTACATCACAGCAGCAGATGACAGTGACCCGTGTTCCTGTGTCCCTCTCTCCCCAGGATGGCTCAGCAGCAGGCGCTGCGGTTCCGCGGCCCCGCTCCCCCCCCCAGCGCGGTGCTGCGGGGCCCCCCGCCCCTCCTGCGGCCGCCCCCGCCCTTCGGGATGATGCGGGGCCCTCCTCCACCCCCCCGGCCTCCCTTCGGCCGACCCCCCTTTGACCCCAGCATGCCCCCGATGCCGCCGCCGGGGGGGATCCCCCCGCCTATGGGGCCTCCACACCTACAGGTAAGGAACGGGAACTCTCCTGGGTTAAGTGGGATTTAGGGATTTTTCATTTGTTTTCACATGCAGAAGTGTCCAGTTCTGAGCCTCTCAATTCAGGAAGCACATGGAGGTGCTGGAGCGTGTCTAGAGAAGGGCAGTAAAGCTGGTGAAGAGTTTGGAGCACAAGACTGATTAGAGCAGCTGAGGGGTCTAGGGGGGCTCAGCCTGGACGAAAGGAGGCTCAGAGTGGTGCTGGAGTCCCCATCCGTGGAGCTGTCCAGGGAACAACTGGATGTGGCACTCGGTGCTCTGGGCTGGGTGACAAGGTGGGGATTAGGCACAGGTTGGACTTGATGGTCTGGGAGGTCTTTTCCAGTGTAATTGATTCTGTGATTCTGTGAAAATAGTATGAGGAGGGACATTGAAATGGGTGAAGGAAGCAACAGGGCAAGATGAGAACACAGGGCTCAGGTGTGTGCATACACCACTGCATACCTGGGGTATGCAAATACAGCTTCTGTTCAGCTCCTCGAGGCACTGCTAAATTGATGGATGGTTTAAGGTCTTTTGTCTGCTTTCAGAGGCCTGAACAGTTTGCAAGGGACAACACCTTTGCAAATGAGAAATGGATTGTTTTAAGAGCCTTGTGCTGTTATTTAATTGCTTTGTGGGGGTGTATTCCTGTCAGGGCAGTGTAAGTGCTGCGTGGGCTGTGGGCAGGCTTAGGAGCTGAATGGTACCACGTGCTGTAAATAATGGATTAAATCCACTATTTGTAATTATAGTTTGAAGAACCAACCAGAGTTACTTTGGATCCCAGGCCTGGCTGTGGGTGTCCTCCTGATTTCTGTGTTTGATTTACATCCAGAGTGTGCTCCCAACTGTCACACAGGGCTGGTTTGTTGTGCCAGGCTGTGTGCTCTGCAGCTCCTCACCAGCACCAGCCATGGCTGGGTGTCTCAGGCCGTGCTGGCACTGTGCTCTGCTCCACACTGAGGGCTGGGCTTCACTCCCTGCCCTGTGTCCAGTGCCAGGGCAGATGTGATGGTGAAGGGTCTGTGGTCAGAATGGGGGGAGCTGCACTCAGAGCAGGGCTCAGGATGTGCTGGGACCCTGGCTGCACACCTGGCACTGACTGCCCACGTGATTTTACTCCTGTATTGGGGAAAGCAGATGTAGCAGGTAGAAAGTGAGCTTCTTTTCACTGGATTCTTGCTACAGGTTGTAAGAGCAAGAAGGAGGAAGCTCATGGTGTGGCCAGGTGCAAGAGCTGTTGGGGAGGAAAAAGGGAGGGAAGGCAGGCTGCAGTTGAGTTGAGGGCTTTTTTTGTTTGTGTAGAATGCTGTCCATGCACTCTTGGCTTCATTTTTTAATAGTACTTAATGCAAATAATTGTTACTAGTTTGGTACGTGGATTTAAAGAGCAGTTTGAAATACCAGTCTTAGAGCAGAAAGTTGGATCTCAAGGAAGCGCCTGCCAGAAGCCAAGGACATGGCAGCACTGGCAGCTGCCAGGGCTACAGCTGCAGCTGTGGGTGCAGGGGTGCAGCTCAGGGCCCATGTGTGCAGCTTGTCACCAAGCCACCCCTCCTGTGGCGTGGGATGTCCTGGGCTGCCCCAGCCTCAGTCTCGCTGCAGGCTCAGGGTGAGCGTGGCACTCGATGCTGTCATTCAATTAGAGCTGGAGCGGTGGGGATAATTAGGGCACTTTTAGGTGTTTGCAGAGTAAGCTAAAGAACTTGGTGAGTTTTGTCAACTGCTTTTATAGGGAAGTGTTCACTGTACTTGTTGCGCATAGGGAATTTCAAACAGTCCAAGTAAACATGAAAAATGAAAGAACTGAATGTACTTTGAATTAGAAACAGGTGCTTAGGCTTTCAAGTAACTGTGTGTGCAGGACAGGTCAGGATTTCTTATCATGCAATAATGAAAATGTAATTTCATCTTATTTTAATTGGCACTAATTAGCATTTTAGCTAGTGGGAAATTTAGGAGTGTAATGGATTTTAATAAAGTCCACTGCTCGGCCGTGCTGACAAATTGGACGCTTGTAATGTAATTTTTTTTAACATTTCTTTCCTGGGAGGGTCAGTGGGTTTCTGGGGTATTTGGTTCCCAGGTGGGGATGTCTGAGCAGCAGCTATTCAGGAACAGCTCCTCCATTCTTTCTCTTCCTTGCATCGAGGTATTTTCTCCTTTTCAGGAGAGGACTTTTCTTTAACCACATTTCTGTTCATGCCACCTTTTTCAGGTGCCTTGATGTTTGCATCTCAGAAGTGAAGTGATGGCTTCAGCTGTTCTGCCGTAGGTGGGGGGTTGGCAGGAAGCACATTGCCTGCGCTCGGAGCACTGGATTGTTAGAGAAGCTTCCAAGCCTGGCACAGCTTGTCCTTAGTGCTGGTGTACTGTCTGTTGGTTCGCTAAGAAAGGAAAACTGCTTGAAATTACATTGTTGTTATCATTATCATCATTATTGTTATTATATGCCTTTAGAGACCACCATTTATGCCTCCTCCCATGGGTAGCATGCCACCACCTCCTGGTATGATGTTCCCTCCAGGAATGCCGCCGGTCTCTGCGCCGGGAACACCAGCAATGCCCCCAGCTGAGGAGATCTGGGTAGAGAACAAAACTCCAGACGGGAAGGTGAGATGGTGCCGGGAACAGCGGAGCCATGGGTGGTGTTGCGTGAGCCCGGGTGCCATAGTCAGGCACTGGGTTGGAATCCCGCTGGAGGAGCTGGGCCGCTCCCCCTGCAGTGAGCTGTGGTGTGACGGGGCCTCTGTCCCGCCGCAGGTCTATTTCTACAACGCACGGACACGGGAGTCAGCGTGGACGAAGCCGGACGGGGTCAAGGTCATCCAGCAGTCAGAGCTGACGCCAATGCTGGCGGCCCAGGCCCAGGCTGTGGGGGCCTCCACCCCCACCACCAGCAGCCCTGCATCTGCAGCATCTCCATCCACCTCCTCCAGCACGCAGTCCTCCACCACCTCCACCACCACCACGGCCACCTCAGTGTCCCAGACCAACTCCAGTGAGTACCTGGGGGTGTCTCAGGCCTCGCGGTGGTGGGAGCAGGTGGTGGGGATGCTGCATGGGGAATTGCTGCAGCAAAGCCTTGGTATCCAGGAGGAAGTTGTTTCAGCATGAAGTGGAGTATGAATTTAAAGTACAGTGCTTAGTCCAGAAGAACCTTGCATGCGAACTTTTTCCCCTCAATCTCAAAGAATTCTCCAGGTCTTTGTATATTTTTCTTCTGCTGTTATCGCATCATCTCAGAGCTATTACACATCTATTTCCTTTTGACTACAAATAGAGCTAAATTGTTTTTAAAAGTGTTTCACAAGAAGCGTTGATCTGAGGTAGGAGTTTAGTTGTAGCAGTTTCCTCATTTTCTCCGTGGCATCTGTTTCTGTAGGAGGTCAGGTCTCAGAGCTGCTGGTCTGTGAGCATTGGTTGATTACAGAGTAGAGCTGCTTTGTTGTATTACTTTTGTTAGCATTATTCTCCTGCCTAAGCCTTCTCAGTTCCTATTTTCTAGAGTTCCACAAAGAGGAAAAAGAAGGTCCTTGGAGTAATTGTTGTTCATTTATGACCTTTGAATGATAGTCTGGAGATTACTGCTGCTTCCATGGATTGAGCCTTTGCTTGTAAGGGTTTTCCAGCTAAGGAAAGGGGACTGAATTTATGCATCATGCACATAAGTGCGTGGCTGTGCACACAGCAGCGTGGTTTGCACTGCACTTTGGCACGTGTGTACTGCCCAGGTGCCTCAGGTGCATCTCGATAGAGATGTGTGTTAGGTACTGTGGGTCTGTTTGCACGTGCGAGTGGCAACAGCAAACAGTGAGTGAGGTCACTCCCTGTGCCCAAAGCCTGGTGTGCAGGGGAAGGAGCAGCTCAGAGAGCGTCCCGTCCTGCGTGCAGGGCCACAGACAGGCGGCACAGCATTGGTGCTGAGCAGGAATCTGGCACTGGGACACTGGGCATTGTAGCTGCACTGGCTCAGACACGTGCACCGAGCCAGGCCAGAGAGTGTGCAGGAGGTGAACTGTTCCAACTCCCGCTGTGGGCTAGAGTTGGAGCCTTTGGAATTCGTCTTTTTCCTGTAACAGGTGAGACAAGTCAAGCTTAACTCACCATTTAACCTGAACTTCAGAATCTGTGTGTGAAAGGAAGTCAAATTTAGGTAACACTCCAATTGTGCTTTCATTAGGACTGGAGGGAGGACACGTCATTAGAGCAGCAAAGAACTTGTATTGCTCAAGGCATTTTAGGGTTTTTGTTTAATTTGAAGGGTAACTCAGTATGGTGTTAATTAGCTGTGCTGAACTATGGTCTGCTCTAACTGTTGTGCTGAGTAACAAGTCAGGTGGGAGGTAAATGTTAGCTCCTGACCCGATGTCAGGCTTGGGAGAGCTAGCCATGCTTTGTGGGCAGCACTTTATGCACCTTCTCTGAAGTTAAATTTCCTAATATTGAGTGCTGACAATCTGTTCCACTTCTACCTGTTCTATCTGCTAAACTTTGTCTTTGCTTTCAAGAACTGTTACTGTTGGTGTCTGTGCCTAGATGATGAAATTTTATAATTTAAAACAATTTTATAACTCTTAGAGTTGGCCTGTAAAAAAACCTGGGACTTCTGGCTGAGTGTCATTCTTGCCTCGTGCTGATTTGACTTAGGTCTTACAAATCACATACTGACTGTCTGCTCTGTTTCCCTAAATGTTAGGCACTGCTGAGAACTTTCACCCTTTCTGAAATGCTTAACAAAAGATCAAAAATCTTTATTTAAATATGCTAACACTGGTATGTTGTTTGGAATGTTTCTGGTAGTAATAGAAAATGCACGGTGTGCCCATTGGAATATGGCTGTAAATTGGTGTGGTTTCTTTATTTTTTTTCTTTTTCCCTTCTCCTCTGCACCAAATCTTACAGAGTGAGCTTACAAGTTTAAGCAGACTTGTTTCTAGTTCCTGTTGGCCTGTGCTGTGTGACTGTTTGCTCCCAATTAAAACAATTCGAAATTTAAACCAGTCATGCTGCAAGGATTATAGAACTGAATGCCAGTTGTGTGTTTTCCTGCTGGGAGGCACTGAAAACCAAGAAAGTTCTTGCAGCTCTTGAAGAAAAGTATTTTCCTTTACCTTGCTTATTTACACATTTTTATTGACATTTTCCTATTCTGGGGGCACAGCCCAGCATAGTTCAAGGCAGACTGCTGTCATGCACATGCTGCTGCAATTGCTGTTAAAAGCAGAACCTGTGTTCATGTAACACAAGGACAGCCTGTTGCCATTGGAAACTTGCTGTAATGTTCCCTTTCTGTTTTTCTGAACAGAATAGAACCTCGTTTCAGCCCGTGTTTGTCCTTTGATACACCCCTGCTGCTGTAGAGACATGTTAGGTGCAAAGAATGGGACAAGTTGAAATTGGAAATTGACTTTCTTTGTGAATATTTAATGTTCCAGAGAAGGCAAAGTATTTTTTGTCCAGGAGTGTCTTCCTGCTGGTTATATCTGAGCATACCTGCTTATGTACCGGGAAACAGAGCGCCAGTATGTTTGCAGCAATATATTGCAGTGTCTAAGATACAAGGTGTTCTTTGTGTTTTTTTATCAGCACCTACCACACAAGACCAGACCCCGAGTTCGGGTGTTTCAGTTGCCACACCATCAGTCAGTGTTTCAACCTCTGCTCCTTCTGCTACACCTGTGCAGACTGTACCCCAGCCAGTCCCACAGACATTGCCTCCTGCAGTTCCTCATGCAGTACCTCAACCAACTGCAGCAATTCCTGCTTTTCCACCAGTAATGGTACCTCCATTTCGTGTCCCCCTTCCTGGCATGCCTATTCCACTTCCAGGTAAATTGGCAAACTGTAATTGTCTTGTCTGCTACATGTCCATGTTGTCAGTTGTTTGCACTCATGTGTCCACTGTGTACAGAACTTGCCTGGATCCTCTCCTCAGAGTATATCTGAAAGAATTCAGGGTTAGCAGACAGACTTTTTAATTAACAAAGAACATACATTTTTTTGACTTCTAGTTCTTTGCTATACTTGGCAGAAAACAGCTGCATTTAAACATGTAATGTTTAAATGAGAATATTGAGCACTATATTTTACTAATTGCGATATTGCTTTAGTTTTTTTCTACTTACTTGATTTAGACCTTAAGTCTTGTGCATAAATATTCACTAGAACATGGATGAGCAGGAAGAATTACCATGGAAATCATGACCCCAGTGATGTCAGGTGTTCCCAGTTCTCTTAGGCTGCAGCCATTGGGTAGGATGCTGAGTGATGAGGTGTGACCTGAGGACCATAATGAGGCATTTAGGGTGCTGGGGTGTTGTTTTTCACAGGCTTTAGGTTTAAAGAACATAGAGAAGGAATCTTAGATGGCAGCACACTGCTTCTGAATATATCATAGTTTCTTAAATTTTTATGAAATATTTGGATACCTAAGGAAGTAATTTTAGGCTGATGAAATGTTGGACTCACTTGCTGTCTGTAGCTGCTGCAGAGGGCCTCCCAGGAGATCATTAATGACACATAGCACTTACACACCACATTTCATTTGCATGGATACTGCTGAGTTCCTGTTCTGGTACAGAATTGATGTCTTTCAGCGCACAGTGGCACTAAACATAGACCAAGAACTGTTGATTTTGTGTTGCAGAGGAAGGTTGGAGACTGCAGTTGTATTGGATCCAAGTAAGTTTCAGATTTAAAAAGACAAAGAAGCAGCTCTGAGCAGCATCCTCGTGTTTCTGACACTCTTAGTACAAGCTGGGTGGGGTGACTTCCCTGCTGTCCTCCTAATGCAGCCACCCAGTGGATGTGGAGGGAGGCCTTTACCTCCCATTGAATTGGATGGATGAAAAATAACCCTTCAGAACACTCCTTTGACAAGAGAAAAAAGCCTGAAAGCAGTTAGAGTGCTGACTAGAAGAGAGCACCAGCTTTTAGCTGCCTCTGCTTTCAGAATAGCCTTCTAAAATAACTGGGAAAAGCTACTTTAATCTGTATTGGCTGGAAAAGGAAATCACAGTGTAGTACTCATTGTTTTAAACCAGGAAACAAATACTATTCTGAACATGATATTCCAGGCTGAACAACAAATGAATAAAGGGCAGGAGAAAGAAGTCTGTTTATTGGTGAGATTTGGAAGAATAATAAAAATGGTTAAGCCTTAAAGGTGATTGGCTGAATGCTCTCAACTGCCATTTCTAACCTTGCCAGCAAGGGATCAGCATGGAATGAAGGGTCCTTACACACTGTGAGGGATGTAATCTATGCAAGTGTGACCTGTTGGGTAAAATGGGGATGGTCAGAACAGTGGAGAAGAGTGCCAGTGGAAATGGAGATTGTGGATGTATGCTCAGGTTGGGCTTTATTGTGAGCTCTCAATCAGAAAGTTTTGGGAGTAGTACAGTACAGGAACAAAGACATTGGAACATCAATCTCCTGAAACTCATTTTTGAAAATGATTTTTTCAGAACTTCCCTGGTAAGAAGTGTTGGCTCTGACCAGTTCTCCCTGTGAGCTGGGCCGCAGGTGGAACCCATAGCATGTAGGAAGGACACCTGGCAGCAAAGTGCTGCTTCCACTAGTGGGTCTGATTTGTCAGCTTGCTTAGTTACAGAGTGAAATCTGTCAGCTTCTTTCAGCTGCTTCTCACTTGAGTTGGTTGTGATGGTTTCTAAACACTGTAAAAGAAAACTGTAAAAATATTTTACAGTAACAAGAAACAGAAGAGAAGTCAAATTACTTCCGAGACAGTGTCAAGTGAAGTCAGAAGGTCTTATGAAGGTTAGACTGTAAGTGTTGGGGACTTTCAGCACCAGGTGTGGTATCAGCCAGGGGATTTGAAGTTACAGGGACAGACCTGAACAATACCACTGTCAAGTGATTTCAAAGTTAATCTCTGTGTTAAACTGTAGTAAGATGGAGCAATGGAAGAGTTCGTTAGTGATATAATCTCAGATCTTAAAAAGTAAGTCTGCTTTCTCTCAATTCCTACGTTTTAAGTCAGTTTTATGTTTGGGAATGACCTTGGCAGCGGAAACAGCTTGGGTGTTTGCTCAGTCTAATCTGCGCTGCAGCATCCCTAACTCCAGCGATCCCCAGACAGTGTTATTTATTCTGACTCACGTTGGAGACATGCTGTAACTTCCTTAACAAAACGAATTTTCAGGTCCATTTTTAAGTACATAACATGACCACCCTTGCAGTTTAGACAAACACTTCAATCAGTGGTGTTTGAGTCAATGTTTTCATGTCTCAATTCAATACTTTTAAAAATAAAACTAGCTGCAATTCTCTCATTTAAATTATTTTTAGAAAATGTTACAATTCTTTCTTCTCACAAATTTATTTTCAAACAAATTGGCAGTATTTATGTATGCTTTCCATACTAGATCTCTAATGACCGAACCCAGAAACTACTTCGGTTTTAAACAGGGGTTTAATTTCACTTTCCACTGGAGCATTTCCTACCTCACATGATGAATTTGAACTTTTGAAGGGAAGTGTTTCAGTTTCTGAGCATGCAGACTGGACCAGCCAGAGACCACTTCTACAGTTGCCTTCCACACCCAAAATGCAGATTTTGGAAATGCATTCCCCTCAGCCTTGTCTGATGTCCTACTGATTTTGATCTGATCAAAGAGGATGAGCTGCTTGCCTTTTTGTGCCTTTTTGTATCCTTTCTTACTGAGCTGGAGAGCAGACCAGTGCATGGTGCCACCTTTTTGAGGGCGACTTTTGGCTTTTAAAGCACTTTCAGCTCATGCCATTCTTGATAATGAAAAATAAAGAAAATGCCCCTGACCTAGTGCAGCTTTGTGTACCTCTGTCTGCAGCTTCATTGCTTTGATTTCTTTTACCCCCTTTCTTTCACCTCCAGCCTTTCTGTAATGACCCTCGTACCCTCAGCTTTCCCTCTGGGTTGCACTTGGCTGTCCACCCTGCCTTGCTTTGCTGCTCTGACTAGTTCAGGCCTGTCCTTCTACCCTTACTCTGCTCTCTAACTGCAGCAGCAGACTGAGAACTGCAGAGCCCATGAGTTCCATTGTGCTGCTGCTCCCCGCGGGTCTGTCCCAGCAGAGGCTGCCTGTGGAAGCAGCCCCAGTAGTGGGATATTTTCCTGTGGTGCTGCCCTACAAGGGGAGCTGCATTCCCCCTTGGATGAACTTAAACCCCTGAGACTTCACTGAAATATGTTTTTTCATGTTAACGACATCCCAGTAACTTGCTAAACAGCTGGTGTAACATAGGCAGAGACTGTTGCTGCAGCTTAAAATTAGTTTTATATTTGATCTGGCATAAAATGTTGGAGCAAAAGTAATTCACATTTTCTTGCTGGGAGGCTTCTTTGCCAGCTGCAGATGGCATTCCAAATTGTGGCAGGAAGTCCGTAGCACCCCGTGGTAGCTGACATCCCATGGCAGCTTTCCAACATGCTTCCTATCCGTTTTGCAGGTGTAGCAATGATGCAAATAGTCAGCTGCCCGTATGTAAAGACAGTCGCTACCACCAAGACCGGTAATTTCCAAACCCATCCTAGTTCGTTTTGTCTGTAAGTTGGCATGGTAGTGAATGTGGTTGTTTCTTTTATTTCTTTTGCTTCCCCACTTGAATGATTACATATACTTTATTTTCAAAACCAGTATAAATGCAAATATCGTATTTTGTCAGGAGATAACCTCCCCAAATAACTGTTAGTGTCAGCTTATTCTGTACCCAAACTCCCGTACAGTTTTCTGTAACCATTGAGTTCTGTAATGACTGTGACTCTCATGCCCATACTTAGTTCCTAGTTTCTTGTGTGGATTTTTGTTTTCCTGCTCCACGTGTGCAGTGGCTGGCTGTGCTCGCATGTTGTGTGCGTGTCTGTGCGTCTGAGTGTGAACTTTCATACTTCAGTTGTGGATTTAAGAACAGTCACTTGCTGAGAACAAGTTATGGCAATGTGTAATGTGTGATTTCCGTTACTTAAAATCAGACTTTTTCAATATTAAAGGCTCAAATTTATGATCTTGTAGTTCCAATTCTATCCAATTGGTTGTTCTAGAACTTGTCATTCCAGATCTGTTCATTATACTCAGTTTGTTGGGATGATTGGAGAGATAATAGGATACTGCAGCATTCTGGCTTTCTTATCTCTGGATATTTACTTGCCATTTTGCTTCAGGATTTCAATAAAATGTTTTTTTTCAATCAGTTCGCAGTACTAAACAAACCCAACAATCTGATACTGTTTCATTCTCATCAGGTTTTATCCAAGGCTCTGAATTAATGCCAGTATTTGAGATTTATCAGAGTTCTGTTCTATATTCTATGGCTCAAATGCAATCCACTCTTGCCTTTTTTAAGAGCAATAGGAATATCTTGTACAATGACAGCATAATTAAGCAGTGCAGTAGACTTAAAAAAACCCAATTATTTGCTTCAGACATCTGATAAAGACTTTTAATAAATAGAGTACCTAATTTTAAAATAGTAGAGTAAATGTCTGAAAGCTAACAAGCTTTGTGCTTTGCAGAATTGCACATTAATTAAAATTAAAGTAATTAAAATCCAGTTTGCCTGGGAATGGGCATTACTGATTGCAGGACACAGGAAGGAAATTTGGCAACAATGCCTTGCTTTCCAGTTTAACTTTGAAAAAAATCCTTCTGTTTATTTCTATGGGTTGAATATTTGTAAGTTAAGTCAGCAACGTGCTAGGTGTTGGTCCTTAGGCCCTGCATTGTCGCTTACTGTTTTCTGTCCTTTTTCCTGTCTTTCCTTTGCCCAGGAGTCCTGCCGGGCATGGCCCCCCCCATCGTGCCCATGATCCACCCGCAGGTGGCCATCGCCGCCTCCCCTGCCACGCTGGCCGGAGCCGCCGCCGTCTCTGAGTGGACAGAGTACAAAACAGCAGATGGAAAGACGTACTACTACAACAACAGGACTCTGGAGTCCACGTGGGAAAAACCCCAAGAACTGAAGGAAAAAGGTACTTTGGGTGTTTTTTCACTGCAGCTTTATACTGGGAACATGGCTCAGACCATCATCAGTGGTTGTGTTTGAAAATGCAAGCGGGAGTATTTCTAGTCCCTCATCTCCCTTAAGAATAGTTTGAAGTTCTGGTTATGAGGATACACATGAGTTGGTCTTCAGTCTGAAAGTTGCAGCTTGTTTCCCACTGTACTGTAAGAGTGTTTGGTTCTAGAGTTGCTTCCAAATCCTGTGCCTAGGGTGAACGCATGTTCCTGTGCCAGTAGAAAGTGAGTACCTCACCTGCACAGGTGTTGGAGAAGGTTCCAGTTGCAGACAGAAAGTGAGGGGAATTGAGGGGAAAAGTCAGTCATTCTAAGGGCTGTAGACCAGGAAAAAATGAAGATCATTGTGCTGAATTTCAGATCCTGAAAAACGAAATGTATAAACAGATTTGGAGTATGAAGTAAAATGTCATCTCCCGCTGTCACATCCCTACATTGTGTTTGGGTCATATTCTGTGACTTGTGTTCATGTAAATGCACGTTAGGTCCATGGGTGGTGTTATATGGGAGGGAAATTGCTCTTGTATCGTAAATAAGAAGGAAGGGGCAGAAGTCCTGTGGCTCTTACTCAGTGTAGAAAGTCTTGTGAGGAAACAAATCCAAACAGTTGTGCCTTTTATTGTCTCCTGATTTTTTGTTACAAGAAGTCTTTGTTTAGATAAATGCAGGACACTTACACTGTTGGTTCAGTTAATGCCCGTCTTCCTAATAATTCAGGTTAGATAATAGGTCTTTTTACTGAGATGAAAGTATCTAAGACAGCAAATACTAATTTTGCTGAGAGAAGATTTTATGTTTTATACTTTTTGTAAATGAGTGCAGAGAAATCCCCAGTTGATTCTGCATTGTCTCTGATTTTTATTTTTTTTGTTTAAAATGCATTTAAAATGTGAAAGTGGTCTTCAGTGTTGCACTGTTGGTTGGTAATTATTACTGGTTTAGCATTTCTGTTGGTACCCTTTAGTCAGCCTTTTAGTATAGTATCTGCCTCAATATTTCATTTTCCAGTATCAAGTAGGTCTTGGCACAGGAGATAACTACAGCTTTATAAGCAGACACTGTAAAGCCCAAGAGGGACAGAAGGTGGTGACAATACATTGAAGAGAAGCTTTGGGTTGGTGTTGTATTTGGAAAATTATACTGATAAAAAGAAATTTGTTGTGGTTCTATAGTGGTTTCTTAATAATGCTCAAGGAGACTCTTTTCTTTATTTAGAGAAAATGGAAGAGAAGGTCAAAGAGCCAATTAAAGAACCCTCGGAGGAGCCTTTACCAATGGAGACAGAAGAAGAGGAGCCAAAAGAAGAACCTATAAAAGAACTGATAAAGGAGGTAAAAGACCTTAAACCCAAAAGCCAGTCTGAAGTCTCACATCCCACAGCTGTGGCTGTATCTTAGCCCAGGCAGGTTGGCAGCAACCATGGTTAGTAATTCAAGTTCTTAAATTCCTGAGGGGATTTGAAAGCCTCCCTTTTTGGACTCAGCTTTTCTTTCTTTTGTTCATTTTTTTTACATAAGAAAAAGCATTCAAAAGAAGCATACAGAATATGTCAGTTAAGAAGTTGGTAAGAACACGGGACAGAAGTTAGCTCATTACACAGATGCGGTGTTCTCTCACTGATTTTAGGGTTCTCAGAAAATGCAACCTGTCCTGAATGTCTGAAATATTTATTAGTTTGTTCTCTATTTCTTTGCTGCATTATTTTGAACAGCTTGACACATAGCTCACAAGTTCCCGTGCTGTAGCTGCTAAGTTTAGGCTGTTACAAACACGTGTCCTAGAAAGGGCTGCAGTGTTTTCAGTAAACAAAAGTAACTTTTCTTTTTGGAGGCATTTTGCTGTGCTGAACAGCGTAGGTTTTCAGGATGCTAAGGGGTGTTTAAATAAAAATTAAAGCTTTTATCCTGATTTCTGTGAACTTCAATGTAGTTTAATAGGCAAAACCACAGAATTCAGTTGCTGGGTTGTGCTGCTATTCCACCCTGTTTACTTCTGAGGTAGTTTCCAGTTTGCTGATTTCTGCTACAGAGGTTATTTCAGGTTTTCATTTTTTCATACTCTGTGTCGCATTATCAAATAAAGTAATTTTAAGAATAAATGAAAATTTCTTTGTCAGAAAATACACCCTTGAACCTGTATCCAGGCCTTCCTGGATTTCCAGGATTTAGGCAGATCTAGGAAGGTATTTAAGTAAGGTTTTGCTGAAGTCAAGTTAATGCTTAGTGGTTTTGGAATTGAGATTTTGGAGTAGCAGCTGCTTTTGCAATTCAGTGCTTCTGTTCTAGGCATGGATGAGGTGTCATTGTGAGCTGCTTGTCAGCATGGTTTCAGTAAAACAAGTTGGTTACTCTGTAGTAATTAGCCAACTGTCATTGCCTGGTCCTCAAACTTGTTTTTCCCTTGAGGAGCCAAAAGAGGAAGAAATGACAGAAGAAGAGAAGGCAGCTCAGAAGGCCAAGCCAGTTGCCACCACCCCTATTCCAGGCACCCCGTGGTAGGTAACTGCTGCTGTGGGACTGCCACGGCTGTTGCTGGAGCACCAGGGAGGTTGCTGGGGCGTTAGAACAAGCGATGGTGCGTGGAGAGCGCGCTCTTCGCGTGCTGCTGTCCCCAGCAGCGCCAGGTTCCTCCGGCCGGCGCTGCTCGCTCAGCGCCAGGTCTGCTGCTCTGCGGGGCACACTGGCTGTTGTGCCACTGCTGCCTGCAGCCCTGGGGTCCCTTACCAGGACTTCATATCCCAGCCTCTGCCACCAGTTCCTCCTGATCTGGAATGAAATACTGGCCAAAAAAAAATCTTGCCCTGTGCCTTGGGGAACAAACAGGTGCAGCTGCTGGCCAAAACAAGCTTTTTGGGTTTTTTTTTAACTTGGCCCAGAAACTGCTCAGGTGCCCATGGGATGCCATGAGGAAGGTGACTCTTGGTGTAATACATGTGAATCATCTCTGTGTGTTTGCATGACAAAGGTAAAAGTCCTGATGAGAAAGGGATATTGTTTTCATTTTAGCAGTTTAGCTATCGCTGGTTTTTATTAATGTTTGATATTTAAAACTGTCGGCCTCCAAATTGTCTCTGTGGTTCTTTTTTCTCATTGCATAAAAAAATCTGGCAAGATTGTTAGGTTGCTTTTTCTCTTATTTTTTGGGGCATTGAAGAGATGAGGTATGTTTTATCCCAAAATCTTATTCCACTGTCTAAAGTGGTTTTTTTCAGAGAGGAACTGAGCATCCTCAGACTCCTGAGAAAAAAGCATTTTTGAAATTTCATTTGCAGTTTCAAATTTCAATTACTGTATTTTCAAATGTAGCAGCAGAGAAAAGCAGAATTGAGGGTCCCAGCTGGGCAGTGGGGATGTCTGGCAGTTGTGCAGTCAGTGTAAGCTGGGTCTGCCTGCGACCATCGTGCTTCAGTCTGTGAACACGGTAACAGGCCCACAGTGAGTGAAGGTAATCCAAGCCTGCCTGTCACATCTTCAGGTGTGTGGTGTGGACTGGTGACGAGCGTGTGTTCTTCTACAACCCCACCACCCGGCTGTCCATGTGGGACCGACCTGATGACCTCATTGGAAGAGCTGATGTGGACAAAATTATTCAAGAACCTCCTCACAAAAAAGGAATGGAAGAAGGAAAAAAACTTAGTAAGAGCAATCTTATTGCCTTCTTAGGAAGCCTAAATATAACTTAGCATTTTGCTTTCCAAAGCTTGTAACATTTAAATAAGTGACAGGAATGTAAGGACATACTGAAAAGGTGTAGAAATGTGGAATGCAGATTGCAGAGTCCTTTGGGGAAAAGATAGCCCGTTGAAGAAAGTAGATACTAGCAAGGTTAATTGTTTTGCTAAATGCCAACAGGCTGGAAAACCCCACAGTTTTTACTGACTAAAAAAAAGGGATTGTGTTTGCTTTATAAGAAAGAGACCAGAAAAGATTGATCGTAATGTGCAAATGGCCTCTCACAGAAGAGGAGTTAACTTTGAGATCATCAGTTGGAATAGAGTTTAAAAATAGCTGCCAAGAGCAAAGAATGTTCAAAAGGCTGCTGAGATGAGATTTCTCTCTGGCCTGAGTTCTAGGAAATGGTCCTGGGATGATATGTGGGCTTTGTAGTTGGAGGAGAGCCAAGTGCAGGTAATCAGGTAGATCCAAATGTGCTTCATTAGACTTTAGCCTGAGTTGTTTCCCCCTAAAAATAAGAGCTCAGTGTTCGTCATTTTAAATTTCAAGTTGGCTAAAGTCCACCAGTCCTGTCTCCAAATTCCCATAGTGTTACTCTGAAAGTGACTGAGAACCACGTGTCTCCCTTTGTCAGAACCCAACTGCTGCACGTTGTCCTTGGTTTGTGCATGAGGTTTCACTCGTAAGTTTAAAAATTTTCATCAATATAAAATCTAAAGTCTTACTGAAATCTGTTACAGTTAGAGAAGAGCATGAAGCTGCTGAGGAAGCAAACGAAGATGAGCCTATTAAAATAAAAAAGCGCAAGTAAGTTTTTGCTTTTTCAATACCAAGTGATCTGTGTAGGTAAAATAACTGAAGTTTGTTACTTGAGCCATGTGTGTTGTGTCCAGCAGAGTAGAATGGGAACTGAGAGGGTTGGTGAAAAGAGTCATTAGCTTTCTGCTGCTCAGCAACTCAGGTATTTGATATTTTCCTGAGATACCTGAGACTCATGCAGAGAGGAAATAGCATATGTTTTGGAAATCATTTGAAATGGCAATAAATGGTGTAAGTTGGTGAATCCAAAGAATATTTTGAGTGTCGTGTGTCTTAAATAGCTTGCTTCTGTTGTTCGTTAATTTCTGGGCACAAGACTTGGTTGTCAAAATATCCCACCACCTAGATTTTCATAGTGGTTCCTCTATTTTCACTCCACTACAAATGTTTGCAAGTTTGGCTTACGTCTTTTGGTCTGGTTTGCCTTTTGGAAGTGATACATGAGATACACACACTGTTTTAAAACTGGTTTTACGGTGTTATTTGTGGTCGTGTCCTCTGAGGGAGGATCATGGAGCTGTTAGCAGTAAGGGCTGGGGGTTTGTTTGGGATGAAGTGCATTTGCCCTTAGTAAACCTAAATCAGCACACTTCTCCAGAAGCTCTTTGATGGGTGAAGTTTCACGTGTGTCTCAGCGTTCTTGGTGTCGTGATTGTGAGGTGTTCCCAACCTGAACAAACTCCCTTAGTGCCTCATGGCTCACAACAGAAGATGAGAAAATTAGTGCTGTTGATGTAAAATCTACTGCATGTCTGCTGAGACCTTTGAATACAGCCAGAGTGTGCTGATTGCTTTGAAGTCATCTCTTGGCACTGAAGTTACTTGGAATACCTTGGCTCCTGAGCTCGGGGTGTGAAAGCATTCGTGTCCACTTCTGAGAATGGCTTTCATGGATTGTAAGCCTGTTTTTCTGGTATGATCAGTGATATCTACCCTGTCCTAGTGTGGTTCGGGTTCTGACCTCCAGGGCTGGCATTTTACTTCTCAACTTACACTTTATGTTTGGTTTTTTTTCAGGAAAGATGATATCAAAGACATTGATTCTGAGAAGGAGGCTGCCATGGAGGCTGAGATTAAAGCTGCCCGAGAGAGAGCCATCGTCCCGCTGGAGGCTCGGATGAAGCAGTTCAAGGACATGCTGCTGGAAAGAGGGGTCAGGAACCTGTGTGTGTGAGGAGGGAGAGAGGGAGGTCCAGATCTCAAATGTGTGTGTGTGTGTGAAGGGAGATAGGGAGGTTCGTGCAGAGGTCTCAGTTCTTGGCTAATTCCAAACCTGCAACACTTTGTGTATGGAAACAATCTCATCCTTCCTCTGATCAACGAATGGTCTTGGTACAAAACTCCAGATTTCAAAGAAACTTAACAATTACACAGGAATCAGAGCTTTGCTGTAATTGAAATGACAGGGTCAAGACAGATTTCCCCCCCCATACACAATTTTTTCCCCAAATTAAGTAATTACCTAAGTGGAAACTGCCATTGAAGATGAATAGGACACAAGAACTGGACACATCCTTAATGTTTTTCGACAAGTTCCTACTGAGAAAAGCAGCACCTTCCACTCTAGTATGTACAGTCTTATCCTTAAATGGGAGGCTTTTTGCTTTTAGTTAACTAAATCTGAAATCTACTTGATGCCAATCAATTTTGATAAATTAGACTAGTTGAACATAAATTTGGATAGTAACTAAGAAATGAAAGTGGTTCCAGCTGCCTATGGAACACAGCTTCTCCAGGCTTTCTTTCGATGTACATTTTATATTTAATGTCACACAGCAGTAGTAAATAAGTGTGTATTATCCTCCAGAAGTTTTCAGAGCAAATTGATGTTGAAACTTTCTATGTCAGCCTCTGTCATCCGCTAGTGATGAAAGCTCCAGGATGAGTTTCTTTCCCTCTTTTTGTCACAGCTTAGTGTTTTCAAGGAAACCTGTACAACTCCTGTATAATTTGTATATTCCCCTTTGTTTAATTAAAGGTCTCTGCCTTTTCAACATGGGAGAAAGAGCTGCACAAGATCGTGTTTGATCCTCGTTACTTGCTGCTCAACCCAAAAGAAAGGAAACAGGTAAAAAAGTCAAATTCACTTCCCATCAGGACACAGCTACTACAGGTTTATCTGAATCCTCAGTCTTTGTTTCTGCAAACCATTCAGACTGATCAGTGCTGCAGGGGGTTTTTGTCATGATTAGGATTGAAGAAACCAGCAAGGGAAAGTGTTGATAGTTGCTTTGTTTCCTGTGCTTGGAAGGTCTCGTATTTTAACACAGTGGAAGTTGTATGTCTACAGAGCATTGCTGAAACCTGAATGAAATAGTGAGTCATCAGTATCCTGTCAAAGTATTGGCATAATAAATAATCTAGCTATTTTCTTTTAAAAAAGTGTTTGAGGGGAAAACTAAAGTGTATTTTTATTGTTAAGCAAGTTCTCACTTCAGCAGCTTTTCTTCGAGTGGATGTAGGGAAATGGAAAGCTTCAAGAACATGGGAAGTGTCTGAAATATGGGATCCAGGAAAATGTTAACTGGAGTGTGTAAGGAACTTCTTCCCAGGTCTCAGATGATGTGTTAGGTACAGCACCCTGCATGTGCAGCAGCTTGGATCATTTCCATATTGAAATACAAAGTGTCTCTACGATTTCTGCCTCCTCTGTGTTGATTCTGTGGTGAGAGGAAAGGAAACAGGAGAGAAGGAAAGAAGTGGGATTTTTTTCCTCCCTCATCCCTAGAGCTTCTTGTGTTTGCTGTGGGTGACTGGTGTTTCTGTAGGTGTTTGATCAGTATGTGAAAACCCGAGCAGAGGAAGAGCGCAAGGAGAAGAAAAATAAAATAATGCAGGCCAAGGAAGATTTCAAGAAAATGATGGAAGAAGCAAAGATTAATCCAAGGTAGGAGCTCCTTTGTGGTTCATGTGCATAAGCTCTGCTAGGATGCAGGGTGTTGGGTGGTATTGGGTTGATCAACCTTGTTCAAAATGAGCAAAGAGGAGAAAAACTGTGAGATATTGTTGAAATCTTCCTTTGTCTGCATGTATTCACCTAGCATCATGAAATAATACAACTTGTGATTTATAATGATTTACACATTTATAGCGATTTTCATATTTCAAGTTGAAGAAATCCCCAGCATGCTGCCTGGATTGTGAGAAAGGCCTCGGATCCACCACGAGTTTGTTTAATAACCCTGCTTCTTCTTAGCAAGTCTCTGAGAAGTACTAGGGAAGTTTCTCGGGTTTGGAGGGGGCTGAAGGGATGGTTTTTTTGTTACAAACTTATGTCAGTGATGACACGATAAAATGTTCTGGTTGCTTTAATACAGCAATGATTACACCCCCCTCACATTCAGACCACTGGCAGCAGTAAGAGCAAGGGCATGACAGTGAATGTATGTTCAAGATTTCATTGCTGGCGTTATTTGTTTCACAGCTTCTGCACATAGAGGTCGTGAGATACATGCTTATGTCACCAGATAAACTCCAAAGCGTCCTCTTTCAGCATCTCTTGGCTCATCTGGCATGGATTCTTTTCCAGTGAAATAACAGCTCATTTGTTTCACTTCAGCTCAGTTTTTTCCAGTGATTCATTTTGGAAATTTGGTAACAGTGTTATAGTAACTTTTAAATTGCTTCAGAGCTGACTAATAACTCAGTAGTAGGCTGGAAGACTGGAGGCATGGAAATGCCTTAAGAAACAGTTATATTAGCTTTAGTACCCCCAGCTTTCAGCATATCTCCAGTGTGTCATGATGGGACTGATTCTTTACCTGATTATGGGCTGGGGTGGGAAAGAGAATTCCAGCTGAAATACTGTCTTGTTTAATCTTATCCTTTGTCTTCTGGTTTCAGTGTTTGTCTAAAGATATTGCTGTACTTCTGTGAGTGCCAGACTGGTTTTTTATCATCTATCTCAGTCCAACATGCTCAAGAGTTTGTGTTCCACTTCACTTGAGCAGCTCTTGTTCTTCAATCTAGCTGTACATTCACTTTCTAATCCTTTTGAATAAGCTACCAAATTCTCTTCTTGTTTCAATTTACCCTACAGCAACAGTAGGCTGGATTTTCCAAGTCTAATTATTTCCATGCTGTGATGAAAACATTCGTATGATTATAAGTGTCTCACGTATTCTTGGGGCCAGATTTGCATCAGAGCTTGGAAAAAGCACAGTAGTGATTTTTTTCCGAGGTAAGTGGCAGTAATGCACCTACTGCACAAGTTGGAATCTGGCCCTGGAGGTGAGAGAACGGTCAGGGAAATGCTGTGGGATGATGGGTTGAAAGCCCAATGTTGCTGCCTCTGCCCGTAGTGTTGGAAGGTGTTTCAGCTCTGTGGTTTAAGCTCAGGCTCTGCAATGTGCACTGTAGGGGGAAGAGTTGGTACAGCCAGTGCTCTGTGGGGACTCCTACCAAAGGCTGGTTTTCTTGGTGAACTCTTAGCATGGTTTGGCTGCAAGTGAATGCACCCGAGATTTTTGATTTCACAGCTGTGAAATACCTGGACAGACTCTGGTGGCTGAACTGCTAACCCACAGAAGAGTTTTGTAGACAACTGAGGTTTTTTTTTCGTTTCTTCTTGGTTGCACTGTAGTCTCTCTCTACACCTGCCCCTTCTGCAGGTGGCTGTATCTGAACAAACCAACCCACCCTTGTAAGTCTCTGACAAACACCTCTTGTGTGAGTGCTGACTCCTTTTATAGAGTTCATTGGTCGAGCAACTCTGTAGTGAGACCACAGGATTTGCCTTTTGGGTTCTTTTAAGTTGTGCTCTGGCATGTATTGCAGCAGAGGAAATACTTCCCTGCTGAACCTGCCTCCCAGCCCAGACAGCTCTGCCAAATGAGTTCACTTGCCATTTTGTTGCAGAACTACTTTTAGTGAATTTGCAGCCAAGCATGCTAAAGACTCGAGGTTCAAGGCAATTGAAAAGATGAAAGATCGAGAGGCCTTGTTTAATGAGTTTATCACAGCGGCAAGAAAGAAGGAGAAGGAAGACTCGAAGACCAGGGGAGAGAAGGTAAGGGGACTCTTGAGTTCCAGCAGTGTGAGTGGTGTGAGTGAGATGGGACAGAGCCAGTGCTTGGCTTCCCTGAGCCTTCCCCAAGACACGGGCCTGCACTTTCCTAGAAGTGTTACGGGCAGACACTTCGGGGGTGTCCCCCTGGTCTTTCTGAACAATTTCAAGTTTGCAGTTTTACTGACTTTTAGAATGTCTAGAACTGAATTGTGTTTACCTGTGAAACTGAGTTTGCTTAAACAATAACACTCTTTTTTTCATTTACCCAAGCAGTAACATTATCTTCTCAACCGAAGTAATGCTTGGGATTTTTTTTCCTTAAATTAAGTTCCTTTGTCCTGATGCATGAAAAGGAAAAGGAGTCTTACCCTGCTTGGCTGGAACCCCGGAGCTGGTCATTACCTCTCTGTTCCCTCAGTGGGGGCAGGCAGGACTTGCAGTTCCCTGAGGGTAGTCTCTTTAAGATTCAAACAGTTCCCTGTCCGTCTCAAAGCAGGCACTTATGGAGGGACTTTTTATTCTTTGAAGAAGTAGATCTTCTGTATAAACTGCTGCTTATTAGATTTAAAGGTCAGCCATTACAGATTAATGAACTCCCAATGCTGGTGGGGAGCAGCTCTCCCCCCTGGAGATGGGACATCAAATGGGGTCACCAAAACTTGGGGCCACTTACTGCCACGTCCCTGTGTGTGTGTGAGTGGAGAAGGTCACCTCTGAAGGCCAATCATTTTGGACATGTGGAAGTCTGCAATTTTTATTATGTAATACGAAGTTATTGCAGATTTCCCTACCTGGAATGCTTGCAGGAGAAAGAAGTGCTGGGGGACAGGCCAGATTTGGGGACAGTTTTCATTCTTCAATAAGCTTTGCATATTTTTAAAATCTGGGTGCTCTGATATACTTTGATTCTGTACTTGATTTTCACAAACATTGCCTTATCGCTGCTGTTTTCCATAAATGATTGTGCTTTCAGAGGGGAACTGGTGTAGGTCAAGACTAGATTTTACATACTGCAGTTTGATTGTGACTATGGAATTTTAAAGCATATTTGCAGCTTAATAAGCTTTTACAGTTGAAGACTTTAAAGAATAAATACTAGTTTTATTGTTGCATGATTGTTATAAAGTTGAAAAGTTAAAAGAAGAGATTGTATTTGTTTGCTTTGAATAATGTTTTTTTTTTCTCCAAAAGCCTTTTGTAACCATTTTATGTATTCTGTTTTATAACAAGTGGATAGACTTTACAGTTATGTGCTGTGCGGCCTGTCAATCAGTTCAGTCTGACAGCTGTCAATCACTGACACGCAAATATTATGGGATTCCCTAGTGAGGAAAGCATTGGTATCTCTGTGTGGTGACTTTAGCCTCCCGCAGTTCCGGTACTTTACATTTTTTTAGTTTTTTTCCTTGTGAAGTGATGAGAGTTGTACCTGCAATGTGTTAACTGCCAAAAAAAAAAAAAAAAAGGCTTCTAAATACACCTGAAATGTTTTCAGCCTTACTTTCCTTTGATTTTGAAAGTGCTTAAAACATAAAAGAAAATGTAAGGCATTTCACCTGAAGCTTTCTCAGTCTGTCCAAAATCATTACTTAGGGAGAATCAACTTTGCAGAAATCTTTAATGTAAGGGTTTTAGATTATATATATAATGTTTGATTTTGCCTCATGCAGTTATGGCTTATGGGATGGGGATGGAGCAGCCAGCTGTTCCAATGTCTGGTTTTATTCCTGTGCCTGATCTCAGTGAGTAAATCCCATGCCAGCACTTCTCAGACGGCAGAGAGGAGTAGCAGGGGGTTAAGGATATCAGGGAAGGCACTGTGGGCAGGTAACGGTGACCAAACTACTCCTGTGCTGTCCGGGGCACGGCCTTTTGCCATGTCCCCGAGATGAGCTGTGCCAGCAGAGAGCCTGATGCCCCACTTCACACGGCTGGCTGGAATGTTGGGCTGCACACACCCTGCACCTCGTGCTGGTGGCTGTGTCCCCAGGCCGGAGCTCTGTGGGACACTCGACTGTCGAGCGAGTCCCTGTGTGCAGACACACGGAACTCACTATCCACAGCTGGGATCTGAGAATGACACTCCTTGGTGAGATGCTTTAGACTCAATTATTTGAGATATTTTCATCTTCTTTTTAAAATTTGAAATGAGCTGGCAAAGCCTGTGCTGTGTACAGGGCACCCGAGTGAAGTGAAAGCTGTGCTTCAGAGCACCGAGGCCCCAAGTGCCATTGGTTCCTGGGGGGGGAATTGGCTGTGCCCTCCTGTCTCCTGCCCGGTCGGGAGCTGGCAAGGCTGCAGCTGGTCCCACTGGCAGCCGCACAGCTGGCCAGGAGCTCCACAGGGAGTCAGGGACTGCGGGGTGCCCCTGGCAGCCACACAGCTGGGCAGGGGCCCCAGGACACTGAGGGTGCCCCTGGCAGCCACACAGCTGGGCAGGGGCCCCAGGACACTGAGGGTGCCGCTGGCAGCTCCCGCAGGAGCATCTTCCTGCAGCCCGTGGTGGTGGCCTCAGGCAAAGCTTTGTGTGGCAGTGGTGCCACAGTGCTCCTGCCAGCGTGGCACCTCATCCTGTGGAATACATTCAGGCACAGGTGATTTGTGCAGGAGCTTGGGGATACCCTTACCTTAGAGACTTCTGTAGTAACAGCTGGGAACTGTTTGGTTTCTAACAAATATTTCAAATGCCATGGCTTAGAAAGCTTCATATTTCGAAACTGCATGCATGTTTTATGATGTTTTGAAGCAACATTCTTAATTTTACAATGAATAAACAGTTTGCTTAGCATTTTGTTGAGCTCCTTTAAGATAAAGCAATAGTGCTGTAGCTGTAGCACAACATCCCACTGGAATTAAGGGGCTGGTCTCTGATCTCTGCTTTACTGTCTTACTCTCATTTGGTATAGTAAAGAAAGCCTATAGAGCCTTTTATGTTTGTATGTTAATATTTTGAAGAACTGAAAATATTGGTGGGCAAGGCTGCAGAATGTTGGTGCTGATCTTCACTCTGTTCCTGCATTCTGTAACTAAACATGTTTTAGAGGATGAGGATGTGCCAGGTCTCTGGCAAGCTGGAGCCTGCTCTGTCCATCTGCTCCCTTCTCTGAGGAACCTCAGTGTTCTGCAGCTAAACTGCTTCTCCTGGTTTCCCCTTTTTTAAGGGATGGGGAGGGGAGATAAGTAGCAAGTAACAGCCAGCCCTCCTCCTGGATTTTGGGTTTTTAATTTGTGTGCCGTAAAGCCGTGTAGAGTTTGTGGCCCGGCAGGGTGTGGGTGCTGTGGAGGCAGAACCCTTTGCCCTGCCCGCAGAGCCCTCGAGCATCCCCTGGCCCCAGCGAACGAGGTGACCCAGCCCCTCACCTCTGCTTTGGGGGGAGGCTGAAACGCCAAACCAACCTGCCAGGAATGTATGGTGACCTAAGAGCTAAAGTGCAGCGGGAACAGGGAGATCATCTTCCCCAGAAATCAAGCTGTCTAATAAAGGCACAACAGTTGCCCTTACAGCTGCTGGGTCTGGGACTTTGGATGAAAACATGTTGCTAGTTGTGTTGAAATAAAACCTGCTATGATTGATCCTCTGCCAGCCCTTGCAATGGCTCTTGTTACGGACAGAAACATAACATGCCATTTCCAACTGACAAAGTAGACTAAAACATTTTCTTTAAAGTTTTATATAAATGTGCATGTCTGTCCTAAATATAATTTACTTAATTACTGTATGTGGATAATTCTTTATTGGTTAGATCCATCTTAAGACATTGCTCTTTGTTGGCAGATCCAAGCATTTACCTCTGTTAATTGTACAACTGGAGGATGAATCCATAAACACCTGATTTCTCTAGAACCATTTTCCAAGCTGCATGGCTTCTGGAGTACTGATATGCAAAATGCTATCATGCAGCATCAGTAACTTGTTGATTTGACATATATAAAAGCTCAAGAACAAGCTTAAATTTGATTAAAATAATAAAGAGTGTATTGGTGGATCATTCTTTATAGAGGTCATCTTCGATGTAGCAGATCACCTAAATGTATCTGCTTTGGCAAAATTGTCTCAAGGAACAGTGAATTTGGGCTGCAGTTATGACTAAATTCAGAATTTTAGTGATTGCTCTAAATTGCAATGGTATGTAATGTTAATGTGATCCCTCTGATGAAGGTAAGTCGACTCCTTTTTTCATAAGAGCAAACTGTGGGGTATTAAAGTGTCTTTCTCAAGTGTTGCCTTTCTGTTTCTGTCTGTATAATAGATCAAAATGGACTTCTTTGAGCTGCTGGCAAACCACCACCTGGACAGTCAGTCTCGCTGGAGCAAAGTGAAGGACAAAGTAGAGACTGACCCACGGTACAAGGCGGTGGACAGCTCCTCACAGAGGGAGGACCTGTTCAAGCAGTACATCGAGAAAATAGCCAAGGTCGGCGGGGAGCGCTGGGAGCGTGGCTGCGGGTGTGCTGTGGGCAGACTGATCTGTGCTGAAGAGAATTCCATACCAGAGTTACTGTAGGAATGGCAGCTTGGAACTTAAAAGTTCTGTCCCTGGTGGGATGTTTTGTGGGACCTGTGTGCATGCACACACACGATACCTGGGAGAAGTTATGCCTCAAAGATTCCTATGAAATCACTGGTGCTAAAAACGGCTGTAAAACTGCAGAAGCTACAGGCACCACATTGGTTACTTCCTCCTAGGATGGGCTACATTTCCTTTGCTGTGATTTTCCATATCAGCTGAGCTTCCTTCAGGGAAATGTGTTCATACCCAGTTCCTTCGCTGCTGCTTCTCTCTTAATCCAATATTCCTACCTTTCTCTTCCAGGCAATTAATGATTGAGAATGTAAAACTGGGCCAACAGTGAGCCCCTTGGCTTCCCTTAGTCAGAGTTTGTTGCTGGAAACAGCTCCTGGGAATCGGACCAGAGTTGTCTCTCCCCCATGTAAAGCATGTAAAGCTTCAGCATGACTCTTGAAGCAAAATTTCGAAATCCATAGGTCCCAAATCCCCTTTAAAGTGTTTTGTTCTGAGCTGCCTTTAGTTTAATATCCCTTTAATTCACTTCCTAATGAAAAGCGTTGTTTTTATTGAGAAAGGTTTGTTGTTGAATTTCAGAATTTAGATTCTGAGAAGGAAAAGGAGCTGGAGCGCCAGGCGCGCATCGAGGCGAGTCTGCGGGAGCGCGAGCGGGAGGTGCAGAAAGCTCGCTCGGAGCAAACCAAGGAGATCGATCGGGAGCGGGAGCAGCACAAGCGGGAAGAGGCCATACAGAACTTCAAGGCGCTGCTGTCGGACATGGTGAGGCACAGACAGGCGCCTCGGCTCGTCAGGGCAGGCTTTAGCTGGTTGGTTCTCCCTGTAAAAGCCCTTTGGCATTTGGAGGTCAGCTCCAAGGAGGTGGAATCCCAGCAGGAGTTTTGCCTTGGTTGGAAGAGAAGGCTGTGCCTTTGGGGTTCTCATCCAGAGGGTGCTCTCTGGGCTGCAAGCAGGGCACTGCAGAGCTCCTGGTGTCTCTGGAAATAATAATCTCAGAGGCTGCCTTTCCAAGCACTCCGGTGAGCACAGGGTGTTGTGCACAGAAGAGGAAGGAAAGGAGGGTGCTTGGATTTTCTGGTTTTGAGAATGCTCAGCCAGGTCAGCGGGACCTCTGTGTCTGCTCCGAACCAATGCAGAGGGATTCCTTCTGCCGCCGCCTGTTCAGTGTTTGTGGGGAACCTGCTACAGTCTCTTCTTAAAAGCGGAGGGTTTCTCTTTTATTTTTACCTTAACTTCAAACAAGATAAAAAAATAAGCATATAATAATTATCAATGATAATTTATTAATTTCTACAGCGAACTGTAGAAAAACTGATTTAAAAACGAATCATCTTTGGCTCAGGTGCGTTCTTCAGATGTGTCCTGGTCTGACACCAGGAGGACTCTGCGCAAAGATCACCGCTGGGAGTCGGGGTCCCTGCTCGAGAGAGAGGAGAAGGAGAAGCTCTTTAATGAACACATTGAGGCACTTACCAAAAAGAAGAGGGAACATTTCAGGCAACTTCTGGATGAAACTTCAGCGGTGAGAGCTGTTGATGTTGAAATTGACAATCTTTGCAGCCCACTGGGATTTCTCTTTTTCTGTTTTCCTGTCCCATAATCTGATTGGTTTGGTTTTATTTCCAGGGCCTCTTTGCTTCATCACTCTCTTTTCTCCTTCATAACAAAATTTGTGCATTATGTTTCCTTTCCTGTTTATCTGGAGTGTTACTTTGATTGAGCATACAGTTAATTTACATATAAACTTCTAATCAGTGATCTTTTAATCTTCTTTTTATTTCTTCAGTACTGAGTTACTTGATACTCTTCACTGTCGGGCTCTTTCAGATATTCAGGGTGTTTGCCTTAATGGCCCTCACTATGGTCTTTCCCAGTTCATCTGTTCTGATGTCCTCCTGCTGAACCTGAACTTTTACTCTGCTCATGCTGTGGAATGCATCCCTGATTCTGTGCATTGGGGGTTTAGTGAGCTTTCCTCTTTTTTAGTTCTATGCCAACTTCAGGCAGCTTTCATTTAACCTGGAGGTTTTTACCTGACTTTTAATGCATTAGTTATTTTAGTTCAGAGGCAAGTTTTCTGAAGGTAATTTTTAACACAATATTCATAAATGTACTAGAAAAAGACTTTGGAAAGTAAATGGTAATTGGAGGACCTTGATCTGAAAATGCCATTTCAAAATACAAAAGAAGAATCACTATGTAAAATCAACTCATTTAAAAAATGCAAATGAAATAGTATAAGTAATCAAAACCCAAGACTTAACATCAACTTCGTCAGTGGACTTGGGATATATTTAAAGGCTTCAGAGGTTAGTAGTGTTTGCATTCCGTATGCTTAGAATCTAATTTACTTTTAATTTAACTATTTTTCTTCTTTTGAAAGATAACTTTAACATCAACATGGAAGGAAGTGAAAAAAATCATTAAAGAAGATCCAAGGTGCATTAAATTCTCTTCGAGTGACAGGGTAAGTGGTTTGCATCACTCTTGCCGACTTCCAGTGTGGTGCAGGGTACAGAGAAGTGAGTTGGTGGCTGCTGCACTGGGTTCACGCCTCTGTGGACCCAGGTGCTAGCAGTTAAATGTAATATTAAAAAAATTAAAAATGTTTATAAGGTAAGGAAAAGTATAATTGACATGTAATTACTGCTGGTGTTCAGTGTGTTCAGTTGCAGGAATTACTGGAGCTGCATTCAGTGGTTTACGTTTCTCTCTCACCTTGCAGAAAAAGCAAAGGGAGTTTGAGGAGTACATCCGAGACAAGTACATCACTGCCAAAGCCGACTTCCGGACGCTGCTCAAGGAGACCAAATTCATCACTTACAGGTGGGGAATGTGATGCTGGTGCAGGACTTGGCTTTTATTGTGCTTTGCCATGCAAACAGCAGCAAACTGATGTCTGTTTTTCCCTAGCACAAGCTGATGTCTAAGTTACGCAAGTCTTTCATGGTGCTTAATTAACACAGCCAAGTGTAGGCAAGGAGCCTGTGTTTTCTGTGCCCAGAGCACTGTTACATGCCCAGTCCCAACCTAACGTGACATCTTTCTAGCTCAGAAGATGCCAAGTCCCTGCACCCTTCCCTGGCTGGCCTGTCCCTTGGCTCCCTGTGCTTCCTTACGGTGGGTTCCGGGGCTCCCTGCCTCCACCCGCTGCAGCGGCATTCTCACGCTTGCTTTCAGATCCAAAAAGCTGATCCAGGAGTCCGATCAGCACCTGAAGGATGTAGAGAAGATCCTGCAGAACGACAAGCGGTACCTGGTGCTGGACTGCGTGCCCGAGGAGCGGCGCAAGCTCATCGTGTCCTACGTGGATGACCTGGACCGGCGCGGGCCTCCCCCGCCCCCCACCGCCTCCGAGCCCACGCGCAGAACAACGAAATAGTTCCGGAATGCTCCCAATCCAAGGGTGTCTGTTAAATCCAAACGCTTGCATGAGCCATCTGTCAGGTTACACACATCCATTGCCGTGAATATATTCAAACATCTGAGGAGCAGAGGCAGAAGCAGCATTAGTAAACAAAGTGATCTCTGGGGGTAAAACTACCAACAACAAAAACCCACATTAAACATACTTACGAGTTAATTGAAGCATGACTGACAAATCCCGGGTTGTGGGCTGTTTGGTGACTGTGGGTCTCGGGATGGTGTGCGTGAGGTGTGGGTGTCTGGTACCTGGGGCTTTCCTCTCAGCAGTGTCCTACATGTGAGTCCCAAGGGTGATCATGTTGTGGTTTGAGCGTGTCCTACATGTGTGCCACCAGCTGCCTCCTGGTTCCCGCAGTCCTTGGCTGAGGAGGTGACACGCTCTGGTAGCTTTAAATCACTGATCACTGACAGCCCGCTCTGGAAACACCAGTCCCAGTTCTCTGCCTCCACCCTTGGGAATGGAACTAAATCTGTTAGGGCCAGGGTTGGAGGTGAGTGGAGAACAGGGACTCAGAGGCCAAGCCAGATTTATTCACAGGCTGCTGTGTTGCTGCCCCCAGCCATTGATTTGCAGCAGTCAGGTTGCTCTGCCCAAGTGAAGTTCTGTCTGATAAGTTTTGCTCGAAGCTGGAAATCCCAGAGGTGACCGAGCAGGCCAGGACGGTTGTATAAACACTTTTTTATTTACGATAAAGTGATCTTTACATACTTCTGGGTTAGACTGTGCATACCCCCTCTGGGCAATTCTTGTAAACTATACTCCTGTTTTGAATGTTAAACTTGTGTTTCTAAAGTTTAATTTTGAAATGTTGGGATTGTTCAGTTTATGTATTTGAACTACAATAAACCAACCCTTTTTATATATGGATTGTACAGGCCTAATCCCAATTTCTGTTGGATTTTGTTGGACTTGTGAATTTATGAGTAAAGCAAACGACTGAAGTGTTACTGCCTACATTCTTGGCTGTGTTTGGCAGAGCAGGGCCTGTGGCACTGAGCAGTGTGGGGTCAGCATGTGGGCAAGGGGGGCGAGCAGAATGATTTTCCAGTTCTTCTGTCAGTTGCTTAAACATGAGATGGCAGGGCTTGCAGAGCCAGTTTTTTTTCTGCTGCTTGTGTTCACACGTGTCTCTTGCTCTGAGAGGAGGGCGGGGGAAGGAGTTCCTTTTTCCTCACCCTGACAAGTGATTTCTTGTCAGCAATTGGTGTTGGTGGCCAGGGCCAGGACTTGCAGGCTGAGCATCAAGAGAGAGGGGTTGTTTGACAAAAATTTGGACAGCCTGGGGGGACTTGTGCTGCTGACAGTGGAATGTGGTGCTCCTAGTGAGAGCGTACGCCCTAAAGTCAGGGCAAGTGTCCCTCCCCTCCTGGTGTCTGCCCCTTCCACTGGTGTGGGGGTACCCAAACCATTTGAAACTGGTGTGGGTTGATGCCTTTGCTGGGAGTGGAGGTGGAGTCATGAGGACTGTAGCTGGGTAACACCAAAAGCATGAGACCCTGTGGGACATGTAGCTCCCCCCCGGAAAGTACAACTGCAGCTGGTCAGGGAGGCTTCCAGGGCGGGGGAGCCCCAGCTGGGGTGAGGGTCAGACTCCCCGTGTGATAGCCAGCTCAGCTCATTCCCGGGCTCAGCTGCCAGTACAGAGCCCCCTCAATCCCCAGCACAGGGTGGGCACAGGGGGGGACCCTACTGCCCTCCCCACATCCAACGTGGCCCATCTGCCCCTGCCAGGCAGCACAGTGCCCTCGGGTGTGGCCGTGGTCATGTCTGGGACAGAGGTGGTGCCCAGAGCAGGACACTGTGCTGGGACTTGTGTCCCAGTGCCCACTCTTGGCTCTGCCAGTGGATGGATTTCCTCTTGCTCAACACAGCCCAGTGGGAAGCTGTGTGTTTGTTACAGCTGGTTTAGAATATTGTGAACTTGTTCATTAAATAAGAGGGCTATTAATTTTAATTGATCTGGTTTATGGAGACCAGATGTTCGTTATTTGCTTATTCTGTGGATAAAGCAGTCATGCCCACGTGCAGGGCTCCTGGCTGGGGGTGCTGCTGGTTGGACCATGGAGCTGGTCGCCCCTGCAGCCCCTTAGGCAGAGTGACCTGTTTCCCTGGAGGTGGGGGACAGCCTATGGAATCCTCATCCAGAGAGAAGGCTGGGTTTAAGGGATGCTGACAACTTTCCTAGCAGCATTCCTCCTGCAGCCCAGGAAGTGCCCTGGCTGGCCCTGCCCTCCGTGGCCAAGCACTCACAGCAGGGCAGAGGTTAAGTTTGCTTGGATTTAAGAAAAGGAAAGAAACTCCACATTTGAAAAAAGCTGAACTTAGTTCTGCCTTGTGGAGCAACCAGAGCCAAGAACCCAGAATATGCTGCACCCCAAGGAGCAGAGCCAGGGCTGGGTTCCTGCTGGTTCAGTTGATTAAGGTCCTGCAGCTAATGTGAAAGTAAATGAATGTCTGAGGAATAATGCCCTGATTGAACAGTCCGTGCCCTGTAGCTGCTAATTAAGGGCTGCTGTTTAAATTCATCACCAGGAGCAGCCCAGAATGAGGGCAGTGACTGGGGAGAGGCCAGCAGCTCCTTCCAGGGCTGTATCAAGAATCGAGGTTTGTCCTGTGCAGTGGGGGACCTCCAAGTGCTCCCACTCCCACACTGCACAGTGCCCCACTGTCCTGCACCCCCAGAGGGACCCAGGATCCCTGGGGTCTTGGGGATCCCCGGTCACCCCTCATCAGCACGGCCCTGGCAGCCACCCCCAGCCCAGGAGCCTTGAGACGCGGCAGAGCCGCCGTCCCCGCGCGCGAGAGGCACAACAGGCATCGACTCCACACAGACACGTTTGGGACAACTTTACTTCTGACACCGCAGCGCAGACTTTCCTTAACAGAACCAAAAAAGAGCATTTTCTTATAAAATGGTTCATTTACTCTTGCTATTTTATTTTACCATTTCATTATTAAAAAAAGTTACTCCTGAAAGCCATCCCTTGGAATAAATCCGTAACCAGTGCACTTTGTTCTTCCCTTGGGATGGCTCCTCCGAAAGTGGCGCGCGGGGGGCCCCTGCCTCCAACCAGCTCCTGGTTTTCCGCGCAGTCCATGAGCTCTGTGGGTGCATAGCAGTTCCTTTCCCTGGCTGGGACATGCCACGATCCTCATGGTGCCCGTGGAGAGGCTCTCCCGGGGGACACCTGGCCCTCGGTGACTCGTGTCCCGGTCCCTGAAGGCCTTGGGTGCTGGGGGTGCCGGCTGCCCCCACGGGAGGGACGGCAGCAGGGTCACTCACCCTTGTGGAGCCACTGCCAAAGTGACGGTGTTGAATTTTGTAATGGACTTCATTTGCTTCTTGCTGCAGGAGCAGTTTTCAGATTTACAGAAAATCCGGTCAATCTTTTTTACTGAGCAGTTGCTCAAGTAAAGAGGGACCTGACCAATCTGTAGAGTAGAAAGAGGCAGCCTTGCCATGCAAAGAGAAAGAGTTACTGGTTTTATTATTATCATTGTTATTATAATGTAGGACTGCAGACAGCCTCTCTCTGACACAGTCAGGAGCTAACAGCAATATACAGTTGGATTCTTTTTTAGGTCATAAATTAGCAACTTTTACTTTATCTTTAAAAAAATTGAATAAATAAATAAATAAATTAAAAAAGAGAGAGAGAAAAAGAGAGAGAAAGAGAGAGAGAGAGAGAGTCAGTCACGACATGCAAGAGCTCACAACAGAACGAGGAAAATGACCAAAGCAAAGCCCAGAACTGCAGCAGAGCCCAGGGTTGGTTTGGTTTGCGATCAATGCAGGTTGGAAGCATCGTTTATAAAGGTATTTCATATACCAAAGAAGGCACCACAGTATCTACAAAGCCAAATCCTCAGGGGGGTTCTGGGGGCTGGGGGGCAACCTGGCTGGAGCAGACACATCTGGGGGTGCAGCACATAGCCCCCCCTTAAGCTTGTCCATCGCAAAACTGAACTTTTCCATTTTACGTTTGGTTTTGCTGTCTCTGTTGGTAAAACACAAAATAATTGTAATAAAAAGACAAATGTGGTAAATGGCAAAGGGAGGCAACATTCCAATCTTCAGCACAACAGGTGGAGTATTTCTGGGATCAGGTTTAAAGCAGTGGAGTGGGACCACTGCCACTAGAGCTGGCCCGAGGCCACGGTGTGTTACCCCATCAGTCCCTTCCCCCGCCGACAGCCCCCTCCACATCACCCCTCAGCCATCGGCAGAGCGTCACTGCAAGAGAGAGAATGCCTGGGGACATGCCTGGGGACACGGGCCAGCCAGGCCTGACATCCTCACACTGCCCTGAGAGAAGCCTCAGCTCTCCCCATGTAAATCTGGTGTCTGGGGGTGCCCCCAGCGGCCCCTGGGCCGGGGTGCCCCAGTGCTCCTCTGCACAACCGTGATCTGCAGAGCAGGAACTGAACAAAGAACAGGAGGGAAAGGAAAACAAAAAAAGAAAGAAAGAAAAGGAACATTTGAAACTGTGTGTTTACTGGTATCAGCACATGAGACTCCTAAAAAACACCTGGTCCTCCTAGTTAACCTTGTCCTGGAATATGTACAGGTTGTTCGTGGCTGCCACAGCGATGATGTTCTCGGAGGGGTGCCAAGCTGTGTGCAGGATCTTTTTGCTGAAGTCCAGACTGTCCACGCTGATCTCGTCTTTCCTGCGCTTTCCACCCACGCAGACCTTGCGGGGTTTGAGGATGGCACGGGGTTTGCTGTTCTCCCGCGACGCCTCCAGCGTCACATCGCGCTTGGTGTTGCGGTCGAACATGCGGAAGAAGTTGTTGTAGGAGCCGGTCATGATGACACTGCAGTGGGGAAGGACAGATGATTTTCACACCTTTTCAGAGCCAAACAGCTGGTGACCAGAGGCAGACTGAACATTCAGAGGCATAATGAAATTTGGTAAGAGCTGGAATTTGTCTCAGGCCTAGTTGCGCCTTGTCAGCTCACTCTGATGGCTCAGACAAAAAACCTAACAACCCTGCCAGGGGCTCACACACTTCCTGCCACCCAGCTTGGTGCGAGTCACACCTGGATACTGTTATCCCCAGATTTTGGCAGTCGGGAGCTAAACCCATTACCACCTTCCTCCAGCTGTGGGTGACAGAGAGGCGGAACTGATTCTGTCCAGGAGAGAGGGGGACGCTCAGATGTCCTGTGTACAGGCTGCAGGTGTGGATGGTCCTGCCGCGCCTCTCCAGACCCCACACCCAGCCAAAGGCCAGGGAAGGGGCTGCCAAGGGGCCATGGGACCCCTTGGGCCAAACCAAAGCGAGCATCCCTGGGCTGAACGCAGCCACACTGCCCCGTGCTCACCTGTCAGACCCGTTCCAGACGCACTCGAACTTGTCAAAGATGCAGTCATTCTCATAGAGCGAGCAGAGCTTGCTCCGCAGGTAGTCGTGGACCTGCCGGTGGGAGGGACAGGATGAGGCCCCCACACTGACCAGCACAGCCCTGGGACTGGCAGACTCAGCCTGGCTCACTAGGGGCTGGCACGCCCGGCCCAGCCCCACACTGACCAAGCCAAGCTGGCAGCGCTGGGCACTGCCTGGCATCCTGTGCCCTCCCACAGCCACCCTTCTTCTCTAAGCACCTCCAGCAACACCCCACCCATGGCTTGGGCACCACCAGGCAGTGCCAGGGGACATCCCCAGGCAAAGGGCGACAGTGACAGGGCTACTGCTCTGCACAAGGCCTCCCCCCAGCTCTCCCGGCTGCCAGCACCTGAGCTTCTTCTCCTCACCCACCCCCAGCCTGGGGACATGGTAACAACTCACCAGGCCACTTGAGCTCACATTTAACAACTGTTTGCTTTCCACCACCTACAGGCATAAAGCTCCCACACATCAGGTGCATACCTGCCATTCCTGCCACTGGCCCAGAGTGTGGCTCAGAAAGGAACCCAGTGGGTGCCCCACTGCTGCATGCACCTGGCTGTGCCACACTCACCTGGTAGGTCTCAATGGGCCGGTTCTCCATGTTCAAGTCCCACACCTTGACAGTGAGGTAGTCCCGGGTCATGATGTACCTTCCACTGTGGCTGAATTTGACATCAGAGATTGAGGAGATGATCTCGGAAAAAAATGACCGATTACTTGGGTCTTCGGGCTCTTCAAAAACTGTGCAAGAGGAAACAACAAGCCCCAGCATTAGCTGAGGTGGGAGCTCCCTGATCTCAGGCCAGGGACGTGCCACCCTGTCCCGTCACCCCAGGAAGCTTCTGGGAGGGAGCACTCACACGATGCCATACCCAGCACCCACATGTGCTTAGGTTTATCACCCCCTCACCAAGCCCTGGGGCTCCAGTATAGTGGGAAAAATGTCTGAAGTGCCCATATAAATTATCTCCACAATGCAGAAAAGGCACTGCCCACAGCAGGACCCAGAGCTGCGGCCTTTCATCGCTGGCAGAAACCTGGAGGTTTTTTTCCATAGAAAAAGTGATAGCAACAAGAAATAATAAAGATCTCAGGCAGCCAGAAAGCAGCTGAACCCAGGACGTGTCTCTGTTGCTCTAAACAGGGCAGTCACAAGGCACTGGTCTCCTTGTGAGGGCTCTGTCACTGGGTGCCTCCAGCAGGGCCATGGCCACTGCTCTGCTGTGGGATGTGTGGACCCTCCTGGGTCCTTGCACTGGCAGCAGCAGGGGCTCTGCTGGCACTGGGGTCCCAGCACACAGGCAGTGCCATGACCAGGGTCCCAGCACATACACAGACACAGAGGAGATGCCAGGATGGGGGTCCCAGCACACAGGTGCTGCCCAGTCCCTGAGTGGGTCTGTGAACCAAAGCCAGTGGCCGGGCAGGGCAGCAGCTTGGGGCAGCTATTTTTGTTTTGGGCTGAAGGCTTTTGTGTGGCTTTGCTCCTGCTGCAGAAGCAGATCTGGGCTGCTGAGCTCATGGAAAGGATTTCTGAGCACTAATTCTCTCTTACACAACAAACCTACTTTCTCTGGCACTGAGCGGGTGCTGCCCTGCCCGCACCAGCTGCCTCTGCCAGCTCCCTCCTTCCGCAGCAGCCTTCCCAGCTCCCTCTCCATGGAGAGCAGACTGAACCCGGAGAGGGCCTGAAAGGCTGCGCTGTCCATGGGATATCCTGCTGCTCAGGGGCTGCTGGCCTTTCTGCCCCGTGCCTGGGGATCAGCAGCGTGGCTGGGGCTCATCCAAAGGCAGCACCGTCGGCCACGTGCAGCGAGGATGGATTGTTGTGGGGACACTCCTGCAATGTCAGAGGGTGAAGCTGCAGCTGTCGGTTACCTCATCACAGAAGCTTCTTATTTCTACCCAAAGCTGAAGATGCTTTCAGCAAAGAACAACCGTCCAGCAGCGCTGCAGCACCGCAGACAGCAGGGCAAGGAGGAAGCGGAGCAGGTCCTGGGGGAAGTGGGCTGTGCCTTGAGCCTGTAGCTCAGCAGCTTGGCAAGTACAATCACAAGTGGCTCTTCAAAAAAACAAGTGGAATGCCCAATGCGTTTTGCTATCGGGAAGTAACTGCAGAACCCCAACGGGGCTTGTCCTTGCTTTTCCATATCCTTTCCAAACAGGATTGCTTTTGCTGGCATTATCAGCTGCTCCTTAAAATCCCACATCACTGTCTCTGAGCCTGTCTCCAGCCCTGACAGGTCAGCAGTGGCTGTGCATTGCTATCCCCACGACCCCTTGGGCCAAAAACATCACCACGGTTGTTTTAACCTTTTGGGTTGTTTCACCCAAAAGTGTGGGGCCAAGACTCAGGGGAAGCTGCTCCTCTTGGGGACAGGCAGAGGTGTGTGAGGGTGAGTGGCCATGGGGACCGCAGCCTTGCACACCAGGGGAGAAGAGGATGAGGTGCTAGGGCAGACCCAAGCCCAGGTAGGTCTCCACACTCCCTTTTTTGTTCTCTTTTAACCCAAGGGGCCCGCGGTGGCCACACTCACACTTGGCGTGGCGGTCGCAGAGGGCAGCGGTGCGCATGTCGCACAGGCGGATGGTGCCCTTGCTGCTGCTGTACACGAAGGTGTTGCAGTGGTGCGGGTGGAACTCGGCCGCCGTGATCACCTCCGTCAGCTCCTCCATGTTGGCCGGCTTGATGTCCACGATGTCTGGCAGGGCTGGTCAAGGAGCCCATGCAGCCCAGCCCAGCCCAGGCCCCGCGCCCCCTCCTGCTGATGTCTCTGGGCACCGGGGCTTCCCCTCACCCCATGCAAAGCGTGTGCTCGGGGCAGGCACCACCACCGCGGGCAGCACCGCAGCGCGGGGTGGGACCAGCTCACAGCGGCGCGGGGAAAGCCGACATCCGCCGTCTCTTCTGCTAAGCTGGGAACCCCAGCCCGGGCACCACGGCTGGAAGACCCTCTGTGGGGCATGAGACCTGACCTGCTCACCCACCCCAGGCCTCAGTAAATGTCTTTTAGTGCAATGTTGTGCATGGTGAGTAACCACACTGAAAACAGCAATGGCAGCAAAGCCCAGGGCACAACAACCAACAGAAAACTTCCAGGTCCTTGGGCCATGTGAATTCCCTGAGGTTTGACACAGATTTAGTGCTCCTCACTCTGATCCCTGAAAATAAGCAGGCAGCACAGCCCTACTCTCCTGCAGCCACTCAGAGCTCCCACAGCCACATGCCTCTCCATCTGCCTAAACCATGCCCCTGGGATTTCTCAGCAGGAAACACCATATAAATATCACCAGTGATTCGTGCCCTGTGTTATTATTTCCGATGCGGCTGTTACAAGGGTGACTGTCACAACCTCATTTGTAGAGCGGTGACTGGCAGCCTGTCACCCGCTGCAGGGTGTAACGGGGACCGCACCATTAGCGCTTCCATCTTCCCCAAGGCATCTGTCTCCTCCATCACCTGCAGATCCCCCTCCCTCTGCCTGCCCCACCAGACCCTGAAGGCAAATTCAGAAATGTGTCACCTACACATCGGGTGACAGCAGCAGTGGTGGCAATGCCAGCTGAGCCCTGTGCCGTGGAGGGAGCAGCTCCATGTGACTGCTGGATGCATCGTCTGGACACAGCCTGGCATCCCAGTGGCAGCACAGGCAGAGATGAGAGGGCAGTGCCTCGATAATGACACGTGGGACTGGGGACCTCCAGCACTCTGCAGTCAGGTACACAGCAGGCAGCACTGTTTCCTACTCCTGAACCCCTGCCAGCCTTGCCAGAGGGAGAAGCTCCTGTACCGAGGCACCACAAGCGGGTGTGGGGCTAAGCCAGCTGCTGCGCTGCGCTCTGTCCCCACCCCCATGGGCACGGGCACGGCCCTGCTGCTTCCCTTGGGGCTGCACCTCACTGGGACCCAGGGCTGTCCCCCAAGCCACACACACCAAAGGATACTAAAACTTTGATTTGTGATTTCAAAATTCCACAGGTTTATCCTCAGGTCATCTGCTGACATGTAGGTCTCGTAGTCGCTGTTGACAGAGATGGAGTTGATGTGGTAGGTGTGTGCGTTGGCGAACACCCTCCGGGGAGTGGCCTCCACCATCAGGTCCATGGGCCGAAGCACGGGCACCTGCGGGATGAGAAGCAGAGCGTCAGCGCCCAGGGACAGGGTCCAGCACCTGGCATGGGGGGATGCCCTCACGGGGTCCCACAGAGCTCTGGCTGCCAGTGCTTCTACCCACCCACTCCTAACCGGCTCTCTCCAGGGAAACCTAATGCCTTCCCAAGTGTATGACAGGAGGACAAGCAGACCCAAAAGCCATCTAATTTTGAGAGAGGCTCCAAAATTAGAACACGGTGAAGCCGTGAGAGCCCAGTAGACCAGGTTCTGATCTTGCTGCAGCAACTGTTCCAGCTTTGAAACAAAACAACAACCAAAAAACCTCTTCTGCCTCGTTTTGCCACTGTTAGCCAGGATCTGAAATTCCTGGAGCATTTCTGACAGAAATATATTTCTTGAGAGAGCCAGGTCAGCACATTTTTTCTTTAAATTTTTTTGCCTTTGTGTCACAGCAAAGTGATGGGGGTAAGAGATGAGAAGGGACAGAGCGAGGGACACACAGGCAGGGACAGAGGGAAGGACCAGGAACAGAGCTGTGGGTGTTCGCCTTTAGATAAATAAGCATAACTCATTGGGGAATGGGGAGATGCAGTGGGGACCATGTGCGTGAGGAGTGGGGTCAGTAATAACTTTGGACACAGAGCTCTGAAGGCAACTTAATACACCAGGAATGTGTCAGTCCATGCTCCCGCTTGCCAGTGATCTGTTCCCTCCAGCTACTTCATTACTTGTATTATCTGTGTGCTGCCTGAAGAGATTTCCCATGGCTGCAGAGGTGGGAGTGACAGCCAGCTCAAGTGACACGAGAGCACTGGTGCTGCCAGCTCAGAGCCTGAGCCTAATGTGACGAGCCTGCCTGCTAATTCCACCTGACACAGCCAATGATGCATCGTTTGCGCTGACGGATTCTGCGCAGCCAGCTGGGGACTGGGGACAGCGGCTCGCGCCTCGCGCGGGGACCGCGGGGACGGGCCGTCAGTCCGACCGCGGGAGCACGGCGGCCGTGCAAACAGAAAGGGTTCAGTGACTACGCTGGGCCTGGCTGGGCATGGAAACAAGCACAGCAAGGGCTGGGGCAGGGGATTCTGCTCAGCGAGAGGCCTGCGTGGCCCGGCACAGCTCGCGGTCAGGCCCCAGGCCGGTTCCTGTCCCCAGCCTGGGCGAGCCGGGCTGACACCAGCACCACGGCACCTGCAGCTCCCGGTGCCCCAGCACAGTTCCCTACTCATGGCAGCCACTCACAACCACAGAGCTACGACAAACTCTTACACCAGGAACATTCTCCACACATTACTTCAGAGCCAAGTCCTGGGGAGAATTTTTCATGTCTGGGACGTGGCCTGTCACCCGGTAAAACCCTGCAAGAGGGACAAACCCGGTTATCTGTGAGTGGTTTGCTAAAGCAGGGAATTTTATCTGCTACAGTGGCAAGAATCTGCACAGAAATATGGAAACCAGCATAGTGGCATGCTGCAAGCTTCTGCAAGCTTCTGCTTAAATCAGCAATGAGGATTTAACCCTGAAAGCACTGAAACTTTGAGGCAGGAGCAGTCAGGAACTTGCTGGGAGCGGATGGTGAGCTGTTCCCCAACAGCAGCACAGGGATCCTGCAGCACAGGGGACCCTGGCTCGGGACAGCCAAGGGGAGCAGCTGCCCAGCCAGGCCTCAGCCACAGTGGAGACACCAACAAATGGGACAATGTGGCAGCAACTGGAACTGGGTCTTGTATTTTTTTGAAGCAGGCAGAGGCCAAGTCAGTGTCTGCCCGACCCACCCAGTTCAACCAGCAGTGCCACAGCAATCCTGAACAGCAGAGACCTCCTTGCGCATCCCTGCTCCAGCTCCAGAGCCCACCTCAGGGCAGGCTCTGGTGTCACACACGCATTATTAAATGGTAATTCAGTGTAACAAAGCGCATCAAGTACACAAAAAGACTGTCAAAGGAAATGAAACACTAATAAACTCAATTACTTTCTGTTTTCAGGAAGGGGGGCAATGCCAGTCACTTTTCATTTAAAACAAAGTAAGTCTTAATTTTGATTCCTGCTTTTAGCAGGTACCCCCTGCAGAAGATGTCCCACTCACTCCGAGCACACATGACACTTGATTCCTTTCCCTGCGTCTGGTGAAGGCTCCCCCTGTCCTGAATTAATGAGACACTAACCCTTTCTTGAGCTGTGAAACTCACTTTCTCGATGGCTGGGGTGGAGAGAGCTGGCATGTCCCGGCCCCTTCCTACCACTGCTACTGCGCATCCTCCTGCCACCTGCAGTCCTGCGTGAAGGCCCACAGCGCAGGGGACATGGCGTCAGTGATTGCCCCCATCCCCATCAGGCTTCCCCTTTCATTGTCTGTCATGCTGACTGTCACCAAATGCTCCCTGCAGAAAAGCTCTACGTGGCCGAGCTCTCCACATCATCCACAGTGCCATGATGGACGCGGCCTGTGGAATCACAGAGATTCTGTGTTTCTCAGGAATGCCTCATCCTCTGCCCAGAAGTGCCACATGGCAGCAGCACTGGCAAAACACAGGTCATTCTGTGGGGGAAAGGATCAAGGACTCCGCTCCTGGGATGGCACAGTCACAAACCTCCCAAAGCCCACGGCCCACACATGCCAGGTTTGAGCTGCCCCTTACTGGGGGTCAGGTGGGGACAGGGAACTCCCATACAGCCCTGCAGCAGGATGGGACCCAACCACCTGCGTGCAAGGTGAAAGCAATGCTGGGAATCCTCACAGGACACACCAGAGGCCAGAAATTCCCAAAGGGTGTGAATATGACAGGGCTGACTGCACTGGGACCACTCACACCTTTCCGTGCAGTGGAGAGGAAGATTTTGCTGCCAGTTACCTTCATGGGAACCCTCTGGGCACAATGAACTGCACCGGACTTACACTGAAATCCCAACCTGAGCCAGAGTAGTGGCCATAAGAAATCCCAATAAATAATCCATGAGGTGTCTGCCCCATCCCCACCTTGCCAGGGTGACCTGCTTCAGCCACAGCCCTGTGGTGACCTGACAGGTGTGGCGGAACTGGCTGCGGGCAGCTTACCCTGAGACCCGCTGACGGGCACCAGTGCGCTCACCTTGACCAGCCAGGCTCTGAAGTGGCACATGGCGAGAGCTTTCCCAGCTGCTGCGCGCACAGCAGGACCCGCATCCCCATCTGGCGACAGCTGAGCAGCGGCAGTGCCAGGCCGGCACAGCGGCAGTGCCAGGTCGGCACAGTGGCAGTGCCAGGCCGGCACAGCGGCAGTGCCAGGCCAGCACAGCGGCAGTGCCAGGCCGGCACAGCGGCAGTGCCAGGCCAGCACAGTGCCACAGGGCCAGCACAGTGCCACAGGGCCAGCCCGGCCCCTGCCCCGCACCAGCCCGGGCAGCGCTCAGCGTGCTCCGCAGCCTCGCACAGGATTTGGTCTGGTGGGATTAGCCGAGCTGGAGCTCGGATTGACCCCAGCCTCGAGTCTCCGAGAAGGAAACTGTAATCCGGGCCCTGGCAAATCAGGGAGCACAGCAAGCGCTCAGGGATAAATCCAGTGAGTTTTCCACCCGCCGCAGCAGCTGAGCTCCTCCAGCAGCTGAGCTCCTCCAGGCACACTCCCCAGCATTCGTCTCCTACCTACAAAAGGTACATTCTGAGACTGCCCAGTGCCACCCCAAGATTAGTATTTTGCAGAGGAAATGAGTGTCAAACACTGTTCTCATGGCAGACTGACAACTTCACACGGCTCAGAATTTTGTCACATTCGACCTGCCCTGTGAAATGCAGAAGGGACCTTCCAGCAGGAGGACAAAGCCGCTGCCTCACTGCTCATCCACGCAGCTGATGGAGCTGCTGCTTCCATCTCTTGTCCCTGCCTTGTCACTGAAATGCTCTGCGGAAACTATACAAGGAGAAGAGGCAAATTTCTGCTGAGGCAGAAAGGCAGCAGCAGCAGCACAGCAGACCTCCCCCGAGGCATCTCCCATCACAGCCACTCTGGGGCTGCTGTCAGGGGAAGCAGATGCAGTGGGGCACAGCACAACCTCCCTGGGAAACTGCACAGGGGCCAAGAAATCTAAGTGCTTTGGCAAATTGGGAGATACAAACCAGGATTTACGATGGAATTTGCTGGAACTGAGAAGGTGAAGTGGCAGCTCTTAAGAGAGGGCTCTGTGACAGCTACAAACACGAAGAAGCAGGCACACAATGGCCCTGCCCGCTGCACCCGCCCGCAGCGCCCAGTGCCCGCCGGCTCCGTGGCAGGGTGTGCTTGGGTGTCACCCCAGACTGACCTGCGCTGTGAGGGACCAAAGCAAACACATCCTCTCTTTGAAAAGGTTTAGGCCCTGAATATTACTTGTGTTAATTATCTCCTACATCCGTCCCATGGCACAGGTACAGCGGGTGGTGCTCAGGAGCATGCCGAGGCTGTTACACAAGGCCACAGGGCTGCAGCTATTAGACTGGGGGCAATTCAAATCAGCACAGCTCTTCTAATGACAGTAAACACCTCGCTACACAGCCTGAGCAGAGTTAAATATTCCTTTTGCACTATGTGGGTTAGAAATTCCTCAGAGGAGGATGCTCATCAAGTGCATTTAAACCATTAAACCAAATGGGTGAGAAATTATGGCAGCAAGGTGCATTTAAAACCCTTTTTCACTAGTCTGTGGTTGAAAATTAAACCATGGATGGATGTGGCTTTAATTTAAAGCAGACCCATCACAGGACAATTACACGTCAGATTTACACCAAGCTGCAGCAAAACAGTTACGGCTATGCAAATATCTGTCTAAGTAAAATCATCAAAACATTAGGTCAAATGGGGCTGGTGGAAGAGTCCTCAATCTTCTGTCCGCAGGGACCACAGGCACTGCACAGCAGATACCAATAAGCATCACACCGAGCACTTAGAGGTGTTTAACCTCGCGGTGCCCTGGGCCTCTGCCGGGCCACTCGCCAGGAGCAGGAATGGCAGCGCCTGATCCCAGTGCAGTGGCAGGCACCAAAGAGCAGCTGACTCCTCCAGCCACACAGCTCTGAGCTGCCACCAGCAGTGGATGGGCTGAGAGTAAAACAAAGGCTGAAACTTTCAATGCAGTGAGAGGACTCCAACTGTGTCCAGTTCTCTGATATTTCAACATGAATTTCTACAGGGGGAAAGAAATCCCAGGGCCTTCCCAGTGTGTTTGACCACAGAAGGAAGCGCTACGTGGGATAACGCCCTTAACACTGCTGCCTTTCCAAATCCTCACCCCCAGCCTGCCGAGGGCTGACAGCCCCAGCTCCGACAGGCAGATGCTGAGCAAACCTTTCCAATCGGCTGTCACGTAACAGCATGTTAGGCTGGAAATGCTGCCTGAAACGTAACAGCAGATCCACATCTACATGAAATAAATGGTCTCTTGCTCTGTAAAGAAAAATGCTGCCAGTGACCAGGAGCAACCCTGTACAGAGACAAGAATTAACCACCTGCCCAGGGTTCTCAACGGCTCCGTGCACAATGCAACTGGGACCCACAGAGTGAGGCAAGGACAATCATAGTAACAATTTTGTATGTATATATATAAAACCCACAAGTACTCAGAATGCAAATTCTGACAGGCTGTTAATAAATTAGAAGCTGGTCTGGTCTGATTGATGTCATGACCAGGAGGAAAACTCATTTGGAGGAAGTACTTCTGCTCCTACAGCAGCAGCTACATGTGGGAGTGCTCCAAGCTGGGAGAGCTTCTGCCCTGCCTCCTCACTGGGATGGGCACAGCCCATGGGGCAGCACAGCACACTGTGGCACTGGGGCACCAGACACGAGACACAATGCAGCGCTGGCAGCACGTCTGCCCAGCATCAGCCCAGCCCGGGCACCCACGGCAGCTCTCCCTCCCACTCCCGTGCCCGTGCACCAGTCATAGCACCGGCCTCCGACACAAGGATGCCCTCCGACACCAACCAACCACGGCAGGATGGCACTGCAGGTCCCGTGGCACACAGGTGCCACCAGCAGCAATTTTCATCCAAGCCCCTGCAGGGAACAGCTCCTCAACCACCACAGTCCCCCCACGCTCACCCGTAGCATGGTGATCATGGAGGGGTCTCGGAGACGGCCATCCTCATCCTTGAGGTTGTATCCCTCCGGTCTCTTGTCCCGCTCGCTGACCTTCCATAGCTTCACAGTCTTATCTGGAGGAGGAGAGAGGAGAGCATCATGGTGGCTGCTCCCTGAGCCGCCCACTGACGGACACGCCAAGGCCACACCGGCTGGAAAAATCTCCTGTGTCCCCCAGTGCCATGTGCTGGAAGTGGTGATAGATGTACCTGTCCCCACAGCAAGGTGCTGCTGCACAGCCCCACAGGAGGAGCAAAGATGTGCAGGGCGCACTGGCCCTGGACACGCCCCAGAAGACATGGCAGGGCATCTGCAGCTCACCCAGAGTCATGCTGAAACTCCCCATCCAGAACTGTGCAGAGCCCAGCACTCACCAGGACTGAAGGCAGCTCCCACCCCCTGCAGCTCCCTGTCTCCTCCCAGCATCCCACCTCCCTGTGCCACAGAGCCCTCGGAGAAAGAACACCAGGAACACGTGGGGTTATTCTGAATAATGATGTTTTCTTCGCTCTCTCCTGGCAGGGACTCCATCCATACTTTATCATCACTTCCACCAGGTTTCATACAAAACCCCATCATCCATCTTCATTTTCTCTCTTACACAGCAACTCCAAAGCAGAGCCAATTAATTTTGGTTTTATTAACATGCTCTATTTGGGGGGGTTCAATACAAAATGTTAGTGTAACAGTAAGAACAAAAAGAAACAGCATAACATAGGAGTATTTCCAAACTAATTGTTTTGATAACCTGCCTGCATATGGAGCACCACCCAAATGGAAGGGTAATATCCCTGTTAATCAAAAAACTATTTAAAAACTCAATTAACAGAACATTATGCTGTATAATTAATCTTCATTGCATTTCAATGATTCTCCCCCAAATGAGTTTAATAAGTCTTCGAATTATATTACAATGATCAATAGAGTCAATTCTATAACACAAAGTAAGTTGGTTAGGGAAGATAATTAGACCCCTCCTTTTCCCCTGAAGTAATTAAGTCACATCCATCTTAAGGTCCCATTCATCCCAAGTAATATTCCTAGATCCTCATGATATTTATCAGAACATAACGTGGAACTGCTGAGCTGAACACAACTGCAAATTGAAACAAAACACCTGAAGTTTGTCTTTAAAAAAAAAAAAAATTACCAGGATCCTGAGAATAAAAAATATAAGTTGTTGGCAGGGAAGAAGCCTCCCTCTCTCCCTTGAAGGGAAGGGCTGCCATGAAATACACCTGGTGCACAGGGATTGAGCTCTACCAGGCCCATTCCCCCAAGACACCTGTGTTACCCTGCAGGGAGGGTTCTTAACAAATATTTCCCCAAAGAAACACCACAGGGAAGACGATGCCTGGTGGTGGGAGCCCAGGGGCCTGAAGCAGTGGGACGGCATTGCCACATACCATTGGTGGAGAGCAGGAAATACGCCGCGTTCTGCTGCGGCAGCCATCGTATCTTATTGATCTTCTCCTCAATCTCCAGGCTCTTCAGGTAATCAAACTCTGGCTCGTGGCTCTGGAAGGTGCTGTAGACATTGTACTCTCCCCTGCGGTGGGGCTGGTTCTTGCTCTGCAGAGGGACAGGGAGGAGCTGAAGGTGCTGGCAGCTGGCTCAGGGCTCTCTGGGGTTTGTGACAGCAAGTGCAGGGCTGAATGCCGATGAAATGGAGAGGGAATGGAGTGGAAACAGAGTGGGAATGAGAGGGAATGAAGCAGAAACAGAGCGAGAATGGAGTGGGAATGGAGAGGGAAGGGAATGGGAACACAGCGGCAATGGAGAAGACATGGAGAGGGAATGGAGTGGAAACAGACGGGGAATGGAGAGGGAAAGTAGCAGGAATGGATCCCACCCCACCGTCTGTCCCTGGTGAATGGCTGGGACTGAGTGCCAGCTCCTGCCAGGTGCTGAACCCAGCCACAGAAGAGCTGCTGGCAGCAGCTACAGGTACAGGACAGGCAGCCTTGGTTCGGGCGGATGGGTGGAGCCCCACACATCCCCTTGAGCAGGAGCTGAGTGGATACATTCAGAATGATGCTGGAGGCTTAAAGTTCAAGAAAAGCAGTAGAATAATGAAATGAGAGGAAAAGGAGAAATGAAATAGTGCTGGAAAGGCTGATGAAGTGTCTACACATGTGATGGTTAACCACTGAGTTCTCTCCAGCATATGTAGAAATAATTTTAAAGCTTTAACTCTGGGAAAAAATTAAAACCATCATCGAACTGTGACACATCTCATGCCCAGGTCTGATGCATCCCTTCCAGTGCAGCTGAGGACAGGTCCACAGTCCCGCTGACTCAGGCCAGGCCAGAGCAGCTAACTGGGACAGCTTCGGAAATGGTGGGGACCATCCCAGGTGGCAGGAGCTGGCACAGCTCCCCCAGCCAGGCTGGCCGGGTGCCCACCAGCGCAGGGCCATGCCGAGGGCTGAGGGCCGAACACACGCTTCTCTGGCAGGCACAACCTTCAGCTTCCAGCAAAGCAGTTGCTAACATTTCCTGGGCAAAGTTTTGGAAGGGAAATGTAATTGTTGCATCCATCTACACTATCCAGAATTTTGGTGGTATGGGGGGTCCTCGGGGTGGTGTCATCTCCGAGATGGGCACTTGCCACACACTCAGACGTGCTGCCTGATCCTTGGAGCAGAACACTTGGAGCAGAACAATGCAGAAAATGCTATGTTTGGAAGGTGTTTGGCAGGAGGAAATTTGGCCTTGCTGATGTTAATAGTTGCTTTTCAGCTCGTAGTACGCCAGGAGAGCCCTGAGCTTAGGAGGGACACAGGCGGATTAGGGAACAGCAGGACGCTTCACTAAAAAGGATAAAATGGGCATTTTGCATTCACTGGCACTTACCTCCTGCTCACGCTGAAATATTACAACCCGGCCCCCCTTGTCCCCTGTTGCCAGTAACTCTCCAGTGTGGTTGAACTCAACTGTGGAGATGATGTCAGCTGGCAAAGAGAAGACAAAGACAATTTAAGTAACTGCAGCCTGACTTCCACAGGCGTGCAGAGAGCACCATTCCCCATACAGCTACACGCCTCAGCAGTGCTCTGTGCCCTGTGGCATCTCCATAAATCCCTGGTTTTCTGTTGTCTCTAACGCTAAACGGGCCCAGCATTTCAGAACTATGCGGCCATGAGCCCAGACCTGCCTGGTGTTCCTGCTCCCCCCTGCCCTGGCCTGTGCCCCAACACTGGTTCCAGTGGGATTTCCAGGCCCTGTGCCTATGCTAACTGCAGCCTGAGGACCACTGTCAGCAGCAGAGGCACAGGGCTGGGCAGTACAGTATGGCATGGCACACTCCCCTCATGCCTTGGGGAGCTGCCTGCACCTCTTGGGTTGACACGATCAGTTCCTGGGACCTGGGGAGGGCTTGGTGCCAATGGTGCCCCCAGCACCTCATCTCAGCACCTGGCTGACGGGCAGATCTTGCTCCCACCCGGCCCTTGTGCCACCTTCTGCCTGGGGTGGTGGTTTGCCTTCACCCTCAGAGGAGAGGGCACAGACAAATTAAGACACTTTTGTCCTCTCTCCCTGAGCTCCCCAGGCAGAACAGCTCAGGTGTTCTGCTACATTGCTGCTTTCCTCTGCCCATTGCTGAATCTCCCATCGCCTACCAAGGTAAATTAAAGCCCTCCTTTCAGCCCTCCATCAGCTGAAAAGCCACTGCACTCACACCACTCCCCTTCCCCACAAACCAGGGTGCCATCTCCAGGGTTCTGGGTTCAGTGGCAGGAGAAGCCAGGGGATACACAGGGACCTGTAACTGGAAACGCGTTAATCTGCAGTGTTTACCCTTGAGGCAACGCAGGCGGGAGCTGCTAATGATTGGATTTATTTGGCCTATTTTTAGAAGAATGTCAGAGGTTAATTCCACAGCAATTACTGCCCAACTGGTGCTCACCCACTGCCTGGGGAGCCACACTCCACCAGCACAAAGCTGGGGAACTGGAAGAATGACTGCAGCCTTGGAGCCTCAGCACTGGGCGCAGGATGGATTCTGCGATGAACGGGACTTGGCCAAAACAGCTGCCAGCTCATTCCTGCCATTTGCATTCCCTGCCCTTCTCCCTTCTGCAGCACCAGGACCGACAGGGCTGCAGCCTCAGCAGCTCCGGGAAGGGGCAGACCCCGGTGCTGGCCACAGCTGCAAACACTGGCTGGCACGCAGGCCATGGCACTGCCCGGGCACCGGCACCTCGGAGCCCTCCGAGCACTGCTGTGGTTCCTCCTGGGTATTAGCTCTGGTGTGTGCCAGCACAGAAAGCCTTGGAAACACATAACCTGAGTTGCCCCTCTTCCTCTCGATGAGTTTTATCCCTCAGATAAAGACTAGAAAGTTACCTCAGCAAATGAGAAAAGACAACCTGCAGCAACTGGCCCAGGCTCCTGGTGCAGCTCGGAACACCCCTGAGGGTCTGTCTTCCAGGACGCCAGCCGAGACAGCACCACCAAACAGCCCATGCTGCGGCGTCTCCCAGACACGGCACCTCAGAGCCCCCTCACACAGCCACGGGCTCCCCAAAACAACACCTGTGCCCCGGACAGCATCTCAGCTGAGCAGGAGACTCCAGGCAGATTTGAGAGTCAGAACAGACAACCCTATCCTGGCAGCACTCACCAAAACACACCACTGCTCACCACACACACCAGTGCACACCACACACACCAGTGTACACCCCAGCACACTGCTGTTTACCCTACACACCAGTGCACACCAGCACACACCAGTGCACACCAGCACACTGCTGTTTACCCTACACACCAGTGCACACCAGCACACACCGCTGCGCACAGGCAAGCATGGCTAGACCGGCTGGCACTGAGCTGGAGAGCTCCAAGGCAAAACACTTCATTCCTTCACATTGAACCTGTGTGCCTTGGGGCCATCGTGGCTGCTACACAGTGCCAGGAAGGGTTTAACCATCAGCTGCCAACACTCAGGAAGGCTGAGGAGTGCTGCAGAGAGGCTGAGCTCCACTCTGGCTCACACCAGTGGGGTGGACTGCAGCCGGGCGTGGGCGGCACCTGGCAGAGATGTCAGTCTTTTTTTGGAGTTAGAGCTACGGAGTGGATTCTGAACTTCTTCAGATCACCTGCTCTTCTCTCTTGTTTGGGTCTGAACTATTGGTTAAATATCATTCCCATTTAGCAAGGTTCCACAACCACCACATTCAGCAAATTCCTCCCAAGGGGCAGGACAGGCATTTTTAACTCCTGTTAGAGGCTGGGGAGGACAGAGCAAATTCCATCCACGCTGCTGGAACCTGTCCACCTCACTACAGCCTGTGACAGCCCTGCAGAAGCAGAACGCAATCTGCAATTCCATGGAATGACCGTGGGGTGTAACACACACGAGAACAAACACATCCCTGGGAAGCTATGCCAAAACGGTCTCCCGTGCCCACAGGTAACTGCAACCACAGCTGCTGACAGGAGCCAGAGCAAAGTCAGACACCCTCAAGCACTGAAATTCTGAGTTTGGCACCAAGTCTGGCTCAGCAGCTCCAGCTCAGCCCTGGCTCACACAGAGGTTTTAATTCGTGCAGCAGGCGACCCTCACCCTGGAGAGCATCGCTGCGACAGCACGGGCTGAGCCCGCTGTCCCAAGGTGTCACCGGGATGGCGCTGGGAACAGGCCTGGAACAGCTGCTCCAGCAGCAGCCAAGGGACTCAGTGCCTATGGCCAGGCAGTGCTAACGTGCACCCCATAATGAGACATGCTGCTTCCTTCTAAAATTACTCAGTTGAAAATGTACCTGTTTTGCTCTATTTAATCCTCTCCATCACCAGCTGCCAGTTTTAGGTCACTCCTTTTTCAATTAATTAAAAATAACTTTGTGTGCTGCAGTGAGACATTTTTCAGACATGATCTAATGCATCACTCTGTGAGCAGGGCTGTGGTCTGAGACACCAGGGCCAGGCACCACAGAGACCCTTATGCCACCCCAGCCCAGCCACCCATTTACACTGCACCCACAGAGAAGGGGATTTCAGGTCCACAGATCCTCCCAGACCTTCTGTTCACTCATGCCCATCAGCAGGACTTCAGACAAGGATAACAATAGAGCCTGGCTAACAACAACTTTCATATGTTAAAAAAAATTCCCTAAATATTAAAAAAAACTGTTCTGAGCAGAAGTATCCAACCCAAGCCCAAATCCACTACAACTGACAGAGGCATCATTCCCCCAGCACCCGTGGTCTGGGCACTGGCTCTGTTCCCTGGTGTCTCCAGGCAGTAAGAGCAGCCTGGCACAGAACACCCAGAGGGGAAATGGGGGAGTCCCACGGAGGTAACAGTTCAGGAGAACAGAGTGGTGCCAGCTCCCTCCCAAAGGTGTCTCTGAACAAACCAGAACTCAGTCATGGCTGCTGCACACCCCACCTGCTGCCCCCGAGAGACACGACAGGGTGGTTATTAATGAAAATGCACATGTATGCGTGCTGAGATGATCAATAATTTATGCCCATTTCTCCTAAGGTTCCTTCAGCAATTTTGTGACAACAGAAAGGAAAAAACCTTCCCTGTTTTTTGCTTTTTCATTTCCTTCATCACCTCCTACATGCTCAGTGCCCCAATGCGGGAATTTAAAGCAAACAGTTTCCATGGAGACCCAGCCCGCCGTCCTCCCTCCCCTCCCAACCTCCCTTCCCTCGGCATCTCTGTGCCTTCACGCTCTCATGCTAAAAATATCGAAGATGGGATTTGATTTCCGCCGTAGCGATACAGTTTTATCAGAAAAATGGGAAATTTACAACACAGCCCCTCCCCCTCTCCCAGCGTGGAGGAAGGCATGCTCTCTGCCAGGAACAGGGAATGAATCTGTTATTAAAAAGAAAGAAGATAAACTAGGGAAGCTGCAGTCGGTGCTGAGACCTGGATCCCTGGAGCAGCCTGATCTGCAGCAGGGAGCTGCCCACACAGCCACCCCTCTTCTTCCACCCACCAGGGCAGGGGCCTGGGTGTCGCATCCTGGCTCCTGGAGCCTCCCAGGCACATTGTCCCTGCTCCCAGAGCATCCCAGGCATGCTGTCCTCACTCCCAAAGCATTCCAGGCACCTCATCCCTGCTCCTGGCACATCCCATCTGCTCCAGTTTCAGCAGCAGCTCCATGCAAAAGGGCCCTGGGCCCGCCTGTCCTGGTGGGGAGGCCACGGGACACCACACGTGTCCCAACACCTGTGCCAGGAGCACGTGGCCCCAGTGCACACAGGATGACACCCCTGGTCCAGCCCGTGAGGCCCAGGCCACAGCAGTAGAGCCACTCCATGGTGGCAGGGACATCCCTGGACTCAAACCCACTGGGCAGAGGCGTCCCCCCAGCGCCCCCAGGGGCTCTGCCTACTGCCTGCTTTCCCAGTGGAACATGCCTCCTTTGGGGTGAGAAGTGAGAGGCAGGTCTGTAACCACACAGAATCATGGAATCATTTAGGTTGGAAAAACCCTCTGAAATTGAGTCCAACCATTCCCCCGGCACTGTCAAGGTCACCACTAACCCATGAGCCCAAGTGCCACATCCACACATCTGTTACATCCCTCCAGGGATGGTGACTCCCTCACTGCAGCCTGTGCCAGGGTTGGTCAGTCCTTTCAGAGAAGGAATTTTTCCTAATATTCAACCTAATCTCCCCCTGGTGCAACCTGAATCTGTTCCCTCTCCTCCTGTCCCTGTTCCCTGGGAGCAGAGCCCGACCCCCCCGGCTGCCCCCTCCTGTCAGGGAGTTGTGCAGAGCCACAAGGTCCCCCCTGAGCCTCCTTTTCTCCAGGCTGAGCCCCTTTCCCAGCTCCCTCAGCTGCTCCTCATCAGACTTGTGCTCCAGACCCTTCCACAGCTCTGTTGCTCTCCCACACCCATGCCCAGCCCAGGAGCTGTCCTGATGACACCACCGAGACAATTCCTTCCCCAGGCAGAACTCTGCCTTTGGGCAGCCCCTGCCCTCCCCCTGCCCTTGACTCGCTGCTGTGCCCCTGCCCGCTCAGCTCTGCCCACGGCGGCTGGTGCCAGGGGACAGGAGGGTTGTGAGGGGTCTCGGGACCACGGCTCTGGACGCCCTTCTCTCTTTATTATGCATATAAATCACTCGGTGGACAGCACCACACACAAAGCCTCCCAACTGCAGATGATAATAAATTGGGAAGCACCATAAATAACAACAAACCAAGCTGCCAAAGAAAGGATTTAGATCATTCAAATTCTAGGCTATGAGTTGCCAAACCAAGTTTAATACTGATAAGCGTGGGATGATAACTCACCACAACCATGTCCCTCCTCCCCCCATCAGACCCCTGAGGAGAGTGATGGCTGCAGGGCTTTGCCAAGGAGACGGAGATGTGGCCCCGACTGGGAGCACAACCAAGCCATGGCACAATGGCCACTCCCTGACTGCTGCTTGGCCGCAAGGGAGAAAGCAAGTGGGACACCCACGGGTCCTGTTAGTTGAGAACAAAACCTACGTGTGAAACTGCTCAGGTGGATGAAGAAAGCACAAAGAGGTAATGAAAAATTAAGAGGCTTATGGAGGGAATGACTGGTAATGTGAGAGCCAGAGCACAAACCCACCCATAGATCCCCTGTGGAGGTCTCAGTGAACCCCACCATCTCTGCCTCCCACCACGCCATGGCAGGAGAGGGACCCCGAGCTCAGAAAGGGGTTTTGAGAAGGACACAAACCTTAGAATTACAACCGAACAATGCAGCACAACCCTCAGCCTCTCAAGGAGGATTCCCAGGTCTGACCCTCAGTGACAGGCTGTGGGTCTTGCTTTGCTCAGGAAACAGTGAGACTCTTCATTTCACTGTTTAAAAGAGACCCCTTTGGTCACCCTTTCTGTCTACCTCTCTTAAAACAAACCAAAAAAGAGTCTGTGAAGTGTTTACTCTGAAAGGCACGCGCTGTCAGTGATGAGGAATTCATGTCCACGGCAGGGCTTTACACGCAGTTTTATGGGAGCTGTGGACCTACCAATGCTCAGGCCTGAACACTGCAAGGCACCCTGAAGGAACCAGGACCTTCTGTCTGCTCTGTCAGGTCAGATTTAAGCCAGCACGGCCGGCAGCTGCAGCAGAGCTGGACCCGCAGCCTCCACCCCAACAGGCAGAGCAAGAGGCTCATTCAAAGACTCGAATGCAACTTTCTTCCCTGCCCATGAAGAAGTGTCACTGAGGAACTAAAACAGGGGGGACTTCAGGGCCCCTCAGGTACAGAAAGGGCAGGCTAAAGAGGAGGAAAGCCTGGGCAAGGCCACGGAGCTGAAGGGGACAAGGAAGTGGCACCAAAGTCCCACCAGAACAAGGTACAGTGGGCAGGGTAGTGTGGGGAGCTGGGGCCATCAATCCTGCCCCAAACTGTGTGGTCCACGGCAGGGGGCGGGAGGTGGGAGAGCAGAGGACAGCAGAGGTTAAACTGCAATCTAATGGCATGCAAATCATATGTGATTGATCAGCATTGATTATCCCCTGCTGAGGTGAATGATAGCCTGGGAAACAAATCAATTCCACTGCATTAAACCCAGTAAGTATCTGGAGCATCAGCAAAATGCCCTGAAACACCAGTGCTTGCTGACACCATGAAGGGAAGCACAGCACACCATGGCACGGCACAGCACAGCACAGCATGGCACAGCACAGCATGGCACGGCATGGCACGGCACGGCACAGCACAGCATGGCACGGCATGGCACGGCATGGCACGGCACGGCACAGCATGGCACAGGCTGGCATGGCAGCTGCACCTGCCCGACCCGTTCATCCCAGTCAGGCCAGGGCTGTGGTGAAGCAGGGAGGAGAGGCTTTGTGGAAAAGCGCCATGCCCCAACGCCGAGCCTGGGGAAAGCCCATCCCTCTGCCCACCCTGAGCCTTGTTTCCTGCAGGGATCGGGCTGGAGTCACGGCTCACGTGGGACCTCCCAGCAGCTTCGGGCAGGGCTGGACACACTGCTGAGCTCTGTTGTCTGGGTACAGTTCCTCATCACGATGACATGATGCTGCAGAGCTAGCAGCAGCTGCTCCTCTTCCCCAAAATGGAATAACTCTCCTAAATTTAACTGCTAAAAATACTGGCACATTCCAAATTTCTCTGCCCTTGTTACAGCAAAGAGTAATTTTGTGCTACCCAACCTAGACGAAAGAAACTCCCATCTGGCAGTAACCCCCATGCTGCTGCAGCATCCCCCAGCAAAGCACCCATTTCAGAATGGAAGCGTGCAAGAATGTGAATTTACATCACTCCACCATCCTGGCCAGGTGTAATTACTGCAACTGCTGGAAAGGAGAGTTCAGGACGAAATAACATCACGGAAGGGTTTGGCACAGAGACTCATAGGGAACAGAGGTTTTCATGGCCCCAGGTGCCCAGGGCAAGGACATGAGAGGAGTGGGGCAAGCGCTCCTCCAGAGCCCCATGCACCAGCAGAGACCACACAGCCTCGGGGTGCGATGCGTGGGGTCATCGACAGGAGCAGAATAATAAAACAGAAAAGAAAGTGAAGGGCAGCTTTCAGACAGAACCATAACTCAGCCCATCTGAGGAGGTGAACGGAGTGGAGTAGAGCAGTAGAGCTGCCTTTGGCCCGGCTGCCCCGGCCCCTGGCCTGACCCAGCACCAACGCCTGCCCACCAGCCCTGGCCGGTCCCGGGTATGCACGCAACACAAAACTCCTCCGTCTGCATCAAGATGCACAACTCATTAGCTCTTGGATTAATGGCAATTTTTAATTGGTCAGGCTATGAACACCTTATTAAGCTGTTACGCATCACACCTGTGGTGGCACAACAGCACGTAAATCAAGACGATTAGCCTGGGACCCAAGAATCTCTCTACCGCTGCAAATAATCCTCACTTTGTGAGGAAAACCAACATCTGCTCCAGGGTGCCCCAGAACACCCACAGACAGCAGCCCCACCAGTCAGAGGGAGGTGGGAGAGCTCGAGGAAAGGAAACACGGCCCCAGCTCTGGGTGGGGTGGGAGAGGTTCACAGGTGCTACCTCAGTTAACAGTCCAGGCTGTGGCAGGACAGACCCTCTGCACATACTCCTGAGATAAACACAAACCATACTCTACAGTGCAGCAACTTCTTTCAAGAAATCACAGAATATTCTCAGTTGGAAGGGACCTGCAAGGATCATTGAGTCCATCACTTAAGTGACTGTTCCATACAGGGACTGAACCCACAACCTCGGCATTATTTGTACCATGCTCTAACCAGAGCTAATCGTAGGGGCCTAAAAGCAAACTTATTGAGAATTGGGCAGTTACTGAAACCCACAGTTTCCTGAATGATTTATTTCTCTATTTATTATTCTTTTCTACATTGTTCACCTTGCATGTGCACACATGCACATCAGGGCAGCCCTCCATGACTCACCAGTGTTCCCACTGCTTGGGGCTCACAGGACAATGTTGGGGCAGTGACTCAGGCTGGCAGCAGCCTGCCCTCTCCACCCAGTGCCAATGCCCACAGCCCGTGCCTCCCCCAGCCCTGGGCTCTGGCTGGTCACCGCTCTCACTGCCTGTGCTGTGCTGCGGAGCTGGCTCACACTGCCAGAGCATTCCAGGCAACTCATTTGACTGCTCTGTCCCTTGGCTCACTGCAGGATTTACGCTGCGATCCCTTTGCCAAGAGGCTTAGCAGCACAGCAGACACAACCGCCTCAATATGGCTGATTTGGGCTTAGGAACAGTGATGGAAAATCCAAGTCCATCTGCAAAATATACTCTTAAAATAAATGAGACTTTGTAAGAAGCAGCTGAGCATTGATCAAGTCCTCCACCCTCTCCACACTAAAACCTTTAAAAACCCCAATGATTTCTGCCACAGAACTGTCTGGGCACTTCTCATGCATGGGCATAAAGGCATAAGCAACCCAAAAAGTGGCCTGGTTCCAAAATACCTTCCAAAAACCTGTGATTTCCAGGGACATCACTGGCTGCTGAAAACCTGAATATCTGACACAGGAAGCAGGAACTCCCAGATGTTAACAGTACAGAGCTCTTTGTATTTACAAGATCTTTATCTCCAGCAGGAACACAAAAGCTGCTTTTCTCAAAAGGTAACACTGTGGAGAACACTGCAGCACCAGGCCTGACCCTCAGCACATACATGTGTCCTGGGGATGTTGCCTGCAAACCCAGGAAACTCTCAGATGTGTACCCCCTGCATTAGACTGTTCTTACAGATGAAGGGTCGGTGTGCAAACACCAGGATGGATTCTTTCCAACACACTCTGTGTGCCATGCAGTCTGTCTTTCTGGTCATCTTGCTGCAGCCATCTGTTAGCTGATCAGCAAAAACTATTGAGTGTTTAAAAATTTTAATTAGAAGTACCCAAATGTCAGCTAAGTGAGTAACATTCAGAAGCAGCAAGCTTTGCTCTCATGCAGAGCAGCTATTTTCAGCTTACAACCGAATTTTGTTACCATCTTGCTCTGATGTCATTCTCTGTCACATTATTCCAGTTTGGTGCCCCTGGAACAAGCCTCTCGGCTGAACATGGGTGGCACAACATGCACCTACTGAGACAGGAGCTTGTCACAGAAACCTGGCACTGAGTGCTCCACAACGGGCACCGCCCGCAGAGACCTGTTCCGAAACACACTGCACACGTGGAGACTCAAGTAACGTGTGCCCACGGGCAAACCTGGGCGTACGGTGACTCAATGAGCTGCCTGCAGGCGGGTCAGCCAGGGAGGCAGCACCAAGGCAGAAACATCGGTGGGTCAGCAGCGAGGAACAGTAGTGGGTCAGCGGTGAGACACAATGGGCCTGGCTCATGATGGGGAGTGGGAGGAGGCAAACGAAGAATGCGGCTGATGGAATAGGAACACCTTCTGCATAGGGAAACTGACTCTTCTCTGCCATAATCTACCTCTCTGCAGCGAGCACGCACAGAGGCCGTGCCCATCAGAGTGGTGGCATTTGAAAGAATGTTCTTAACGCTCCAATTCCAATTCTAAGGGAAAGCAAACACACTAACACTGTGCAGACAGTCCCTGGCATTTGTTGCATAGATTTGAATTTAATCAGATTGAGATGGCTTAATCCAACATCTGGGGCTGTACCGAGTAAGATGGCAGCACAATGGGACTGGGGCAGGCAGTGCCACCCAGAGCACTGGGCTGTGCCACCCCCACCTCAGTACCCATGTCTGGGCAGACAGGACATTTCAAACTGACATCAGCCACCACAGTGCTCCACCAGCAGCACTTCCCCTGCCTCTGTCCCAGTCAAGTCCCACTGCCCATAGACCCCCTCTCTGGGAGGCAGCATGGCCTGTTAGCAGACACCATTGCCCTCCTGGCACCTTCAGCAACTGGTGCCACTCAGGGTCCTCCCTCCGGGATGCGCCCCATTCCCAGAGTGCCAAGGGCGCAGTGATACCCGTGGCAGGCGGCCACTGTCGGGTTCTGCCTCCACACGGGGCTCAGCGCCGCTGCCTGCCACGGCCCCACCACTCCTTGCTGGGGCACAAACCCCTCACAAGGCTATGCAAGAGCCCACGGTAACCCAGATCCCCTGCATGGGGCCAGACCACAACACATACTTTATCTGATCCCTCTAAGACTCATCATAAACTATATTTTCTGCCTACTTTAACATTTCTTCCCATGGAAGATGGATGTCTGTGCCATCATTTTCAATCTGCTCCTGGAAGAGCTTGTCTCAAGACATTTTCCTTGCAGTATTTTAATTAAACTTTCTTTCTTTCAATTTAGTGTTGAGTTCATTAAGTGACGTCCTGAAATGAATTGCTTAAAAGTGATTTGTGCATCAGCTTAAAGGAGCAGATTGCAGCTATAAATGATCCTCTCTTTGAACTTTACAAGCCTTGCCACTTGGGGTGCGGAAAGCACCCAAATGCCACGAGTTTCAGGGGAAGGCCCAAGGTTGGTGTGGGCAAGGCAGCATTCCTGCCTCCTGCTGGTCTGTAACAGAGAGTGAAAACCACTTGTTTTATAAACTGCAAGTGTAAGTAACAAGTATTTCTACTTGAAAAATCAGAAATTTCATACATACATCTATCTTTAGTGGAAACAAAAACCTTGCTTGTTTCAGGGAATAAACTCTGGGATGTTAGAGGCTTCCAAATGGAAGCACGGACATTCACTAGATCCAGCGAAAACCCTCTTCCAGTCAGATGGGATTTAATTAAGTTGATTCTGACAGGGAATTAAAAGTCTTTGCTGGAAGCTCTTTTTCTGGTGTCAGGGCTGTATCACTGAAGCTAAATGTGGTGCTTCCCCAGGCAGGATCAGTGCAAAATATTTTTGACAAAACTGTTGGGCTGAGATAATCTTGACATTGTTCATCCGCCACAGTGCAGGGACCAGAGTCAGAGCTGAACCTGGCTGTTCCCAGTGAGGTCTTATCATTAACACAGCAACACACCAAAATCAAGTAGAGTGCATGAAAAAGTGATTAGTCTGTTCTAAACTAGTAGCAAATGTGGAGACAAGTACAAAAAATGCTCCTGCACACAGGAGGCCAGGCAGGGGCAGGAAGCCGTCGCCTGCCCAGACATGGCAGCAGCTCTGCCAGCAGCTCCTTGAGCAACACAACAGCCACAGTGACACGCTCTGTGAAACGCCCAGTTCTCAGATCACCAAGGCTGCAAGTGAGTGGTTTGTGATTCTGCTACGAATCTATGATTCTGCTGTCACGGGCCATGAGTGATTCTGCTTCAACGGATTGCCTGACCCAGCCTTGCCACTCGGGTCCATGGGGAACGGGGGCTCTCAGCTTTTGGCCTGGAGCACAGCAGCTCCCAGCAGGCTGCAGCATCAGGCAGAGGCCACAGCCAGCACAGAACAGCACTTTGAACAAAGCTCTGCTTACTGGTCAGGACTGTGACTCCACTTTAATCACAGGTAAATGGTGTGACACCAAGGCATAGCAATCCTGAATACAAGGCCATTACTGACATGAGAGGAGTGGGGAGAGTGTGAAAATTGCTTGGATGCAGCAGGAGAAGGGTTAGTGCGTGTGTCTGCAGCCCACACGGTCCACACCCAATAGGCATAACTATACAACATCCAACAGCTTCCACTGAAAAGCTGCAGTGCGAAACAGAATGTTGTCTTACAGACCTCACCTTCTAAAAAGAGCTGGGTACTTTCTCTCTGTTCCTCCTCACATTGTCAATGAGAAAGCAGGTTACTGGATGTTACCTGACATTAGGCAACACTGTTTCTATACGCTGTCCATCGTCTGCCCGATATTTATCCAAAGACAAGGCACTGGGCTTCCTTCTCTCATGCTCCTGCCTGCTGAGGTTCACCAAGGAATGATTCAGGTTGTTTAAGTAAGGCCACAGAGCAGATCTCAGCTGCCTCAGTCACACACAGCTTTAGCTCAGAGCTCCCCACCCAAACGCAGCATCACCTCCGGTGTCACTGCCAGCCCAGTCAAGCCTTTGCACGTCTGGTGGTGTCCTGGAACGCTGACAGATTTGGGACAACCTCTGCTATAAAGAGGGGCCAGTACCATGAACACTCGCCCACACCCACCTTAGGTGGCATGAAGCAGCATCCAAACACTGCATTTGGCACCAGCTCATGCCAGGCAGGGGGAGCAGCAGTTCCACTGACAAGTGACATGCTATGCATGCAACATCTCCTAACACGGGTACAGCCAGCATCAGCCAGGTTCGTGTGGCTTCCACCATGGCAGGGAAGGGAGAGCTGGGGAATCAAGCAGTGGTATTCCAGAGCAACACTTGGGGCACATCAGCGACCACTGCTGCTGCACAGGGTGAGACAGTGCTTCATCCCAGGGATGGGGGACACTGTCTGGGGGGGACAAGGAGCAGCACCACTTCCCCAAAACAGCAAGAGCAACTGCGGGACACTCAACACAGATGCAGTCCCTGCCCATATGCCCAGGTGTATGCTGGGGATAAGTGTGTGGATTTTAACAGTTTTGCTGGGAAGCGGCTTCCCACTCTGATGGAAATCTAGGCCTTATTTAATTCAAAACAGAAAACAAACGGCACTGTGGGCTGTGAGCACGTTTGGGCTTCATTCAGAAGGGGAAAAAGTGAAAATACTAATTAACCCCAGTTGTTGGAAGAAGGCCCTCCAGAAACATGATTCAGAATGGGTCACAAATCATAAAATAATAATAATAAAAAAGCCACAATGCTCTGGGGACATTAAGCGATTACAGAGAGTTGTTATTTGGCTGATTTTCACACTTCATTAGCATGTGCATAATTTAACAAGTGAACGTGCTGAGGGCTGGCAACACATAAGAGCCACTTTCTTGAAACACGAACTGTAAATTGGGACACCACAGTTAGCGGGCTTGTTTTAAACCATGATGGAAAAGCAACAGACATCAATTCTAGGCCTTCAGCAGAAGAAATGGATGTTCAGGGACCACAGACCAAGCAGAGAGGTGCCATGGGAAGGTAGCTACCCCTCTGGACATGGTCCAGAGAGCCCAGCTTCACATGGCTGGGAACCACCTCAAAGCCATTTAACGCAGAATTAGGTAAATCTGGATAAAAACAACGGTGAATCTGTGACTTTCTACTGCTCCCACTTGTCTGGCACTCACCACAGAGAAGTGGGGAAGGCACTGAAGCAGAGGGCAAACAGACTTTGGGAGTTACCATTAGAGCAGGGGACCTTCCAGCACACTCATTCCCCTTCCAGCCAGGAGAAACGAGGGCAGGAAACGAGGGCGATTTATCAGTACCGAGACGGCCACATCACATGGAAGGGGCAATGCCAAGACAAACCAGACCGCCCGGGGCCCCAGGCTGCTGCCAGTCCTCGTTCGTGCCGCGGTGGCTGGCAGCCCACAAGCATCCCACTCCAGTGGCTGTGACACTGGGGGACTGAAGGTTCAACAGCCATCAGCCAAGGACAAGGACACCCTGGACCAGCAGCCCAGGGCACGTGTTGTCCATCGCAGGGCTCCCACAGCACCTAACAAGGCTGGGCAGACACGGCAAGTACAGGTGTCCAGCACAAGGACACCTCTGAGCTGAAGGCAAAGGGATGGTTCCAACGGGGGAGAGACAAGATCTTTGCAAGAAAAAAAACTTGCTCCTTTTGTCCCACAGTATGTGGCAGCCACATCTCTAACCACTGTTCCAGATTGTAATTTCCCCATATTTTAACAGTGGTTCTGTTTACGAAACTGCAAGAGGATTTACTACTTATGAATAATGCCATGAGGTCTGGGAGATGTTTCTTTACATGATTAACTGACCACAGGCCATTTGTTTTACAACAAAGAGGCTCAACGATCCGTGCACACTGATTTATTCAGCCCCCATCCAATGCAGTGGCTGACACCTTCCTGGTACTCATATCTGCACAATGATGGGAGGAATGCAGACCCCTGAGTGCCTGTGCCCAGTGCTCTACATGACAGTCCATCAGCTGGGGCAGAACTGATGGGCAGGAACCCAAGTCCATGGTGGGAGAACCCAACTGACACACAAGGTTTCACAGTGAAGCAGGCCAGGGTTCTGCTTTTGGGTTCTCCCTAGCACTCAGCTCACTGGGGCATTGCTGCACATTTCACCCACATTTCTGATTTCAGATACAATATTTGCTGCAAAGATAACGGGTATTACAAATTAAACTGGGGGAATCAATAACAGCCCTGTCACATCGGACACCCTTGACACTGTTTCCTGATGAAATACTGCTGCACTGAACGAGTGTGTGAGAACTGGCAAACGGATTTCACTCGGAATAAAAGTGGAACTGACAAATGTACTGTAATTGTCCAAATTAAACAGCTGATGGCAAGTACCTGGCATCCTCCAGGTACCACATATTTTCTCTCCATAAGCACTTGATTTTGATCAGTCTGTGTTCCAGGAAAGGATGCTGGAAAGGTTATCTTTCTTCTGAATTTGGTTCTTAATAATTGAACAAGAAATTATATGGCTACAGAAGAAGTCTGAGTTTCTCCAGCCAATGAAACACAGCAATGCCTGGATGGCACTTAATGTTGTTTTGTTGTGCTGTACATAAATAATTAGGAGCGAGGATGCAGTACTTTGAAGTTGAACTTAGGAGTATGAGCAAAGCTACAGTGAGAGTAATAAATTATGCAAAACTATTTGTGCTTGGAATGTTAATGTTCCAAGATGATGCAAACAGGCACTTTTTGAACCTCTTCTAAAAACCCAAAGAAGCCTTGGGACCAAACCATATGGTTTAAGTCAGCGGCCCATAGCAGGCTTAATGCTTCCGCCAGCCAGCAAGGATTTGGGCAATTAGTTTATTAATGTGTTTATGTAAACAAAGAGAAAAAAAGTTGGGGAAAGTCTCATTCATTTCTCTCTGCCAAACTTATTGAGCATCATCAAAATGAGAAAATGCAAATCTAAAAAACCTAAAAACCCAACAACGCCCCAGCCAGCCCCAGCACCCTGACAAGCAGAACTGGTGATCCCGTCAGATACACAGGGCTGAGCAGAGTGGTGTCTTACCAGAGTCATGAGGAATGGGCAAAATGGTCCCTTCCAACTTCAGAAATCTATGGAACCTCAAGCAGAAAGCTACTATATCACTTATAGTTTATTATTATATATCCCTGACTCAGGACAAGGAATATCTAATTATCCTAATTGCTTCTGCTTTGGGAATAGGCCCTTTACACTCGGATAAAGGTGCCTATAAACAACAGCATTTCTGCCTGCTCAGGCTGTGGGTCAGGTTTTATACGTTCTGAGAAGATTAACTTTATTCTTAGTGAAGAATTTAATTACAGGAAGCGATTAGCCAAGTGCTCCCAGTCAATACAGATGCAGTACGAGCTGTGTGGGAGTGGGCACCTTTGCTCCTGCGCAGAAAGTCCAGGAACAGTGACATTATTGCAAAGCCATTTGGGTTTTAAGTGACACCAGCCAGACCTGGATCTCCACAGGCCAATTACAACATGCTGACTTAAGCAACATTCAGCAGGGCTGGGAAGGGGCAAACCAATAAAAAGGCAGCAGGAGACTGAAATTCCATTTTAAAACGCAGGAATACATCAGTTTATAGGCTTGATTTCTAATTGCAACACTGCAAAAATCAATGGCTTTTGAAAAGTGAAAGAAACACACAGAGTAAACTACTTGCAAACTCTGCTAGTCAGAAAACAGTGCTTGCAGACAAATGTATTGTTTTCTCTGTCTTTTGGAGGACAGGACAAAAGAATGCCTTGAATACTTCCCTCCCCCTGTAACCATTTCCACTACTGCAGCTATTCACTAAGCAAGAAAAAACTGTAATTAAATATATCTAAAATAGCCTCCCAGCCTCCAAATAGCACTGCCAAGGACTAACAAAGGCTAAATCTGACAAACAAGCCAAGCTGCCTGTTAGCAAGCTCACACAGGAGGCAGGGGGGTGCAATGGTGGAAACACACTGCTGTGTACCTTGAGCACCCGATGGGGAGAACTTGCATGGGGGATATCATGGTGTATTTTTCTACTGCTAATTACCACCCACACCTCTTCCCAGGCCTGCATGTGTACTGAGAAGGCACTGCCAGACCCACTAGTCATAAGACCAGCAGCTGCTGCCCTGAGCCTGACACACAGGTTTTCTGGGAGTTTGGTTTAATTTGAAGGCCTGAGACTGCATATGTAGAGGAAAAAAGCCTTTTTCTGGCAAACTCTAGTCCTCTGATTTCATCGCCTCATCAATAACTTTGCACATTGTCAGAAACAGATGGCAAGGAAAGAAAGAGGTTTGGTGAGGCAGCAGCTCTCAGGAGATCAAGAACAAAGTGCCTCCTGAGTCTGGAATTCAGCTGTATAGCAGTACCTCAAACCAGGGCTGTTCACAGAGATGGTAGGATAGGTGGTAAGTCAAAGGCCTCAAAAGACAACATCCCTCTGCAACACAGACGTGTAGAACCACAGTCCTCCCATCCCACTCCTGTAAACCACAAGCGACACTGGGACCACACAGCCAGAGATGTCAGGGATGGGATCTCACACCTGTATTTAACAGAAAAAACACTGTGGCTGTGTCCATAATCAGCCGGGGCAAGGGAACATGCAGGTTGGGATTGACAGGCCAGGACACTCCCACGCAACATTCACATGGAAACTGACAGCAGCATTTGGCCCCGAGAGCCTAACTTAGAGCAAGGCTAATTGTATTAAGGACCACACAGTGTATTGCTTTATTTGTAATGAGTTTTAGGCTTCAGAAGCTGAGAATCCCATCTGCAAGAGCAGACTGTTGCAGGATTCGTCTATTAATAGCCACTGGTACACACTTCCAGCTGAGGGACACAAGGAGGGAGGAGACAACCAGATGGAGATAATACATTAGGGTGACACAAAGCCAAAAAAAGGATGATCCACTTCCCCACATCCTAACACACATCTCAGGCTTGCAGCAGGGAGCAAATGAAGTGTCACATGTGATTAACTCATAAACATCCTAATTAGAAAGTTCTTACTTTAGATCAAATGTCCAAATATAGCAAGACTTCAGCGTCTTCCCCAGAGCCCCATGCAGATGAGGTAACATTGCAGACTTCAGCTCCAGCTTCAAAGCAAGACTCATGCCCAGCCTGGCACTGCACTAATGGGCAAGAATCAACAAATACATCTGTAAGATTCTGTTTATGAAGTGCTTTGAGACCTGCTAGTGAAGGAGCGCTGGATGAGAACCAAGAGCTACTATTCTCCCTTCAGTGCTACACCCAGATAGAATTCTCAAGTGCCTGACTCAGGCTGACCTCCACACCAGCCTGTCAGCAGAAACTGTTGCCACTGATGGGCACTGCAGTGATGGGGAACTCTGACCATGTCAAGAGCCACGGGAGACATGGATCTGGCTCCACTGTCACCAGAAACAGCCCCAGCTACAAGGTAATCTCTGCACAGCATCATCTTCACAATCTTGGGTGAACTCGACCACTTAGTGCCACAGGTACTGACCTCTGGCTTTGTTTTTATGCCCAATGTTTTTCTGCCTGATACTTCCATTGCTGGAATAAGCTGAATGCCCTGTCATAGCTGGAGATGCTCCCAGTAACACTCACTACTGCACTTTGCAGGACTCCTAATGAAAAATGTCACATTGAGTTGCCAAATGACAGTATGAAACAGGATCCATAGCCAAAGCGCTCGGCTGCCGGAGAGGCTGGACTGAGCTCCACAGGGGCAGAGGGGCTTCCATCAGATACCCCCAGCCCAGGGTGCCAGCAGCATGACAGCCCATCAGCACTGGGTTTTCCCCATCGCCACAACACACTTGCTAGCAATAGCCTGGAGACTCCCCACAGCGACTGTGCCTCCAGCCCCTCTGCCCATCCCCCTGGGCTGCTTTCCACTCAACACAAAGAGCACAGCAGAAGCACAGCTCACAGCTCAGAGCACTGCTGAGCAAAGCTCTTGGGACTCACAGGCATCACCAAGGGCAGGCAGGGCCCCGTCGCTGCAGGACTCCAGCCATGATCTACAGACAGAAATCATGCTGGCTCTGGTGGCTCCCCAAACCCCCAGAGCAGAGCCCTCACTTAAGGCCAGGGTGGAGAAACACCATTACCAAAACTCAGCCAAAACTCAACAGTTTGTCACTTCTGAGAGAGGTGCAGGTCCCTCTTTGCTCTGGTTTCTTCAAACAGAGCAACTCTGTGGAAGGAAACTGCTGCAGAGACACTTGCAAAGATTCTGATGGGACTCCGGCTTCTGCCAAGAAATCAGGCAAACAACCGGAGTGCCCCTGGATCCCTGCATGACTCGTATCCTCCAGCTGAGAGTGTTACCCGAACAGATCTTCCCAAGCAGAGGCAATCACAAGCAGACATCTGGCACACCGCTCCTGCTAGCCAGAAATTTTCAATGGGGAACCAGTTACAAAGCAACACTGCTCACGCTGTTATTATAATTAAGAATCTGTCAGCCTGCTGAAACAAAGGCCAAGTTTATTTAGGGATTGTGAGGGAGGGCTCTCCAAAACAGCCTCCCTAATTCTCTCTCTTCCCCAGATCCCACACAGATGCATGTTTCCATGGACAACTTGCCAGCTGAGGTTGGAGCAACCTCTACCTCTGCTGACATCTAACCTCCAGCAGCAGACCCCATCTCCCGCTCTGACACAGCAAGGGTCCCCCTAATCAATACAGAGGATTCCAGTGGAACCAGGAACAGCAGGCATGTGTCCCATCCGCAGGCCAGTATAGGTGGGTGAGCTGTCACTGGTGCTCCTCCTGCCTCAAGGGGCAATGCCATGCACTCCACCTTTAGGACAGTACCTCAGGAATCTCCAGAGTGGGACCCCATGGAAGCAAAGCTTGTTTTCTTGCAGGCCATTTCATGCTAGCTGAACAGCCTCACGTGCACATCTGGACGCCGCAGGTCTCCAGGCACATTTCACACGGCTCCAGTGCCCCTGGAACGCCACGCATGAGATGGGCACTCTACCCAACAGTAGGTTTGTGCAGGAGCTGCACCACAAACACACGAGAACAAACACTTGGCGTTGTGCACTGTGTGCCTGTGTGGGTTTGATGGGAAGAAGCCGGGTGTTAAACAAGCTACAGCCCCCCCAACACTGGTCAGCATCTGGCACCACCAGTCTGAGCTCTGTGGTGAGAGAGACTCAAGGACTGGTGCCCCTGCGCTCCCTGACCTCGTCCCCCTCTTGCTCGGTGAAATTGACTCAGCCTGCAAGGGGAGTGATCTGTCACCCCTGCTCACCAGCTGCAGCTGCGGCGAGGCTGGTGCAGGAATGGGGAGTCAGGCACTGGCTCGTGGTGTTTGGTCAATGCCTGCACTCCTCAGAAAAGCTGCTGTTCATCAGGGTCCAACCGCCTTGCTGTTACTCACAGAGCTAACAAAAGGAATGCAAGGAAATGCCAGGTAACGCGGCACCGAGGCTGCACTGTTCATTCCAGGGCTGCCAGGTGACACAGCAGCACATGGGCAGCGGCCCAAGCACTGCCCCAGCTCCCAAGGCAGCCAGGGGCAGCACCACCACTGTAACACAGCTGCAGCCAACCAGGGGACAGCCAGAACACCCAGCACTGGCTGGCCATCACTGTGCACTGTTGTGGCACAGCACTGCTCCATCCCTGACAGCAGTCAGGGTGCCAGGGCAGGGTGAGGGCAGGGCAGGACCCTAAGGGCACTGACTGTGGAGTCACACCAGGTCAGGTCACACATCAAATCACAGCTGAGGCATATCTCTCTTGCTATCAGCTTGGTATCAGCTGATGAGGACTCAGATATCAAGAATGAAAACATCAAGATGAAACTTAAAAAAACCACTGGTCTTCCAAAGTCTACAAAACCTTTAAAGTGAGCACATTTAGGGAGACCTGCTTGTGTAGCTGAGTTGGGCTGGGTTCACTGGAAGCCACAGCTGAACCAGAAGCTGTTTCAGGGTCTGGGGCTTCTCCCACTGTTGTACATCTCAGCGGGCTCGTTATCAGCATTTGGAGAGGTTCGACTTTGATACCCCTTGCACTAAAATGAGTTGCAGATCAAACCAGGCAGTCAACAGAATTTTTAAATTAAACTACAAAATTATTTAAAATCCCCTTTGAGGACGTTATCACAGGGTTAACACCCACTCTTGGTTTCAGATAATACAGCAGCAATAAATGGTAATGTGCTCTATGAAACATGATTTATTTTTGCTGAGCAGGCTTGGCATTATAAATCTCAGCACTCTTAACATTTAAAGTTGTTATTCCAGTGACAAAATAGACATGAGGGAGATAACAGTCTTTATCTCCATTAATGTTTTATTGTTGTTCAGAGAATATGGATATGGACTGATCCACACGTAGGAAAATCACAGCAATTTGTTTGCATATTGGGGAAGCTGAGATAATGGTTGTGTTTTACAACCGCACCAGGGAATCAGCTGAAATGCAGGAGAGAGCAGATCAAAATAAGGGATTAATCGGCTACTTTGGTTTCTAGTTTCTATTCTGGTTACTGTTCCATTCCCAGGACCTGCTGCAGCATGACATTAGAAGAGATGGTCCCTGTGCGTGGCCGAACAGCTGACTCGTGGCACCCGAGGAAGTGAGGAAACAGGCTTTAAAGGAAACAAAAAGGCTGCACAGCAGTTCTATGCAGTGCAGACAAACAGCACTGCCACAGAGGCAGGACCCTTCTGGATAGTCAGCTGCCTGGAAGCAACTCTCTGCTCTCTCCGAGCCCCACCGTCTGGGCCCCTGCAGCTTCCCGTGGTGTCACAACACAGAGCTCCTGACCTGTCTGGCATTTTAACTCCTTCCCAAGCTACACATCGCACCTCAGACTGCCACAGCACCCTCTGTAAGCTGAACCTGAAACAGTGAGCTGGAGCTGCAGTGAGGGCTTTGCTACTGGAGGCTTAAGCAGATAAAGGCTGAAAACCAAACCAACAGAAAGCCCACACAAACCACACAGACACCTGCCCCATCCCAGGACCCCCTGGGCCAGAGAGAGTGACCCTCTCCCCTCAAGAAATCAGGCTCATAATACATGAGGAAAAAACAACAACCAGTGCTGGAAGTGCCCTCAATGAAGACATTGACTGCAATCACACCTTTACTGGGAGGATGGCAGGGAGGTGAGCTGGGAACAGCACTCCTGACAGCGTACAAACAACATGCCAATGTCCCTACGTCTGGCCTCCAGTGCCCAAGCGCTGGGGCAGGTGGCCACGGGGGCATCTGACCCTTTCCCAGAGCGCTGGGGTCAGGCCCAGGCCAGTTCCGAGTTCGCTGTGCCTCAACTGCCCCTCTCCAGGACAGGGCAACTGCCAGCTTCCCAACTCATGGGGATTTTGGGAGGGCTGGGAAGAGCTCAGGTGCCACTGCCCAGGGCTGTCAGGTGCCTGCGAGTCACAGCAGCTCTACACAGGGATGCTGAGATGTGAAGCCTGTGGGTCTTTTGGTGTTCACCCACCAGCTCCAGGCAGACCGGCCGTGCAGCAGCTCCACCGACACCGGCTGCCCGGAGCCCTGGCAGGTGCCTGCACGTCACTGCCTGGGCACTCTGGGCAGTGCCCAGAGCCCCGGGGGTGCTCACACGGCCCTGCCCGGGGCTCCCTGCGGTGCCGGAGCCCCGTGCCAGCCCTGCGTGCAGCTGGGGCTTTGTGCCTGCTCAGCACATCGGAGCGAGCGCTGCCAGCTCCCGGCCGCAGCCGCGCAGCCCAGATGGGGAGCAGCGGGGAGGAAGCAGCCGCTATTTTTAAGCTGCCTGATCAGCATCCTGCCAGGTCAACACGCCTCGGCTCCGCTCCGTGTGCCGGCTCAGCGGCCTCACCCCTGCACCAGCCGGCACACACCTCACAGCTGTGTCGGCAGGTACCAGCTCACAGCAGCAGCATTTCCAGAGACCCGGCAGCTGGGACTTAGATTCTCAAAGGATTTTTTCACAAGCATTTATTCCCGCAGCCAATCACTAACAAGCAAGTCTGGACTCAATGATCTTGGAGGTCTTTTTCAACCTTAGTGATTGTATGATTCTGTGATTCTAAGCCTGCTGGCAGGGGTACAGCTTGCAGAGTTAAAAAATGCTGACGATTACCTAGTCTGCCATGGCATTAAGCCCTTCCACCTACTGACCCTCCAGGCACCAGATCTCCCTAGCTCTTCCGGGAGGAGGCGTGAGGGGTTTGGCAGAGCCCTGCAGACTCCTGTTCCCACAAGCAGCCACAGGGGCAATCTGCTGGGTCCGAAAAGCAGCCATCCAGCCCAGCGTCCTGTCTCCAGCAGACAACAGGCAACACACACAAACAGGGCAACCATGCAACATTTCCACTAATATTCTCCTACCCTCTGCAACGTTCAGCTCAGGGGGCTCCTGAACTAGAGGTGGTCTCTGCATTTGGTAAATCTCGACCACTTCACCAAATCCCTCAATTCCATTCTGAAACCTGAGGGGCTGTCCTGGCTGGCACCCCAAGGATCAACCTGCAAGTACCACAGCATATCCCAGGGTCCTGGGCTTGAGGGAAAGACCAGTGCTGGGTTCTGACCTGCTGCAGCTGGTTCTCAGAACACGGGGACCCCACAGCAAAAGGGACTGGGGTAACTCTGGGTTGTAAGGCCAGACCCCTCCACGTTGCTGTTGGTGTCTGCTGGGAGTGACCCAGCTTTCCCCAGTATTGGAGAGGGAGCAGCTTAGTTCTTGCACAGAGTTGAGGAGACAGAGACAGATGCAAGCCATCACCAGTGACCAGGCACCCTCCCCACAGTCCATCTGCAGTGGGTCAGTCACATCATAACCTGCTCCCAGTCCTCTCAGTAATCTCTAGATTACAGAGTCCCTAGGCACATCTATTCTCTCATTAATCTGTAGATTAAAGTATCCCCAAATCGGCTTTGACGTAGAGCACTGCAAACAGCTGAGTTACGCTGTGCTTCTGCAGCGATCCTGTGTTGGGCAGAAGGAGACATGTCTGTGGATCCTTCCCACCAGGGGGGAGCACAGCCTCAGGAAGGGGTAGGGACATCTAAACACAGCTCATGTGTATAAATAAAAAGCAGAAAGGATGGGATTGTGTTTCATAACCAAAGTACTTATGTGATAAAACAACTTCACAGAGGTTCCCGGATTAATTAAATCTCAATCCAGATGATCTCCAAACAGCAACTTGCATCGTTTACGACAACAGAAATACCCGACAGCTCTTGCCTTAACCCAGCACTGGGAAATGCTTCACTTGGTGCTTTCCTGGAGACTACACAGATTTTTAAAAAAGCAACCGCCATACCACAGAGAGCTCAAGACAAACTTTCCGGGCATCAGGGCAGAGAGGCAATGGCATCAGGGCCCCTTCCTGCAGCATGATCGCAGGGCAGGGACACAGGCAGGATGGGAATGACAGAGAGGCTGACACAGGGTTACAGAGGGAGTAACAAGATTAAACCAGGAAAAGGAAATAAAGGCTTAGTGATAGATTTCTGAACAGCAAAACCTATTCACTTTGGGAAACACTCCCCCAGGAGATTAAAGACTTGCAGGGATATTAGCCAGAGCTGGGGAAAGGGTGCAAGGAGCAGCCATGCAGTGTCTCAGGAGTGGCTGCAAGGTGTCATGACTGTCCTGCCCAGAAGGAGGGCATGGCACATCCCCAAGGCCATGCAGCCCCAGCAGGGTCAACCCTGTGCCCACAGGGGAGAAGGTCCCTTGGCAGAGCCACTGGGAAACAGGGATGTCCCTCAGGGGATGGCCCCCCATAGTGGCCCCACACCATGGCCATGGGGCATGAGTTCTCCCAAGGGTCCTTCTCCGACAGCACAACCACCTGGCCACGGCCACCTCCCCATGAAGCCCAGGTGAGACCACTGCTCTTCCTCCCAGTGCCATGCTGGAAATCGTGGGTGCCAGGGCTGGACCACGCCTGTGTCCCCCACAGCATTGCTGGGCCTGGGACATTTGCACTGTGTTTATGGCCAAAGCACACACGCCAAAATGCACACCCCACTCAGAGATTCCTGCTGGTGCCTCCCCAGAACAGGACCCTGGGGCTGCAGGGCACCCATCATGCCCTGGAAGAGTTCCTCTCTGTTGCATCACGCCAGCGGGAAGGGCTATGTCTCAGTGTCTCCACATTTTCATGTGAAAGGGTGACTCCGCCATGGCTGTTGTGAGGCCAAGGCCTGTGGGCTCTCCACCCCAAGCCCAGGACATCCGGCAACATCAGGAGGGAGCAGGGACAGAGCTGGAGAGGTTCCATCCCAACAGCCAGGTGCCTGCAAGAAGATGGGCTGTGCTCCTGGCTGAGCTCACAGATGGGGGACAGGACAGGCAGTGTCAGCCTGGCCCTGGCCCACCCAGCCCTGCCACCAGAACCTCCTGCCCCAGGCCACCCCATGGCCCCCAGGCAGGCCTCGTGCTCAGCATCCCTCCTTCATCAGAGGATACCTGCAACAGGGCAGATGGGCAGACATGGAAGACCAGTATGAGGCATTGTCCCACTGGGATGAACCATGACTGAGCTCCTGTCCCACCTGAACCTGCTGAGCACACAGGCTGGGTAGGGCTCAGGGCAGGGCTCATGGAAAGGGTCATTCATGTCATTCCTCTCTTGTTTGGACGTATTTACCCAACTGTCAGCTGCTGCAAGAACTCAGAGACATGCCAAGTGAACAGCACTGCTGCACAAAACAGGTGACACCCACAGCCTGAAGCCTAAAGGAGACAGGTGTTTTGGGTCCAGCAGCTTAAATGGGCCAGTTTGGGGCACGGGGCATGAAGGATCCTTAAGGCCACATCTCCAGCAAGCAAATCCAGAAGTGGAAGCTGCTCCAATGGTTGTTTATATTCAAATGTCTCAATTTGTCCTACTTTTGGCTGGGAACTCACCAGAATTGCCAATGAAGATAGATTTATGCAAAACAAGAACAAACCAAGCATATTTTCTGGACATTTTTCATGTGAGATCTGCCATTCTGCAGCAGTGCTCTGAGATCTGAGCTGGCATTGCCCTGGAACCTGCTCACCCTGTGCCTGGCAAACCTTGTGACACGGGTGGGGATGTGGGCTGCACCTCAGCACCTCCCTGGCAACCGGAGTCGAATTAGCACAAGGGCCCTGTTTCTTCTCAGCAATACTCTGAGCTGCACAAGAACAAGGCATTCAAATGTGCACTTGTGAAATACCATCCTCACCCCACATTTGCATGAAAATACCAGACCTATTTAAGTGACAACAGCACTTCACTAAAGCAAATTACATAACCCGGCTATTTCCCTCAGCTGACACACCAGAGACACCTTCATTTCCAAAGCAAGTCTGCACTTGCTGCACAGCATTTGGAAGGATTTTCTTCTTTTTTAACCAGATACCACAGCGTTTTAGGCATATGCTGCTTTCATAGGTAGAAAAATTAAAACTGAATTATCTAAATTTTTTATCTTAGCAGAATCTACCACTTCAAAGTGCACTCAGCCTCGCTCTAGCAGAACCACTGCATAGAGAGTCAGGATTCCTATACAGCACCAAGTGAAGAAAAACTCCCAGCTGATACACAGCCATTAAATCCCCTCCGGTACTTCCCCCGGCCCTGACACTGCAGCAGGGATCACACCGGCTGATTTGGTCATCTACTGCACAAATGCCTCCGACTGTTTCATTTCTGCGGAGAGGATTGCTGTGGTTCACTAGTACAACACACAGGGTTATTCTGAAAATGCCAGCATACAGCATACAGCCAGATTACAGACAGACTGGATCTTATCACTGAAAATCCCCAGCTTCACGGGCAGAAATCACTGCAGGCTCATCTCAACCCTCCACCCTTCCCAACCAGGAAACCTGAGTTCTCAGCAGGTCACAACAAGGTAGCTATAGCCCCATTTTTCATTTGCTGGCTCTTGCAGCAGCCTTTTAGAATGCACCAGCAGCAAATTCATCCTTCAGAGAGCATAGCACATGGTGATGCGAGCCAGACAACTGGGAGGAATGGGAGCTCAGCCCCATCCTTGCCACAGCACCCTCCTGGAAGCGTTGGCTCGCACCACCCCTCTCGGCAGAAATGTCCCAGCAGTGTGGTGTGGCCTCCACAGGTCCATCACTCAACCCCACGGCAGGTCTGCCCACTCCCCAGCCCCACAGTGCACCCGTCAGCTGGCCCCACAGCAAGTCCTCCTGGACCCCAGGCCCACAGTGTGAAACACCCAAGGAGAGCAGCAGAGCCAGGGATGCCCCAGACAAGACCTCCCCAGCATCTGGGGGCTGTCACGCTGAGCACTGGCATTCCAGATACACACAAGCAACACAAACAACCATTTTCTGTGGCTCACCAGGTATCCAAAGCTTTCTATTACTATATCAAGCCAAAGATTTCCCAATAGATAAACCCTCCTTTAGCCATGTGACAAAATTCCCAAAGCCTGGCTACCTCTAAGTCTCATGAGGATGACACAGTAAGGGAAAGCCTCTTTGGCTACTAATTAAGCTATGAATAAGCCTGCTCAGACTCTGGTATGGAGTCTGGTTTTTGAAGCCTCATTGAAGGTGTCAGTGCTACGAGAAGGGGTGGGGGGTTTGGTTTTGCTTTATATCAGCTGCAGTTTCCTCCTGAAGCAAGAGAGCAATGGGAGCTTGTGACAGAGCCGATGTGAAGTTGACAGCTCTTCAGCTACCAGGAAGGACAGCAGAGGCAACAGCAGCTCCATCCCCATCCCTCCTTCACCCGTTGCTGGTGGAGCTGCCTTTGTGGCGGCTGCAGCATCATGTGCAGGCTGAGCTCATGTTCTAATGCCTGAAGCGAACATGGCCACACCATCTTCTCCGCTCTTGAGCCATTATGGGAAATCACTTTCAAATGCACCATGAGCCTAACCAGGGCTGTGACATTATCCATGTCCAACAGCCATGGCATCTCCTTGCATCTGCAACACACCGGTCAGGATTCATATACCTTCCTGAAGTGGCTTGTAGTGAAAACAGCCCCGAGACAACTGTTCCATTGACGAGACCTGCATCACCGTTTGCCGTATTCCCGCATCTCACAGCGCGGCTTCAGCCACCTGCAGCACCGCGAACGCCCTCAGGGGCTGAGGAAGCCGATCTCGAACCGCGGCCGCCGCCCGCATCCCTCTGGCTCCGGCGAGCTCCGCATCCCTCCGGCCCCGCGGGCTCCGCTCCAGCCGGGAAGGGCTTGCGGAGCGGTCGGGACTCCCCTTCTCCCGGAGCCGGAGGAGCGAAGGCACAGGGGCTCCTGGAGGAGCCGGCGGGGCTGGGGTCTCCGCAACAGGGCGGGAACGCGAGGCTCCGGCCGCCCCGGGGCGGGAGATGGGGGCGGCTGCGTCCCGAGCGCTGCTGCGGGCGGCTCTCGGTGCCCCGACTCAGCCGCCCCCGCTCCGCCGAGGGACCAGCCCGGCCCGGGGGAGCCCACCCAGCGACACCCGACGCTGCTGAGTCACCGGAGCGGCTTCACCGCGCCCGCACCGACCCCCGGGGCCGCCGCCGCGGGGCTGACC